>ONZH01024841.1:0-48396 GCA_900303285.1 Rhinella marina | reverse complement strand
AAAAAAATCATGTTTTTGTGTTGCAATTTAAGAGCCATTTTTATTTTCATTTTTCGGGCTATGATCTTGTGTGGGGGCTCATTTTTTGCAGGATGAGGTGACGTTTTTATTGCTATCATTTTGGGATGCATACGACTTTTTGATTGTTTGATATTATGTTTTTTGCTAGGTGAGGTGACAAAAAAAAGCTGTTTTGGCATAATTTTTATTAGATTTTTTTTACGCAGTTCACTTGATGGGGTAGATTATGTGATATTTTTATAGAGCCGGTCGTTTCGGACGCGGTGATACCAAATATGTCTATTTTATTTATTTATTTATTTTTATTTCTAACATTTTTTTAATGACATATTTGGGGGGAAATTATTTTTTTTTATATGTGATTTTTATTTTTTTATATAATACTCTATTTTTTTATTATTTTTTTATTTTTTATTTTACACTTTGTGTCCCCCATAAGGTCATACAAGACCTCAGGGGGACATTTAACTTCACTTATTTTTTTTTTTACACTTGATTTCTCCTGTAACTGGGGCTGACATAGTAGCCCCAGTTACAGGGGAAATAAATCCCCAGACAGCCTCAGTGCAGGGCTGATCGGGTCTATGAGAGACTCGGCAGCTCCTGCACTCTCCCGGCCCTGGCGATCACGTGACCGCCGGGCCGGAACAGGAAGCGCAATAGCGCTTCCTGCTCTGTATACACAGCTCTCGGTGACCGCTGTGTATACACCAATCTACAAGGCAGGGACCCCTGGGAACGGTCCCTGCCTTCTCTTTGGGGTACCCTGCTGTCACTGACAGCAGGTACCCCTTTGTGCAGCTGCACGATTAGCGTGCAGCTGCTATTTCTGAATGGACGTTCAGAAACGTCCATTCAGAAATAAACAACCACTTCACGGACGTTTATAGTCAATGGGCGGACGTAAAGTGGTTAATTAAACAGACGCATTTCACCAGTGTGTTTGTAGCTGGGTATGTTTCATTGCGCCTCTGTTAGTTACTGAAAAAACTGTGTCAATTTAGCTACCATTTGTAACTGAGCATTTTAGTGTATCAATATATTAGCTTCATTCAGCACAATGTGTTGCATCGAAATACTGTGCAGTTTTAGTTAACAAATTGTACTGCATTAGTATACCACACCTATACACGCTAGGCTCAATACCACAACATGGCGTTGTATATATGCCACAAAAAGCACCAAGAACAGAGACACCACACAATATATTCAAATTACCAAACTACAAAGGAGGAGATTTATGAAACTGGTGTAAAGTACTACTGGCTTAGTTGAACATAGCAACCAATCTGATTTCATTTTTCATTTCCAAAAGTGCTGCCAAAAATGAAAGGTGGAATCTGATGGGTTGCTATGGGCAACTAAGCCAGTTCTACTTTGCACCTGTTTGATAAATGACCCCCATAATCTTTATTGTAAAAAATCCAGATTAAAACATTCCATGATCAAAACAGAAGTTAACTCCATGCCACACAGAACCAGAAGCTACAATATGGCACACAAGTGATCAGGACAAAGCATCAGCATAAGAACCAGTAAACATAACCCAAAAAGGGGGAATATGAGTCAAAGTGCAAAATGTGCAAAGTCCAAGGTGATACAGACCACAGCAGCACCCGAGACTCCAACACCGTTTCGCAGTCGCTTCCTTAAGGGAGACTCCTGACTAGAGATGAGCGAGCACTAAAATACTCGGGTGCTCGTTATTCGAGACGAACTTTTCCCGATGCTCGGGTGCTCGTTTCGAGTAACGAACCCCATTGAAGTCAATGGGAGACTCGAGCATTTTTGCAGGGGACCAAGGCTCTGCCTAGGGAAGGCTGGGTGAAAACCTGGAAACATCAGAAAATGATGGAAACACCACGGAAATGGACAGGAAACAGCAGGGGCAGCATGCATGGATGCCTCTGAGGCTGCCTAATCCCACCATTACCCCAAATTCTCAGGCAACAGGCTGGTGGTTACCCTCATGGCAATTGTGCTCACCCAGACCAAGAAAGGCGAGGCACATGCCCATCACATGTTAGGGAAGCACCCAACTAGATGCAAAGAAAAATTGTTTAGAGAGAGGGCCTGTAGGTGGACCTCCAGAAAAATTGTTTGGAGAGAGGGCCTGTAGGTGGACCTCCGGAAAAATTGTTTGGAGAGAGGGCCTGTAGGTGGACCTCCGGAAAAATTATTTAGAGAGAGGGCCTGTAGGTGGACCTCCGGAAAAATTGTGGTAAAAGAGTGCCAGTTGGACCTCTAAAAAATTGCGTTTTTTGGGTCAGCGTTAGGCAAAGACGACAAGGAGGAGGAGGAGTAGGAGGAGTAGAGAAGAGGAGTCTGATACATAATTAATGTTAATCTTTAGCTGCTTTCCCCCGGAGGAGATTTGAATTCCGGTGAAATCCAGGCTTTGTTCATTTTAATAAGCGTCAGCCTGTCAGCGCTGTCAGTTGACAGGCGTGTACGCTTATCGGTGATGATGCCACCAGCTGCACTGAATACCCACTCTGACAACACGCTAGCGGCAGGGCAGGCCAGCACCTCCAAGGCGTACAGCGCCAGTTCAGGCCACGTGTCCAGCTTTGAAACCCAGTAGTTGTATGGAGCAGAGTGATCGGTCCGGATGTTGGTACGGTCAGCTAGGTACTCCCTCACCATCTTTCTGTACAGCTCCCCCCTACTCTGCCTAGACTGGGGACAGGTGACAGTGTCTTGCTGGGGTGACATAAAACTGGCAAAGGCCTTGGAGAGCGTTCCCCTGCCAGTGCTGGACAAGCTGCCTGCTCGCCTCCTCTCCCCCGCTACTTGGCCCACAGAACCGTGCCCTCTGCCGCTAGCGGCGTCAGATGGGAAGGATTGTTTCAGCTTGTGCACCAGGGCCTGTTGATATTGATTCACTCTCATACTCCTTTCCTCTACAGGAATGAGAGTGGAAAGGTTCTGCTTGTACCGTGGGTCCAGGAGAGTGAACACCCAGTAATCTGTGTTTGAAAAAATGCTTCTAACGCGAGGGTCACGGGATAGGCAGCCTAGCATGAAGTCTGCCATGTGCGCCAGAGTCCCAACACGCAAGAATTCCCTCTCCTCACTGGCCTGACTCTCCATTTCCTCCTCCTCCTTCTCCTCCTCCAAGTCCTCCTCTTCAGCCCATACACGCTCAAGAGTTAAGAAGGACTGAGCACTGGTACCCTCTTCTGTCTCGCCGACATTCTCCTCCTCTTCCTCCTCATCCTCATCCCCCTCCTCCGATACGCGCTGAGAAACAGACCGGAGGGTGCTCTGGCTATCAAGCGACGTATCTTCCTCCACCGTCTCTTGTGACAAGCGCAAAGCATCCGACTTCATGCTGAGCAGTGAGTTTTTCAACAGGCAAAGCAGTTCTGGTGGAAGTTGACATCTGGCAGTCTACAATCGCTCTGCGCTGCTGGTAAACTCTGGATAACATGTTTAATGTCGAATTCCATCTTGTGGGCATGTCGCACAACAGTCGGTGAGCGGGCAGTTGTAGGCGGGGCTGCGCTGCCCTGAGAGTGGCAGCATCTGTGGTCGACTTGCGGAAATGCGCACAGATGCGGCGCACCTTGGTGAGCAAATCAGACAGATTGGGGTATGTCTTGAGGAACCGCTGAACTATGAGATTGAACACGTGGGCCAGGCATGGCACATGTGTCAGTCTGCCGAGTTGCAGAGCCGCCACCAGATTACGCCCGTTGTCACACACAACCATGCCTGGCTTGAGGTTCAGCGGTGCCAGCCACAGATCGGTCTGCGCCGTGATGCCCTGTAACAGCTCATGGGCAGTGTGCCTTTTGTCACCTAAGCTCAGCAGTTTGAGCACCGCCTGCTGGCGCTTACCCACGGCACTGCTGCTGCGCCTAGAGCTACCGACTGAAGGTGCCGTGCCCACGGATGGTAATTCGGAGGAGGAGGCATAGTACGTCTGAGAGACCGTGACCGAGGTAGGCCCCGCAATCCTCGGTGTGGGCAGTACATGAGCGGCCCCAGGGTCAGACTTGGTCCCAGCCTCTACCAAGTTAACCTAATGTGCCGTCAGTGATATATAGTGTCCCTGCCCGGCAGCACTTGTCCACGTGTCCGTGGTTAGGTGGACCTTCTCAGAAACAGCATTGGTCAGGGCACGGATGATGTTCTGTGACACGTGCTGGTGTAGGGCTGGGACGGCACATCGGGAAAAATAGCGGCGGCTGGGGACCAAATACCGAGGGGCAGCCACCGCCATGAGATTGCGAAAGGCCTCGGTCTCTACCAGCCTATAGGGCAGCATCTCCAGGCTCAGCAATTTGGAGATGTGGACATTGAGGGCTTGGGCATGTGGGTATGTGGAACTGTATTTCCTCTTGCGCTCCAGCATCTGCTGTAAAGACAGCTGAACGCTGCGCTGGGACACATTGGTGGACGCTGTGGAGGATCGTGGAGGCGAAGGTGTGGTTTTCCGGCGGGAGGCGCTCGTGCCGGGGTCCTGGGCAGGGGGTTGACTAGCAGAGGCAGCGAGTGACACAGGGGAAGGAGCAGTGGTGTGACCCGCAGGAGGTGAACGGCCTTGGTTCCATTGAGTGGGGTGTTTAGCACTCATATGCCTGCGCATGCTGGTGGTGGTTAGCCTAGTAGTGGTGGCACCCCTGCTGATCCTGGTGTGGCTTAGGTTGCACACTACAGTCCGTCGGTCATCCTCACTTTCTTTAAAGAACCTCCAGACTTGCGAACATCTAGGCCTCGCCACGGGAGCTTCACTACGTGAAACAGTTGCTGCTGATGCACAAGCTCTGGCCCTGCTTCTCCCTCTGGCCACACCACTGCCTCTTCCAACCTGTTCTGGTGCAGCACTCGCCTCCGCCTCAGAAGCACTGTCTTCACTCGGCTTATCAACCCAGCTTGGGTCAGTCACCTCGTCATCCTCCGATTCCTCAGTCTGCTCCCCCCTCGGACTTCCTGCCCTGACAACAACTTCACCACTGTCTGACAACCATGTCTCCTCATCGTCCGACACCTCTTTACACACTTCTTCCACTAAGTCAACAATGTCATCATCATCACCCACAGACTGCGACAGTTGGAAAACTTGGGCATCGGGAAAGAGGTCAGCAGCAACCTGAGAAGTGGTTTGTGACTCTGGGAAGGGTCCAGAAAACAGTTCCTCAGAGTATGCCAGATCGCATTCCAAATTTTCCTGGGAAGGGGGAGACTGGGGGGAAGGAGGTTGAGGTGGAGGAGCCAGAGGAGTGCTCCCTTGGGTAACGTGGGTGGACTGCGTGGAAGACTGACTGGTGGACAAATTACTTGAAGCATTGTCCGCAATCCACGACATCAGCTTTTCGCACTGTTGTGGTTTCAACAGTCCTCTACCACGTATCCCTGTAAGTTGAGACATGAAGCTAGGGAGTGTAGCTCTGCGGCGTTCCCCTGCTACCTCATCAGCTGGTACTGTCTCACCCTGCCCAGGACCACGGCCTCTGCCCCCTGCAGTAATTGAATGCCCACTCCCACGCCCTCGTCCTCGACCCTTAGCCCTGGGGTTCAACATTTTCTGTATATAAGTGTATTATATGTACAAAAAAAAAATGGGCCTGCTGTACTGAAACCCACAAACTTGTTCAATCTGAACAAGAAAATATATAAGTGGATAAGTTAGAGCAAAATTACGTATGTTATTACGTACCGTGCAGTATGGAGCAATTACACTGAAACTATTAGATTAGGCAGACTTGGTCTGCTTAAGTGCAACCCAGACAAATGTCGCACAGAGATTTTTGTAATGTAGCTGTATCAGTGAGAGCAAAAGACCTTTTTTAATTACGTGACATACAGAATGTGTCACCTGGACAGAAAATATGGATTGTGCTTTGTATATAGGTGGATAAGTTAGAACTAAATTACGTATGTCATTACGTACCGTGCAGTATGGAGCAATTACACTGAAACTATTAGATTAGGCAGACTTGGTCTGCTTAAGTGCAACCCAGACAAATGTCGCACAGAGATTTTTGTAATGTAGCTGTATCAGTGAGAGCAAAAGACCTTTTTTAATTACGTGACGTACAGAATGTGTCACCTGGACAGAAAATATGGATTGTGCTTTGTATATAGGTGGATAAGTTAGAGCTAAATTACGTATGTTATTACGTACCGTGCAGTATGGAGCAATTACACGGAAACTATTAGATTAGGCAGACTTGGTCTGCTTAATTGCAACCCAGACAAATGTCGCACAGAGATTTTTGTAATGTAGCTGTATCAGTGAGAGCAAAAGACCTTTTTAATTAAGTGACGTACAGAATGTGTCACCTGGACAGAAAATACGGATTGTGCTTTTGTATATAGGTGGGATATTTAGAGCAAATTACGTATGTTATTACGTACCGTGAAGTATGGAGCAATTACACGGAAACTATAGATTAGGCAGACTTGGTCTGCTTAAGTGCAACCCAGACAAATGTCGCACAGAGATTTTTGTAATGTAGCTGTATCAGTGAGAGCAAAAGACCTTTTTTAATTAAGTGACGTACAGAATGTGTCACCTGGACAGAAAATACGGATTGTGCTTTGTATATAGGTGGATAAGTTAGAGCTAAATTACGTATGTTATTACGTACCGTGCAGTATAGAGCAATTACACAGAAACTATTAGATTAGGCAGACTTGGTCTGCTTAATTGCAACCCAGATAAATGTCGCACAGAGATTTTTGTAATGTAGCTGTGTCAGTGAGAGCAAAAGACCTTTTCTAATTACGTGATGTACAGAATGTATCACCTGGACAGAAAATACGGATTGTGGGTTGTGGTGACTGGACAGCTGAACTGTGACACACAGAATGGTTCCACACAGTTGTATGAAATGGATTTGTATCACTGAGATAAAAAAACAAAAAAACTATTTTTTTTTATATATTTTTTTTATATATATATATATATATTTTTTAACGTGACGTGCAGAAAATATCAGAGAGCAAACTCAGCCCCTGCTTACTGTGGCTATTTTGACTGCAACCCAGACAAATGTCGCACAGAGATTTTTCTAATGTAGCTGTATCAGTGAAAGCAAAAGATCGTATTTGATTACGTGACGTACAGTATGGGTCACCTGGACAGAAAATACGGATTGTGGTTTGTGGTGAGTGGACAGCTGAACTGTGACACACAGAATGGTTCCACACAGCTGTATGAAATGGATTTGTATCACTGAGATAAATCAATTTAAAAAAAAGTGTTATATATGGTGATAGCTGCCCTACTAGTGCCAGCCAGCCCAGCCAGGAGACAAAAAAAGTGTCTTGTAGCCCTTAGAAGGGCTGTTGGGTTCTTTTGATATCACTCCTGCCTAACAGAGAACTTAATCCAGGCCCTAACACTCTCCCTGAAACGCAGCCGATCTGTCCCTAACGACATCCAGACAGCATCTGAGCCGAGCACCGCGGGCAGTCACTAGTATATTCCAGGGTCACCTGATCAGGCCAGCCAACCCCTGCTATTGACATGTAAGGGCCCCACGTGATGCCGGGTGTACCGCAGAGTCTCCTGGCTTGTGATTGGCTGAGTTTATAGGCGCCAAAAATTCAAAATGCGGGAGATGCCATTTCCTCGAGCATGGCGAGATACTCGTCCGAGCAGCGAGCACTTACGAGTACCCTAATACTCGAACGAGCACCAAGCTCGGACGAGCATGTTCGCTCATCTCTACTCCTGACTCTTCCTCTTTGTTATCCACTCTATTGTAAGACATCTATAATCTGTGGCCATGAGAAAACTATTTGTGATCAACATTTAACTTGTGTGCAAACTGAACTCCCACCTGGCCAAGTTGTTGGTGGTGCAGTTGCTGTCGTATCACTGTGGCACAATTCCATGCCTTCACTAAAATTAACTCATCAGACATTATTATTCCTGGCCAGCTGCCCTTAAAACAAGTCTTGTTTTTCTCCAAATGTGGTGTAGTTCCGAGCCTTTGCCAAGTTTTATTCAACTCTATGGCAGTTGTGCTTCTGCCTAGCTGTCCATGAAACGTGTCTCATCATTTTGCAAATGTGGCCCACTTCTACACCGTCACCAAAATTTAATTCAGGGAGCATTGCTATCTCTGGGTGGCTGTCCATAAAATGTTTGTCACTCTCCAAATGTAGCGCACTTCCGTGCCTTCACCAAATTTTATTCAGCAGGCATTGCTATTTCCAACCAGCTGTCTGTAAATATTGTATCGTCATTCTTTTAATGTGGCACACTTCCAAACCTTCACCCAAATTTTATTCTTCTGTTTGGTATTTATACTTTTTGTCAGTTGTCCATAAAACTTGTTTCTTCATTCTCCAAATATGACGCCTTTACGCAAATTTTATTCATCAGGCAGTAGTACTTTTGGCCAGCTGTCTGTTAAAATTGTTTAGTTTTCTTAATTACTGTGGTCTTTCTCTGGCACATAACCTGTTCTCTGACCCCCTGGACTTCTGTGGAAGCGAATCAGGTAATAACTTTAGAAATTGATTTCTACTGGGTCTGGTTCGGGAAATTTATAACATTATTACGTGAAGTCTTGACAGACTTCATGAGGTAATAACTTCGGCTGATCGGAGCCAATACATTCTAATACTGTATGGAGCATGGGGGGAGGTATTGTTAAATTCCTGAAAACACAAGCTGCGCCTCTGCCCCCAAAGATCCAAGATGGCGACGGCGGCATGCAGCGCTTTAGTTGAGGCCTTTGAAGGTATGTCCAATAGAGACAGTGATGGTTACCACTCCATTGACAACAACCACCTACCTATGTATCAAGGCACTTCATCAAACAGGCACTTGCAGATGCACTGGACTCAATAAGGAAGAACTTGCTTGTTCATCGGGCAATGTAAATCTTTTGACAGGTTTAAAAATTATCATTTGCCGGTGGCAGATCTTTGTGTCTAATCGCGATCTGCTGCCAGCAAACAACTGGACAGCATGGGGACAAGCGTTGACATAACGATCGCTCCTCCCCATGCTGTGGAGGAGATTGCTGCATGTAATAGCAGAGGTCTACTCCGCTAACAAGCAGGTGATTGCTGGGAAGGAAGCATTCCTCAAGTGCAAATTACTGCCCCATCCCTTTGTTAAATATAGAGCTCAAGCTTCTAGCCATAATGTTAGCTGTTCTTCCCGAGCTGATACACTGAGACCAAGTTTGTTTGTTAAAGGTAGGGAAGGTAAAGATAGCACCACTAAGGTTTTGAATGCTTTGTTTTATGCCCCCCATAGATCTATTCCTCTGATCATTCTTGGCAAAGTTACCAAGAAGGCATTTGATATAATTGATTGGCTATTTATCAAAAAGACATTGTTAAAGTTTCCTACCCCATTTATTGATGCTACTTTTGCAATGTACTCTCATTACGTTGCTTCGATGGCAATCAATAACATCTTTTTCTCCCAATTTAAAGGGTTTCTGTCACCAGATTTGGGCATACTAAACAGGATGGCATTTGCAATGTGCAAATGCCACCTGATGCCCAATCTGGTTTTCTTACTGTAATCAGATCAGCCGTTTTGTTAAAAAAAGCACTTTTATAATATGTAAATTAGGCGTACTAGGTGCAAGAGGCGTTTACCTTGCACCTAGTAATCGCCGTGTTCCAACCTCTAGTGCCGCCTCCTGCTTCCTGATTGACAGGGCCAGGCAGCTTGCTCGATGAGCTGCCGGCCCTGTCCTTGCTCGAAATCCCGCGCCTGCGCCGTGTAGGCTAAATTCGGCGCAGGCGCAGATAGTTCGCCCGGCTCCTGCCTCTCTCACTGCGCCTGTGCCGTGCGGAGTAAAAGCGGCGCAGGCGCAGTGAGTTCCGCCGGCTCCCGGCTCTCTCACTGCGCCTGGCGGCACTGAGAGACCCGGGAGCCGGCGGAACTCACTGCGCCTGCGCCGCTTTTACTCCGCACGGCGCAGGCGCAGTGAGAGAGGCAGGAGCCGGGCGGCCGGGTGAACTATCTGCGCCTGCGCCGAATTTAGCCTACACGGCGCAGGCGCGGGATTTCGAGCGAGGACAGGGCCGGCAGCTCATCGAGCAAGCTGCCTGGCCCTGTCAATCAGGAAGCAGGAGGCGGCACTAGAGGTTGGAACACGGCGATTACTAGGTGCAAGGTAAACGCCTCTTGCACCTAGTACGCCTAATTTACATATTATAAAAGTGCTTTTTTTAACAAAACGGCTGATCTGATTACAGTAAGAAAACCAGATTGGGCATCAGGTGGCATTTGCACATTGCAAATGCCATCCTGTTTAGTATGCCCAAATCTGGTGACAGAAACCCTTTAAGATAAAAATTCTCCTGTCTCCTCTTTTATTTGTTTTTGTAATAAAGACCCTTATGCAAGCTCTGAGACAAGAAAAATCCATCAGGGGAATTCATATTTGCAGACAGGAGCATAAATTGACTGTTTGAATCTACTGTATATGTAACTTTAAAGTTAACCGACAAAAATCTCAAATACTCCATCTTGGCCTTTCCTGACTCATGTTTCTAATCTACAGTTAGACTCTCCCTGTAATTGGTCATCTCAACAATTGACATACCTAGAGATCAAACTCTCTTTCCATTTTCTTGGTTTATTAAATCTCAATCGCAAACTTTTGCTCTACTCCATTGTATCACAACTGGAAACTTTGTACTTTTCATACCTTTCTTGGTTTGGAAGGAAAAATATGGTCATGTTCTTGGTTTTACCAAGACTCACATATCTCATACAAATGCAACATGCCACCCTCCAGGCCCGATCATGTCCCAGGTTTTTAGGAATGCTGAGTGGTGATGCGGCCTTATTAGTTTTGTGTCGCTCCCCAGGGTTAGGCCTCGCAGCAATAAAGGGGAGAGTGATCGTTGGTGGATTAAAAGTCCAGACTCTCTGCGGTGCTAGACTCTGGCTTCGGTCTGGTAGCTGGACAGCTCTGATGCCTTTATCATTGGCTGTTGACCCCCTCATAATACTCTCTAAACTTTAAGGAGTCGAGGTGCTTCTCATCTTATCCCAACTCTCAATTGCATTCGCGACTAACTATAGCTTCTTGCAACCTTTCCCATGGTAGGAAGCAAGGCTAGCCCACTTCTGCCCATCAGGGGGAAAAAATGGAATGGTAAGTTCCATTCTATGTAAAGGTACTCTTTCTGCCAGATACACCGCCACCTGCTGGATAACCAGCCACAGTGCATGAAATACATAATTTACATAGTCATGTTATTACAGCACAATATCAAAGGACTTAGAAATACATACACAGATGACATTATTTATTAGCCATTAGAGACAGTAGCAGGGTGTAGGAATGGTGGTGCCTGCTCTGGGGTACTACACAAGTACTTCCTATTATGATCCCAAAGTCATGTTTCCATACCTTTAATAGCTATATTCATAGATTTATCTGGCAGGAGAAGAAAGCTCATATTGTGTTCCACACCCTTTCAAGCCCTAAGTCATCTGGGGAGATTGGACTCAGTGTCTGAAATGTATGTGAAGGCTATCCACCTTTGTAGAGCTGTTGATTGGCTTAGACCCCCACTTAGAGACCCAAATAAGAAGTCATAGCTTCATATTGAAAATGAATTAACTCCCTAACCACTCAGAGCCTTGTTACTAGATGACAAACCATAAGGCTACACATAAGGCTCTTGCTGTCCTCTCTCCCCTTGTCCAACTGAGGGATGTCATCAGTCTGGCTCCTAAGGAGCTTGTAGATAGCATGCCATTCTCAGAACCTCCACTACTCCCATCCTTGATTTCTTTGATGACAAGGGATGTATTATGGAAGATTCAAATCTCTTCCATAAGCTTAACATCCCTTTAACGTTCAACTCCCTCAAAGGGAGATTATTGTCATTGCCTAAGCATATGTCAGGTGTCAACCCACTTTCCTGATTTGAGAAATTAGTTGCCTATAGCTCTTAGAAAAAAAGGTGATTTCATCCATTTATAAGACTCCTTCTCTCAGTGTCAAATCTGCTACTGTGGGCCTTTGGGAGAAGGATCTTGGCAGACAGTTTTCATCCATTAAGATGTACAAGCTAATGACAATCTCCTCAAGGAGTAAGGTGTCACACAGCAACTTTGCTCTACTGTAGCTCGCCTTTTGGTCCCTTTCTATTCTCTCAGATGAAATCCCCTCTATAAGCCATTAGATTACTAAGGATGATTAACTATATAGATTCAAAGAGATTTCCCATTGGGAACTTCACATGAGAGGTACTTTTCTCTCTATTTGGCAACCATGGTGTGCTTAAAGGCACTTTCAATACATACTGTTGGAACCTTATCTACCTTACACTGTTGGAACCCGGTATATCCATGACCTTATGATTCTGGTTCATATGTTTAACCAAATATTTTGTTACATGTATTTACATATGACGAATATACAGGCCTGTCAGCCATACCTTTATCATCTGCCATGCTGATTGGTCTGTTTGCTTATAATTATTACAATCAATAAAAATATAAATTATTAAAACAAAGAAAAGAAAAGTTAACTAACTCAAGCAGCCCCTCCCCACCAAGAAAACTAGGGAAAAAATTGTGTTAAGAAACCTGAACCCTGATTCTGCAGTTAGAAATAACCCATAAGTGATCCTAGCATGTTAATTGACTCAAACATAGTCCTCAGAAATGAAAGAGCATCTTATGGATTTTAAGGATGTGATTTTATTAGGACGTGTTTGAGACACAATGTCAGGTTTTCAGAGACCTTGAGCAGCCAAAACATAAGAAACATTCCTAGACATATCCTATTTTGGAACCCTTACCTATAAGGGAATATGTAGCGCCCTCCACCCTGCGTGGTGGTCGGTTGCTACAGCATGTATGTATTTCTATGCATATAGTGTTAATAAAACCCAGGAAGCCGGTCGCCTAGGCAACCCCAGAGTCTGGGGAGAGGAAGTGGGAGGAGGTTAGGAGCTCAGCAGAGGAGAAGCAGACAGTCTGCAGCAGGAGATATAGCAGTCTGCAGCAGGAGATATAACAGACTGCAGGAGAGAGTCTGCAGAAAGAGAGTGAGCTGGTAGTCTCCAACAGAAGCAGTCCACACATGGAGTATGTGTAAGGAAAAGGAAGAAAGTCTTCAGGGGGCAGTTAGGAGAGTGCCTGAAGGAGCTAGTGACCAAGCAGATTGACAGTGCAGGAGGCCAAAGCGACCGGTGACCTGAATGTTCCAGTTTTCCCTGCTGTCTCTGAGTCATCCTTTCTGCTGCAGATGTGCCTATCCTCTATCACACAAGTCTCCAAGGCAAAGGCAAGTGATCCCCCCACGATCTCTAACCCTGGGAGTCAGCCCTAGTCAAGGGGGGTTTAACATCAGCGCTGACCCACAACATCTATCTCCCAGGGGCCTGTGTCAGCGCTCGGTCCTATCTAGGCCGAACACCTTGACTGGCGTCACAAACTATTCCCAAATACCCTTTCCCCCTTTTAGGGTGTCCGTGAGACGGCCCGACCCCTTACCAGAAGTACCCTCGGCCTGGGTGGGCGTCACAAATATATTTTGGCGTATAGTCAACATTTTCATCCCACAGGTGTTTCATAGAATTGATAAACGCTTGGCTGTGAAAATGCTTTAGCCCCCAAATTTTCCTTTTTACAAAGGGTAATAGGAAAAAAAACACAATTTTGTCCTCAGTACAGCAACACCCCATATGTGGTAAAACATTGCTGCATGGCAGGGGTCTTAATGTTTTTTGGATGCCATGTTGCATTTGCAGATACCCTGAGATACTAGTACAGTGGAAATCCCCAAGAAGTGACCTTGTTTTAGAAAATATTCCCCTGAAAATTGAAACTCAATATTATATATTTCCACGGATATGTCATTTCAGTGCCCAATATGTTGTTGCCATCTTGTCCCACTGTGACTAGTTTGTTTGATTGTCTAATTATTATGGTGTGTTTCTGATTTTAGCAGCACCCAACATGTGGCCCTAAATAGTTGTCTGGAAGTACGGCAGGTGCAGTACCCCAGAGCATTGGTTTTTCTGCAAATAGTTTATTCTTTAATGTTATTAGATGTTATGTCATGTATTACTAATGTCTTGTGTACTCCCAGCATTGCTATGTATAGTAGTGACTAAGTTACATTGCCTTGAGAAAGTATTCATAACCCTTGAACCTTTCCACATTTTTTCACATTACACCCACAAACGTAAATGTATTTTATTGGGATTTTATGTGATAGACCAACACAAAGTAGTAAGTATGTGTGAAGTGAAAAGAAGACGGTTTTCACAATTAAAATAAAAAATAAAAAAGTGTGGCATGCATTTGTACTCTGATACCTCTAAATAAAATCCAGTGTGACTAATTGTCTTCAAAAGTCACCTAATTAGTAAGTAGGGTCCACCTATGAATAATTTATTCTCAGTATACTATTAAATAAAAGAGAGCAGAATGCGATGTGTAGGACCAGAGGGGAGAGCAAGTGAGGGAGAGAGAAGACGGCCTCTCATCTGATCAAGTTGTGCTGGGTGCACAGCTACCAAGACCACAAGTCAAATAATAGGATATTCTCTGCTGTATGTCCTCCTGTCAGTGTTGTATTACCGGATACAAAAAAACGGAGATTTCAAAGAAGAAAAAGTGGAGGCTTTTTGGCGACACAGCAAGGATCATTAAGAGGCACTTGTAGGCTTAAAGAAGGTTGCTTTATTGATGTCACACAATGCATTTCGGGGGCAGACTGACCCCTTCTCCAGGTAAAACATCAACATACTGGGCACAAGACCCACTTCTGACACCACAACAGTTACTAAAGCAACATCAGACTGACCACAGGTTTTACAAGAACCACCAGCCATAACTAATACCCTTGTAAGCACCATAAACACTATATTGGGATCCACCCATTCACTCCCACAAGGACCCAGATTAGAGTACATGGACTGCTCTCCACAAAGGTTCTCATCCAGCACCACAGGACCCCTGAACTCATCCTGCTCCAGGATGAGGATGAGATATTACAGTCGCTTGCAGAATGTCGAGCTAGACACATGGTCACTCTAGAACAAATCTGTGTGTTCAAAACCTCGAGCGAGCTAACATTAGGCCCAATGAACACCCCTAACTTAGAAGGGGTATCCTATTCCAATAAGACACTCCTACCCCTCATCTAGTTTTCTCCAATAAATAAGAACCAGTTCGTCAGTTTGTCACCCAATTTTCTCCTGCTGACAATTCACAACATCAGCCTAGATAACCAGGTTGAATTGTCCAATTCAGGGACAAATATATTTGGTCAACCATTCTCTACTTCCTACTGAAACCCCAACCCTCATTAATTCCACTCTCTCTAATGCACAAGCCACCACCATTATCGATAATACCACAGCTAAGGAGGGAACAACAGTACCTTTTTTACAAAGTGCCCACCCAGAACCCCCAGCTTTCTTAGGTTCCCTCCAACTACTGAAAAGTTCTCTAACCCCAATTACCCACTTTTTTCCTGCCAAAGCAATCAAAAGGTAGTTTGTTCAAGAAGAAGAAAAAGAAGGAAGAGAGTGAAGAGAAATAAATCTAAAAAGAGGGAGACTTCAGGATTAAAGAATCACACCATTCTAGATAGCCTACCACTTCATACTATTACAGTGCTACAAACTGTTTAACCTTTCATCATACTATTTAAATGCCCATATGTTGATTGTACTCAAAGGTTTATCCTTCTGCCATTTGATTTATATTCGGATTTACAGAGGTTTGTTAGGAAACTGACACTCAATAGACATTTTCACATCAAAGAAAAAAGTCATCCATTACTTCAGACCTCCATTTCACCCTCCTCTCAGACATCCATCCAACTAAATATTTCTTCACACACACAAGTAAGGGACACCCAGGAAGAATATTCTGGATCTATACGTCCAGGGATAAACCCCCCTCTACATTTTATCCGGTAGAGAGTCAGGGCCATTTCCTTAAGGCCTTCAGTGAACTAGTGGCCAAGGATTTGAATGCTCTCAGAGTCAGGTCAGACACAATTTAAGTAAGGCAGAAAATAAATCCCTTAAAGAACTGAATGACAGCAATAACATACTCTTCCGACTCACAGAAAAAGGAGGTAGAATTGTCATTTAAGATTTTGAAGTCTATGAAAAAGAGGCCCTTAATATTCTATGTGACGCCAAATACTATTGCCCAGTTACCATAGACCTGCTCCTGGAAGTGATCAACATGCTGACCATCGATGAAGCATTCCACAAACATTATCAATAATGAAGAATAATGTTTTCTGATAAGACCATTTTCTACAATCCCCTACTTTTATCACTCCAAGGTTCACAAAAATATTGACAACCCCAGGCTGTCCTGTTGTTGCAAATACATATTCTGCCACAAGCAAACTATCATAGTATCTGAACTTATTTTTACAAAAGCATGTACACAATCTCCCCAGCTATTTACCAGATTCCAGTCAACTCATACGAGACCTCCAGCGCATTAATTGCAGAGGACACTACATGCTGGTAAGAATGGATGTCACAGCATTATACTCTAACATCAAACATTTATTGGGCATTCAGTGTGTGGAAGAATTTCTCACAATGGATGCTCTTATACCAAAAGAACAGAAACTATTTATACTAAAGAGCTTAGAACTTCTACCAACCAATGACTTTTTTCATGATGGGAATAGAATCTAACATCAGCTGCTCGGGACCGCTATGGGTAGTCGGGTAGCACCTACCTATCCAAATCTTTGAAATCCTAGGTTCGAATCCACACATATCATAAATAATGCCCAGTTCCCTGACAATATAGTGTTTTTTTAACCCTTACACTCCCAGCGCCATACATGTACGGCGCAAAAAGCCGGGACACAAATCCCAGCGCCTTACATGTACGGCGCTGTGTACTCCCGGTCCCTGAGCGAAATTGTTCGGTGACCGGGGTACGATGGCTGCTCTGCACGGCAGGCAGCCATCTTTCCTAAGGGCACAGGGAGGTTTTTCCGCCCCCCTGCAGCCCCGATCGCTGTGATTGGCCGGTTTCTGCAGACCGCCAATCGCAGCTCCGGATGGCTTTCATCCATTCACGGAGCTGCAGGGGACGCTGTCCGATGGTGATTGGTGCTGAACTGGTCAGCACCGGTCACATCGGAGGTTAGGCAGGGGACACCAGTGTTTGGCGTCCCCTGCCAGCGCTGCCATTGGCTCGTACAATGCTCCAGCCAATGGCAGCGCTATAGCTACACAGGAAGAGGCAGAACTTCCCTGCATGCAGCCATTCTATCTGGTGACTGCATACAGAGAGGTTCTGTGCTTCTCTGTGCTGCTTGTTGGCTTGCTGGGACTTGTGGTTCTCCACCACAGCTTTTCTCCTGCTCCTGTAAAAAGAAGAAAGAAGAAAAGAACCAAAAAAGAAGAAAGAAAGAAGAAGAAAAGAATAAGAAGTTACAGATCCCTAATCCACCCTCCATCCCTGTCCCTTCCCCACCCCCACCCCTCCCCGTCCTTTTTTTTTTTACGGACGTCGCTTGGTTCATGCGTTTTTTGCTATTTTTTTTTTTTAACAATTTTTCAGCTCCGCACCACTTTTTCTGCATGCGAGCTGTGACCGCCAAGTGCTTTTCAGTGCATACCTGCCTGATCAGCACCTGCGGATTATTCTTTGCTCTTTTTTTTTTCTTTTTTTACATCTCTGTTGATGTCTTTGGCCAATTATTCTATTTTTTGTTAAAAAAGAAGAATTAGTAGTTAGGGTTTTATATAAATAGAGCTCCATGTCTCTTATATATATATATATATATATATATATATAGATATAAGTTAATTTTTAGCCAGTGTTCAGTTTTTTCATACTGTAGTGCGTTTTTTTTACTACAGTTTTTGTGCGCACACACGTTCTGTGTGCGTGCGTGCTGCATTAGCACATTTTTTGGAGTAACTCCAGTTACTCAGTTTGGGTTTTTTTTACGTATCTTGTGTGAAAAAAGAACCGCAGGTAGTGGTAGTTAGATTTCAGTTAGTGTCAGTTTAGGAATTTGCACGAATGCATCATCTGCGTACGTGTATTTTGCAACCACTGAGCACCGATCAGTAGTGTCCATTACTGATCGCGTCTGCTCATTTTGCACTGCACATTTTTTTTTGTGCAGTAAATACTTTTTTTCTGCAGGAAAGCCTTTTTTCTGCAGTAAATACTTTTTTTTTTTTTTTTTTTTTTTTTTTTTACAGAAAAGATCTTTTTTTTTATCCCCCCCTTATTTTTTTAAAATTCTATTTCAAAACTTTAAAAAAAAACCCTTCATGTGTGAAAACACTACATACACACCCCTCACACTAAATAAAGTTTTACACGTTTCACACGTCACACCCCAATAAAATAAAAATGTCCCAATCATCCCAACGAGTGTACTTGGCAGAAGAGGTATACGCCATCCTTGCCTCTGATACCGAGTTGGCCACTGAGGGAGAAGAGGATGCCACTTTCCTCTACTCCTCTACCCCCTCATCATCATCGTCCGCTGATGAGGGACCCTCTAGAAGGCGCCCCAGAACAACAGCTGAGGCAGCCCCCCAGAGTGAACCATTATGGACCCCACCCCCTGAGAATTATCAGACCCAAATTCCGGATTTTGAGGCTAGCTCCGGAATTCAGATAGACTGTGCAGGGTTCATAGAAATTGATTTTTTTTAAATCTTTTTCTCTGAAGATTTATGATGGTAACCCAAACAAATTTGTACGCCCAGCAATTTATTTCCCAGAACCCCACAACATCATACGCTAGACCCCAAGGTTGGACCCCAGTAAATGCAGTACCACACTCCAATTTTCAGTAAAACCATGGCCCGGAATCGATTCCAAACAATACTTAAATTTTTGCATTACAACGATAATGCACAATGCCCACCCCAGAATGACCCCGCATATGACCGTCTGTTCAAAATTAGACCTGTCCGTGACCACTTCAATACAAAGTTTTCAGAAGTGTACACCCCCGAACAAAATGTTTGCATAGACGAAACCCTATTACTTTTCAAAGGGAGGGTAAGATTCTGCCTAGTACGCTTTTGCTAAACTGCTCTGTCTAAAGCGCACCTTAGTGGCTTGGTATCGAGGAGTAACTAGTAGTGAAACTCTCTCGAGCGTACTCTCGTGTCAATCATCCACAATGTCTCCGGGTATATATTGAGTACGCACACTGTCTGGAATTTGCGCATGACTACGAGAGTGGATTCACCTCATATACTGACCAGTATCACCATACAACACTCAGCTCTCTCCTGCCCTCGTGTGTATAGCTGGCTTACACTACGCACTGCTCCCGACACAAACCAAGACTCATTCTGAATTCAACAAAGATTACATGAGATGAGGATATGATCATATCTCTAAGATTAAGTTTCTAAAACCTTACGAGGCTGCAACACGATACTATTAATCATAAAGATAGATTGGACAAAAAGCTGGCCTGCACCTCTAAGGTGCGCTTGTGTACAAATAGCATTTTGTATAGCAAATATATAGTATCTACAGGATAACGACATGAACATTTCCTACGAATGTTGCAATAGAGTGAAAGTCCGAGTGGTAGACTCAAGTGTCCTATTCTTTTCAAAACACGTAGATAGATACCGCTCAGTTAGCTATCTCAAAGGTTAGAGAGAACGCAGTGTCACCCCGCGAGGTTAGTACCACGGCATAAACATTTCCCTGGTTGAAAAGTCTCCCCAAGATAGTCTCTGTAGTAAGGTGGAGAAGAACCAAAAAAAGATGGAACAATATGTATTAGATTTCAAAGACACGGATTGAAGTGAAACTACATATTTTATACCACTGCCCTGCAAACTTTGACCCTGAAAAACTCTGGCCAGTAGGCATTCCCAAGGGAATCTATAGTATCAAGAATTCTATCATGCTTATCCATAGTGATTAGTTTCCATCCTTTGATTCTACCCTGAAAGTGTTTTTACACTTTGGGTGAGCCTACACGCTAACTATTCCGTTACTACCCTTCTTTACAATATCCTCACTTTTCACCATCGGACCTATATATATCATTTGTGAGGACACCAGTCTCTGCAAAAAATACATCCTTTACTTAACACGACTTACAAGATGTTTCGTACTGTGCTCTTCTAAAAGATGGAGATCACTTCTTGGCGGTTATAGTTGACAGAATCCTAGGGTAAATTATCAAACGCTACATGGCACCATTACAAAAACATATTTGTCTTTAAATTCTATGTGTCTGCTAAAATCCTACTACAATTGCAGCCTATAATGCCTCTGGTAGGCCTGGCCTGTGACGCCAGGTAAAGCCTAACAAGCACAATATGGAACTAAGGTGTTAGTCTGCTTTGGTGCGAATAGGGTATGTCAATATTTGGTGATACGTGTCTATTACATGTAGGTGCATTACATACCTTAAAAGAGCTATCTTGCAGTTTACCTTAACAATAAACATGTATTTGATCCCCTCACACCAATAAATAGGTTATATAGATCAATCATATGCATTCTTGATCGGCAGGAGATACGTACCTCCCAGTATCACTGAGCCTTGGAGCGGGTGTCTACGCGTGTTCACTATGACATTGTGCCAGACTTATAGCCCCGCCCAGGCCTCTCAGTAGCCAATACATAGTCAAGTGACGTCACTGGGCCCTGCCAAGGTAAACACAGAAGATAGGCCGCGGCGCTTATCCTGGAGCCGCCGCGCCCCTCTCACTAAGCTGCATATTCCGGTGGTGATGGTCCGCGGGGTCGTCGGTATTACTCTTGAAAAATGACATTTTTGGCCACGATCAGATAGCTGATGTATTCCGAGAGCGAATAGAGATCACAGTTGTCTCAAAAACTGTACCGATACCACAAATATCTCCTAATAGAAGAAATAGTGAAAGAATAACTTCGAGAGGATCTAGACCTAGTACAATATTTCATTTTCACAAATGTGTGTGTTGTATAAGAGTGACCATTTGATAATGCTCAGTTTACAAGTGTGGATTTTCAGCCTTCTAGTGAGACCACCTCAGCTCTTCGCAAAAAAATGTACCCATATTTTTACCACTTACCAATTTATTGTTCTGTATAGCTATGAGGTTGCTACTTTCCTACACCCTTTACAATAGCTAGCATCTTCTTGCGAAAAGTTTATTATGGTACTGGTGGGATCTTCTTCAGTGAAGATTTCTTTAATAACGTTGACAGTGGTGTGCAATTATACACCCTAACTCATAGTCTATTGGTTAATTTCCCTATGTCTGCAAAATCACATTATTTGTAGCAACTCTGTGGCCACTGGAAGGCCTGCTGAGATGCTTCCTATAGCAGCAGGAAGCTTATCAAGGCAAAAATGTTACTAGAAGAAAATGGTGTTGCTACTAATGGCGAGTAAAATGGGAACTTATAATGGGTGTGTTATAATTTTCTCACTTATTAACTCTCTTGTGTGAGAATAGAGAGTGAAAATTTTGTGCGTTTCTTGCTTGCTAATTTTTCAATTTTTAAACATACTTTCAATGTGTGACTTACTCGAATATACTGCTATTGTGACAAGTGTTTTTCAGACATGTGGCTAAGTAACAGGCACCAGATGTTGCAACTATAGTAACCATATATTCTCTACCACTTTAATATTGTATCGTACGGGGGTTTCCTCTTTCCAAAACAAAATCTTTCGGAGGGTTGGGGTTTTCGACTTCTTGGGAGTTTTTTAGAGTCTCTCACTGGACCTCAGGAAATTTATTAAAATGTAACAACCATGGCAAATACACACAAAATAACCATGTCTTGGTTAATTTGCGCTCAAGCCGCAAAATCCATATTTTGCTGATTTGACAAACTCTTAGAGGCCTGCGTGCGCCCATACAATGGTTGCTTTACTCGGGAGCACATATCGGATGGGCAAGCGCCTTCGCAAAGTGTGAGTTTCCTGAATGATGGGATTAGCACTAACCGATATACGATGCCTGATCCAAACCCAGCAACCTATGACAGCGAGACGATGTAGCTCTTCCCTCAATCACTAACTGATACAAATGCTGGAGCGCCGGACCACACCATAATGTGGCTTTATGTTAAGAAGTGGAACGTTAGGCTGCGGATTTTGACATCCTTATAAACCCCTTGTAGTAATATGAAATAAAGTGTGGGAGGCGGTTTCTTGCTAGTAATTGTTTTCATTCACATAATGTCGCACATCTGTGCTTGAAATACGATCTTTACAAGACTCTTTCTGCCTTCTGTAAGTACGCCATTTCTACCACTTAAAATGTTCGTACTGGGTGCTCTTTCCAAAACATGGTGGGTCACGTTCTTGGCGGATTCCGTTCTCCACTGACTCAGTGGCCAGGACTCTACAGAGATGCCCTCTCCCATAAGTGAAATGTAATTCATAGGACAACCCATTTGCACCACCCTCAGCTACTTCGCACCACTCTATATCCCTAACTTATGCTACACGTCGTATTGCCATCACCATCGATGGAGGCTACAACTCCATACGCCTCGCACCCTATCCTCCCCGGTCAATCTAGGTATACGCTCGAACTTTACGAATACAGATCTTGCACTCGAGCTTTAGAAGCTGTAGTCTTTGGATCCGCCCAGACATCAGAGATATATTCCGCATTGTCGCTCCCACATACGATGTTTAGGATTTTGGACCATCAACTTGTTCATATAGTCCGAGATGACTCACCTGGTGAAATACCTTAACGTTCCATTCACGCATCCCCTCCACTAGTGCGAGCCGAGCTATAACGCAATGTATCACAGTCAGGTCACACCTGAACACGAGGTATATTGACTCACTATGAATCCCACTTGCGCACAGTCAATCTTAATGTCGTCAACAACAACACCTGCGACCGCTGTCGCCGACTATCACCCATATCCTCGCTCTTAACACGATGCAGAGGCTCGACAGTTGACCGACGCACATCAGGTTTCTTAAATCTATCATAAATCCTCACGAATACATGCTCTCTACTTGTAAGCCACTCGGCCGTATCGAGGACCTAGTACGCAGAGAGGTGACCCTCTCACCGACACACATTGCTGGAAAGAGTTCGTATTACACAGATCCCGCACGCCCAATGGTTCTATCAACTCTAGAGGAATGGGTATTTTACATTCGGCTGGTCCAGTCGCATCTTGTTCTTCCGACTTGCGATGTGAGAGTCGAGGAGCGCTTGCCATTCTTATACGTTTATCTCCCGATAGGCTAAACATACGGACCACGAAATCGCCGGAGTCCAGCTACCGACATGATGCGCACGCATTTGGTGGACGCGCGACCACGGTTGACGCACATCATCACCTTACTATTATGTCGATGTTACAAAATAACAGAGCACCTACGTCGTGGCCAGCCCTGCCAGCCAACTGATGGCGCTGTTCCTACGATCTGCCGATTTCTGACAAGCGTCCCGCTATGTATGACATCGACGCGCCACCGCCCACAGCTACAACACGCATCGACGTTGAACCACATAGCAGTTGTGCAGTACACCAAAGTTCCGTCTTCCCTGTGCCGTAACCTTATTCCTTTTCCAATCTAAAACATCCCAAGCCGGTATTCGTCCCTCGAATATTCACGGATTATCCTGCCGACCCCCTCATAATATGAACAAACCTCTCTCCCAGATCGGCGGCTCGATATCACTCCACTCATCTTCCTTTAGCAGTGCTGTAGCTACGCTTGATACATTATCAGCCGGCTTCACCTTAGCCCCCTCCCCGAGGTCACTCTTGCAGACCACAACAGCTACATCGAAGCTTACCACATAGTACCAGCGACTCCGCCTAATGACTATAGAACATCTCTAGTTGAGCGTGCCTTACCAGCTGCGTCAGGTTGAAGCTCGTACCTAACTAAGACAACTGCCTGCCGCTCGCAGGCGTGGGGTATAGAATTGAATCGGAATATGGGATGCCGCCTCCTACTTCGTCGCACCACCTCTCGATCGCGAACGACGTCGCTCGTCGCACGGGCGATCCCTGATCTAAGGCTCAAAGACTCGACGCCGTCGCGTAAGCTCCCAATCACACGATAATATCCTGCCTAGTAAATTCAATACAGGTCCGTTGAATCCAGGCGGTTAACTTTCCAACTGTTTTAAGACATACGAACCGAACTGTATCCCGACTACTCCCGGAACTAAGAACGGGATCCACGTTCGCTTCTATACCAAAACGCTCTAGCCTTGAACATCTCAGTTCAGCCAGATCGTGGTCTACTGCTGGCCAGCCTACTGGCCCGAGAGGCAGTGCGGCATTCGCCGTGATAAGGTACAGCTCCTTCTCATGTGATTGATAAGTCCACGGTCACTCCCACTATACACCACCGTATCCCATGTTCGCTGCAGTAATGCGCATCTCCACCCCATTCGGCACGCAGTCTAGGAGGCAATAACCAAGAGAGTTGCTTTCCGCTACTGCCAATTTTGCTCGTGGGCTGACCTGCCATATCCTATCCTCTAACTAGGCATTCCCAGAATCAATTACTATAACAATAAACTACGCAACTCGTCGCTTTTAGCGTGATACCAGTTACTTAACGAGCTGAGTCTTATCCTTGAACTTGGGTTACCTCCTCGTGGCTTCGTGCCCTCAGAGTGATCCTCGCGGCCTAATCCAGCTTACGGGACCGGGTGCTACCACACAGGGGTGCTTCCGGGTTCACACCCCGTCCGCACTTACACGTCAGCTCACTACTGCCGCTCTAATACACCCGTAATGCGACTCTCCGTAGTTCGCAATGATGTATGTCACTACTTTACCAAAGAGCACTTATGACAGCCCATGGCGTCGGTACGAGCACGCACTTCATTAGCATAAACATTTGCTCCCATCCCCGTTGAACCCTCCTGCCTTGGTCTTCACGCGTAGCCCTCAGTATAACGGCTTTTATTACTCTTCAATTCACAAGATCAAATTGCTACTCACTCGCATAATTACATCGTAGCATCTTATTAAGGTCACTATGCATCCTACGCACGGGTGGATCTCGCCTCATCACGCCGACCGTCGGCCTCGTTCACCCACAATGCGAGATTGACGATAATAGCTAATAGTCCCAATCACGCTACCTCATGGATAGCCGCTCACGGATGAGGAAGGTATCCCTATGAACCAGCCATCTTGACCCTAACCACGACCACACGCCCGTACCCGCCAGGTCCGTCCTCAATATAAATTCTCCGGCGACCGAAGGCTACTGCTTGCACTTAGTCAACGTACCCCCCATGCACCCTCGATCCCGTGGTTATCACGGTGACCGTTTGGACGTAGTCTGGAATCCGTCATCCTCCAATCATGGAGCTAGTCAACTAGAAAGCTCCACCGTGAGGCACGCTATTCATGCGAGAATACCACTACGACAGGCAACCTCTTGTTGCCCCACTACTCGGACCATGATCTCGGACAAGCACACGAGACCAACTGCGGTCTTCCCTCGTTCGCCGCACTTACGACCCTCGGTGTCTAGATTTACCTGAACCGCGGCGGCACGTCTACGAAATTATTACAGCCCGGTACACAAGGCCCCTCTCGCCCTTATTTCCGTCGCAACAAACTCGAGGCCAGATCCGTCGAGCGTGCTCTACTCACGATACGCTCCGGTCCACCGGGTACATGCCCTCTGACCATGACGCATCGTCGTCACCACTGCACGCTGACTGGTCACAACCGGTTCACGTCCTCTGGACGCGCGAGACCGCTGCAGATCGCTACTAGCTATCTCTAACCTAATATACTATAGTCTCTAACGTGATCGATCCATGCGACCCACGTACCTCGACCCGAAGGCTGAACGATTCATTTTCTTCGTACAGAGATCGCTGGTGTCTTCATCGCTGCAGTATACTATCGATATGCGAGAAAGTGATCCACGATGCCCACCTGTTAATCGAGTCGTGCCTCCAACGCCTCCGAGTTACTAACCATAACCATCGACGGTGCCATCACCGAGCGTCACACATAGCAGATGGAGCACTCACACCACGTAGAGGTCATAGGTCGCCCTCCATCTCTGTGTCTCTCCAACATCAATTGCTGCCTACGGCTCATACCCCACTAGTCTGCATGTCACAACCCCACTACCTCGCTTCGGCTCAATCGTTACCTGCATATAGTAGTATGTCCTCTGACGTTTTTGCCACAACTCCGAGCAGATATTGTTGTGCTACTGCTCGCAACGACTCGATTTAAGCGCACATCCACACGGCTACTTGTATCCGGCTGCACAGATCTATTTATTCTTCTCGTAATCGTGAAGCGCCACGGTACTGGATAAAGTGATCATCCCTCTTGCTATGAAGTGCCCCCACGCAACTCAGAGCTGTCGGGCTTGGTGTAGCATGGCACTAGTGTGCTCTCTTTGCGGCACTGTCCTCAACCGTCACTCACATATGCCAAGCTCTGCCTCCTCGACAGACCAGCCTACTACCCGAATTCTTGTCTGTCTGTACCTCCCATAGCCTCTAACAAGCATAGCCTGTAATAGAGATCGACATATAAGACGGAACTGGGTTTATCCCATGCATAGCGCCAAGCCATCTCTAGTTTCCTTGGATCAGAAACGCACCACTATTGCGCTCGCAGCCAATCCTCCCTGCACTATGAAGACTCCTACACATCTGCTACCCTAGATGCTAGTATCTACTTAGGCACCTTTTTTCTAGGAGTCCGTGCTAGGATATCAGCTTGTGAGACCTGTTTAACCACCCGCGCGCAAAATCAAGATCATCCACCTCACAGTCGCAATCTAACTTGAGCTGCATCAAAGGCCATAGCCGCCTTGCATTCCGCTGCCCACTCATACCTAGTTCACATCCGCCAGACCAATCCTCCCCTAATCCTACATAAAAGTACAAGGTAACGCCGATAGTGATCCGCCTTCGTTCATTGTCACTTGCCAATCGTGCCTATTGCGTTTATAGCTGGTGACTCCGACTACGTTTCGACAAACCCCCTTATCTAGATGAGTAAGTACGGGCCGCTACACTACTCTCCACTTTCCCTATCCCTTGGTGCTGGGTTCCCACTTTCCCCGTCTAACGCTTTAATCGCTAACAGCGGTCCTCCTCACTCACGAGCGTTGCTACCCTACCGCGCCCGCTCTCGCTATGCGTCACACCGAGCATCGACTATAGCGTTACGTATATCCTCCTACCGTGGCTCTAGCAACCTCCAGACGTGCAAAACGACCCTTTATCCTCCTTATACTTGTTATAGCCACACCTCATGGCCAGCTTTGCCATCGCAGCCATAAGGATATGCGCAGAACTCCTGAATCCGAGTCATCTTAACGTGAGTGATCTCGTACCTCGCGCGTAACTTACCACAGTAACATAAGAATGATAACGGCTTAGTATCCCACTAATATTGCCATCTGAGCATCCTCTTACCCTACTCGAAATTATGCCAGAGCGGCTGCTGCACTGCTGCATACCTCCGGATCTGCCGGACAGCGGTTAATTCATTTATTTCGGTGCAATCCTTTTTGTCCATCGCGCGCTCTGCGGCTCTATTAGTAACATCGTAATTAACTAACTGGTCGAACCGAACCTTAGCACTAAATAATACATCGCCCTGACAGGTCGCCAGTCGGCTTAGAGAGGCCTCGTTCTGTAACTATCCCCTGGGGCCAGCACACAGCTTGTGCCCTACGCTGAACACACGAAACCCCTCTTCACCGATCGGCCAGACGATCACGATTATCGTCTATATCACTTCAATGCCAGAGATCATCCAGGCCGCTCTCTGTCATATCTTCGCTATGCATTACTGTTCCGTCGCGACGCTTACCTGCCACCGGTCACGACACCAAACGCGACGAACCGTTTCACCTACAAACAGTGACGATGCAGATCCTACTACGAGCCTGCTTCTTTCCCTGTTCCCGACGCTAAAAATCGATAGTATTTAACTCAGCGTGAAGAACTGTTCCATCCCAAGACTACTCCATCACCTAATCACCGTCGCTATAGCTATCGAAGAATGAATGGCGTCTCTACCGATCACGCATGAATCCGTCGACTCCGTTTCTAACTCTTTACTGATAACTACTTTCAATCCGGATGCATGGCTCCTCCTGAGCAAGTCTTATTGTAAAAATAAGCCATTACTTCCACCGCCCATGCCCGTTACACTTACCGTATAGACTGTCCATATCAGTCTATCGTACTTATTACTTCTAAACTTCGTCGCATTACGGTGCTCAGTGTAGTCCTTTTTACTCCACCGCGCGTATACGCCACTCTGACCAAGGCCGCTTAAGCGGAATACGGCGCTTGAGGACTTCATCTATAAGCATGCTCTCATGTTAATATAACCAAAACGGAATTCGACTTCCCCGTACAATGCAAGCGATGCAGGAACACCTGAACGTCTTTCTTCATTATACTTAGCTCCGAATTATTACTTCCAAGCCTAATTCCGCTACATCCTACAACGCCAGTATTTTCAGAGAGAAGAGAGACATGGATCGCAACCTTGCAATCATTCCACTGTGAAAGCCTAATTCTGTGCCAATTTTTTCCTTTGATACCATCGGGGGACTACAAGAGTCACTAGTATCGCTTGCGTGTTTGCACTTATATCCAGCGCCACATTTTTCACGTTGCACAAGAGGGAAATGGTGACCAAATGTGGGCGCATTTTATGTTCCCGTTACCCTTTGTGAAAGTAAAATGTGGGGGTGGGGTGGTTGTTAAGCAACTTTTTTTGAATCCAAAAGAAATTACAATTTTTCATGTGTATCCAACTGAATCGTGTCACGGTACTCTGCCACATATTTTCTAGGAAACACCTTTGAGGCTCATGAGATCAACGTGTCTCATTTCCCCAACACACCTTAGAAACAACCTCTGAGGCGGAATTATTACGGGGAGTTCAACATCTCCTCACTCTCCCAAAGGCGACCTCGCCCATCTGTTTTGGCGGGAGGCTCGAATCCTCTCCATGGTAATGGTGCACAGCTTGTACTGACTGGGCGCGCAGTAGCAGACGTTCTCTCAATGATGGTGGAAGCATGAGACGTGCGCCCAATTAATGCTGATCCAGCCTCTATTATGGCTTGTCTTCGTGCGCGCAGAAAGCCACTATGCTCATCGTTGCTCCATCCACTCTGAAGAGACCTGCCTGGCGCCAGTACATTTATGGCTCAAGCAGAATTAGTCTTATTGGGCATAATAATGATAATGCTCCAGTGTAGCTTTTTCGATGGGCGGCAAACTAGAAGACAGTGACACCAAAAACTTTTGTGGGGGTGACATTTTGCGTGTCCGCGCTTCAACCCTCTTGTGAACGTTGTAAAAATGTGCGCGAGGTGTTAATGCAACGTGTTTGTCAAAAAAAATATGCAATTTTCTCTCCTCTCTCTACACTGACCGTGTGTAAATGTGACCCCTAACCTCTCTAGGAAACCATTCATGAGCTCAAAGTGGCTCACCACCAACACCTTGAAAGATTCCTTGAGGGGTGTTCTTTCCAAAATGGGGTCACTTTTGGGGGGTTTCCACTGTAGGGCCAGCTCAGGGGTGTCTTCATGTGCGACAAAGCTCCCAATTATTATTCCAGCTAATTCCGCTCTCCAAAAGCCATATGGTGCTCCTTCCACTCTGAAGTCTGCTATGCGCCAGTACATTGGGCTACAAGCACATATAGGGTGTTGCCGTATTCGGGGGGAAATGGTGACCAAAATGTGGGGTGCATTTTGTCCCGTTACCCTTTGTGAACGTGAAAAATGTGGGTGTTAAGCAACTTTGTCAAAAAATTGCAATTTTTCATTTTCACTGCCATGTGTATCCTAATTCTAGAAAACACCTTTGAGCTCAAAGTACTCACCACACACCTTGAAAGATTCCTTGAGGGGTGCGCTTTCCAAAATGGGGTCATTTTTGGGGGGTTTCCACTGTAGGGCCAGCTCAGGGTGTCTTCATGTGCGACATAGCTCCCAATTATTATTCCAGCTAATTCCACTCTCCAAAAGCAATATGGTACTCCTTCCACTTTGAAGCCTGCTGTGCCCCATACATTAGTTTTTGTGCACATATGGGGTGTTTCTGTAAACTCCAGAATCGGTGTAATAGATTTTGAGCTTTGTTTTGCTGTTAACCCTTGATGGGTTTCATGAAAAATTGATTAAATTTTAAAATATGCTAAAAAAAAGTGAAATTTTGACATTTCATTCCAATTTTCCGTCAATTCTCATGGAACTTAAAGGGTTAACAAAGTTAGTAAAATCAGTTTTGAATAGCTTGAAGGGTGTAGTTTCTAAAATGGCATGATTTATGGGGACTTCATAACTGAACTGGTCCTTAAAAAAATGGGTTTTTTGAAATCTTCTTAAAATTTTAAGATTTGATTCTAAACTTTGAAGCCTTATAACGTCCCAAAAAAAATGTCATTTTCAAAACGATGCCAACATAAAGTAGACATATGGGGAATGTAAAAAAATAACTATTTTTGGAGGTATTACTATGTATTTTGAAAGTACAGAAATTGAAATTTGAAAATTTTTCTAAATTTTTGGTAAATTTGGTAATTTTTTTATAAATAAAAATGAAATATTTTGCCACAAATTTAGTACTGTCGTGAAGCACAATATGTGACGAGAAAACAATCTCAGAATGGCCTGGATAAGTAAAATCATTCTAAAGCTATTACCACATAAAGTGACATGTCAGATTTGCAAAAATCAGCCTGGGATTTAAGGTGAAAAGTGGCTCGGTACTGAAAGGGTTATACAATATATTGATGACTTATTCTTTATCTGGAGGGGAAATATTACAGCTGTAACAACCTTTCATAACAAACTGAATAATAATGAATGGGGTATCTCTTTCTCTGTCAACCACAGTAAAGTTAAAATTCTGTTCTTGGACTCATCACCCATAAAGCAGATCATTTTATCACTTCAACTTACTTCAAAGCAGTTGACAGTAATAGATATTTATATTTTTCCAGCCACCACTTCAAAAAAATGGTTGCTGAACATCCCGTACAGCAAAATTCCAGAGGATTATGGAGGATTGCACAGAGCGATCCACCTTTCTGTTACCAAGCACAAGTGTTGAAAAAGAGATTTAGCAAAATAGGATACCCCCCTAAAGTAGTTAATAAAGCAAAAGCCCTAGGCCTCTTTCACATTAGCGGCAGCACGGATCCAGCAGGTGAAGGGTGCCGCCGGATCCGTGCTGCCGCAAGGACATGTGTGGGGCCGAAACCGCGCTCCGGCCCCACACATGACACACAGTACATACACACAGACACACAAACATATAAACATACAAATACACATACATACTTACATGCTCCCGGCAGGTCTCCACAGCACAGGAGGAGCAGGACGGCGCGCACATAGGACGATTCCCCACAGCGCCCTCTGCTGGGCGCCGGGTGGAATCGTCCTATGTGTGTGCCGTCCTGCTCCTCCTGCGCTGTGGAGACCTGCCGGGAGCATGTAAGTATGTATGTGTATTTGTATGTGTATATGTCTGTGTATGTTTATGTGTATGTCTATGTCTGTATGTATATATGTGTGCAGGTGACGGATCCATCATGAACTCCATTGAAAGTCAATGGAGGACGTATCCGTTCACCATTGTGTCACACCAAACGGATCCGTCCCCATTGACTTTCATTGGGGGTCATGACGGATCCGTCTTGGTGTGGATGCCTGGACCGGAGAGCAAACCGCAGCATTATAACGCAAGTGTGAAAGTAGCCTTAGTCAGGATGATTGTCTGAGGCCCAAGATAAGGAATACAATAAAGCCCAATCGGGATTTTAAATTGAACTTTATATTGATTTATTCCTCTTCACATAGAGAAATCAGAAATATTTATGGGAAAACACTGGTCATTGCTGAGGAGTTATATTAGAGAGCCCCCACTACTAAAAATATGCTAGCCCCAAGCAGACTGAAACAACACAAGCATGCAAAGAATATTGCCACACAAGAAAAAATATGAAGCTATAGGTGTGGGGCTAGAAGTTGTCAGTGCTACTCTGCGATAGGCCACAACAAAACATAATTTCAATCAAATGTGAGCAAGAATACCTTTCCTATTAAATATCATTTAAATTGCAAGTTAGCATATGTGATATATTTGGTGGATTCTACATGTGGCTTACAATATGAAGGACGTATCACTCAGAACTTGCATGACTTAATCAACATAGATACAACATCAGAATGAAATTTCTGAAACAGGGCCTTTCAAGATATTGCTTCCTCCAACATGATGGAAAGTACGAATGACTTGCAATTACGCCTATAGACCATATTCCCGTAGACACTTATCACCGTTGTGAGGCCCTAAGGAAATGGGAAGCTTTCTGGATATACAAATTACTATACAACCATATGGCCTCAACAAAATTACTGAAGGTTTTTTATGATTTTATGTCTTGTCTGTAAAAACTGATGTTATTTTATATTCTGGGAAAATTAAATGGCTGCTCACTGGTCCTCTATTTATTTAAAAGGTATTTGGTTGTTTCACAGTGATGTATGGTATCCCTTCATATCCCCCTTTAAGAATATGCAGTATGCCAGAACAGGGTCACAGCAAAAGTGTAAAGATACAAAATAACACAAAAGATTCTACTCATCCAAGCACTAGCTAAAAAGTATATAGTCTCCCTCTTTCTTATATACAATAAACAGCAACCCGCACCTTCAATTTGTAAGCCACTTGTAACCAGCCTCCATGCTCTGTCCAGGGAGACCTTTCCCATCTTAACCACCTGACTCAGCTCAGCTCGCGCTGTGGGAAAAGTACTTAATTGATTTTCCCGAGTCCTGGCTTTCATGTGCAACGAGCCCCCCGCCCCAGGGCCCTATCGAATCCCAGGTTTGGTGGAATGCCGAGTGGTGCGGTGTAGCCTATATGTGTCATGGTGCTCCTACCTGGGCACAGCGGGACCCCAGGCTTAGGCTCTGAAGCATTGAAAAAGAGGGGAATGTTGAGTTAGGTGATGATGAAGAATAACTTGAGTCCAGCTTTACTTGAATAAACTTTCATCCAAATAATTTGCAGGCTTTGTCTTGGTTCCAGCAGGCTTTGGCATAAACTGGCAGGCACACTTGATAGCTTTACTTGCATCCTTTCTCTACTATACTGACAGGCTTGCTTAAATACTTTGCTTTCTTTATTTCTGCTGCACTAAACTCTGCTTAAAGGGGTTGTCTCACTTCAGTAAGTGGCATTTATAACGTAGAGAAAGTTAATAGAAGCCACTTACTAATGTATTGTGAATGTCCATATTGCTTCCTTTGCTGGCTGGATTCATTTTTCCATCACATTCTACACTGCTTGTTTCCATGGTTACAGACCACCCTGCAATCCATCAGTGATGGTTATGCTTGTACAATATTGGAAAAAAAACACTAGCCTATGTAATCTCCTATGGTTCCGGCCACCAAAGAGGCTGACGCCTTTTCCTATAGCCTGCAAGCATGACCACCACTGATGGATTGCAGGGTGGTCTGTAACCATGGAAACGAGCAGTGTATAATGTGATGAAAAAATGAATCTAGCCAGCAAAGGAAGCAATATGGACAATCACAATACATTAGTAAGTGGCTTCTATTAACTTTCTCTAGTGATAAATGCCACTTACTGAAGTGAGACAATCCCTTTAAGTCTGTTCTGGTATCCTTGGATGGGGTGCCTTGGACTGTCATTCCCCTCCTGACACTCAGTAAACATCTTCAGCCAAAGAAATATTCCTCTTGTTGATTTTTCTTATGGTGACCAAAGAACGATTTCCTCTGGTCCCTATGTCTTCCAGACATCTGCTTACATGGTCAGCAGAGCTTAGGCTGCTCTGGCTGATATAGGCATGCCTCAGCATGCACCCCTTACTTCTCTCCTGTCCAGACTAGAACTCTCTAGAACTAGAACTAACTGGAATTTCTGCCCATCCTACTGGTAGGAAGCCAGACTGGCCCACTTCTCCCCAGATTCTCCCCAGAGGGGAAAACTGAAACCTGTATATCTCATAAAGGAAACAGGTTCTTGGCAATAACCAAAGACAATTACCTTTCCCAACTGGTTCAGGACCCAACTAGAGGGACGGCCATACTGGACTTAGTATTAACTAATAGACCTGACAGAACAAAAGATGTGCAGGTTGGGGGGACACCTGGGAAATAGTGACCATACAATAATAACCTTCCAATTGTCATTCAAAAGAGTGTTTCTTCAGGGAGGAACAAAAATACCAAACTTCAAAAAAGCAAAATTTAGCCAACTAAGAGAGGCCATAGGCCTAACTAACTGGAACAAAGTCCTCAAAAATAAAAAAATACAGGCACAAAATGGGATATTTTTAAAAGCATCCTAATATCTAATTGTGAGAGGTACATACCTTATAGGAATAAAGGGGTAAGAAAGAAGAAAAAAACAATCTGGATAAATAGAACTATAAAGAAAGCAATAAATGACAAAAAGAAAGCATTTAAATCACTAAAACAGGAGGGCAGTGAGGAAGCATTGAAAAACTATAAGGAAAAAAATACAATATGTAAAAGACAAATAAAAGCAGCCAAACTAGAGACCGAGAGATTAATCGACAAAGAGAGTAAAACTAACCCTAAAATGTTCTTCACTTATATAAATGGTAAAAAGTATAAACCTGAAGGTGTTAGCCCCTTACAGAGTAATGAGAGGGAAGTTGCAGAGAGCGATGAGGAGAAAGCAAAGCTACTAAATATTTTTTCCTCCACTGTATTCACTGAGGAAAAAAAACTGTCAGATGAAATGCAGAATGTAAAAGTAAATTCCCCATTAAAAATGCTCTGTCTGATCCAGGAAGAAGTACAGCGGTGTCTTAAAAAGATTAAAATCGACAGATTGCAGGACCGGATGGCATTGCCCCCCTCGTATCCTAAGAGAATTAAGTAATGTCATTGCCAGACCCTTTTTCTGATATTTAAGGACTCTATACTGACAGGGAGTGTTCCACAGGATTGGCACATAGCAAATCTGGTGCCAATTTTCAAAAAGGGTCCAAAAACAAAGCCCGGGAACTATAGGCCGGTAAGTTTTACATCTGTCATGGGTAAACTGTTTGAAGGTTTTCTAAGAGATGCTATCTTGGAGTACCTTAATGAAAATAAGCAAATAACTCCATATCAGCATGGCTTCATGAGGGATCTGTCATGTCAAACTAATTTAATCAGTTTCTAGGAGGAGGTAAGTTCTAGACTCGACCGCGGCAAATCAATGCATGTCGTATATCTGGACTTCTCAAAAGCATTTGACACGGTACCACATAAAAGGTTAGTATATAAAATGAGAATGCTTGGCCTGGGAGAAAATGTCTGTATGTGGGTAAGTAACTGGCTCAGTGCTAGAAAACAGAGGGTGGTTATTAACGGCACATAATAAGATTGGGTCACTGTCACTAGTGGGGTACCACAGGGGTCAGTATTGGGCCCTATTCTCTTCAATATATTTATCAATGATCTTGTAGAAGGCTTGAACAGTAAAATATCAATTTTTGCAGATGACACTAAACTGTGTTAAGTAATTAACACAGAAGAGGACAGTACACTGCTACAGATGGATCTGGATAGACTGGAGGCTTGGGCAGAGAAGTGGCAGATGAGGTTTAACACTGACAAATGTAAGGTTATGCATATGGGAAGGAATAATGCAAGTCACCAGTACATACTAAATGGTAAAACACTGGTTAACTCTGACATAGAAAAGGACCTAGGAATTTTAGTGAACAGCAAACTAAGCTGCAGAAACCAGTGTCAGACAGCTGCTGCCAAGGCCAATAAGATAATGGGTTGCAGCAAAAGAGGCATAGATGCCCATGATGAGAACATAGTCCTGCCACTTTACAAATCACTAGTCAGACCACACATGGTGTACTGTGCACAGTTCTGGGCTCCTGTGAACAAGGCAGACATAGCAGAGCTGGAGAGGGTTCAGAGGAGGGCAGCTAAAGTAATAACTGGAATGGGTGGACTATAGTTCCCAGAAAGATTATTTACTTTAGAAAAAAGACGACTGAGGGGAGATCTAATAACATGTATAAATATATCAGGGGTCAGTACAGAGATCTCTCCCATGAACTATTTATCCCCAGGACTTTTTTGCCTTCCTCTGGATCAACTTGTAGGATAACAGGCTGAACTGGATGGACAGATGTCTTTTTTCAGCCTTATAAACTATGTTACCATGACTTCCATTCTTCCTAACTATAGCTCTGCAATTAACACTGCCACCTTCTGGTGAACCAGGCATATTACATGTAATAAAAAGTTAGCATTGCACAATGTAGAGGACCTGGACAGAAATATAAAGATGACATTTATGTTAGCCCATTAGAGACAGTAGCAGGGTGTAGGAATGGTAACACCATTCCGGGTGTTACACATACAAGACCAAAGATCACATACAAGACCATGACAGCATTAGCAGAACATCAGCAGGAGATGTCACTGTTAGAAATCTAGTCGGAAATAAACACGGTAAAACCTGCTTTTACGTTCACTTTCAGCTGCATTCACTGCATCTCGATTTCTAACACTAATATCTTTCCATGTACTGAAGATAATGCAGTGAGCTTTCAAACAATAAAACCCCATATCTCTAACTGCTACCAATCCAGAGATATGAGCAGCCAGCTCATTCTTTAGTCTGGAGGAGGACGGGGAGCAGATGTAGAGGAGAGAAAAAAAATATAAAAAATATGTACAAATGTGGCATTATCATCATTGTACTATGAAATGTGTATTATGTTAGTTATACCACACTGTAAATAAATTCTGCAAAATCATTTAAAAATTGCTGTTTATTCTTTTTCCCCTAAAATTAAGTAATAAAAGTTATTTAATACACTATATGTACCCCAAAATAGTTCCTAAAAAAAACCTACAACTCATCCACAGCATAAAAAAAATAGAAGCAAAAATGTAAAAGTTATGACTGCTAGAACACAAAAGAGGAACATGTTACTGGTCCTTAAAGGGAACCTGTCCTCACCTTTATGCTACCCATACTAAGGGAAGAATAAAGTAGAGACAGGTGAGATGATTTCAGTGGTATGTCATTTATAAGTTAAAAGTAAGTGGTTGCCGAGAACCAACATCACAAACATTGCAGACTAGGCCTGGAAAAGAGTCAAATCTTCATGAGAAGAGTCATGGTTATTTATGAATTCCTGCTCTCCCTGCCCTCCTACTGATGACTGACCATCTTCTACCTAGTTTTCTCCCTTTCTCTCTAGGAGACAACTTTCAATCATCACCAGATGGGCGGGAGAGCAGGAGATTATGAATAACCATGACTCTTCTCATGTAGATTGACTCTTTTCAAGGCCTGGGCTGCAATGATTATGATGCTGGTTCTCAACAACCACTTACTTTTAGCTCATGAGTGACACACCGCTGAAATCAGCATTTACGTCACTACTTTATACTGCCCTCAGTACGATCAGCATAAAGTTGATGACAGGTTCCCTTTAAGGCTAAAATTAATTATGTCACTAAGGAGTTAAAAATGCAATTGTGTCCCCTGAATTGTGCGCCAAAAAGATTTCCTTCAGACCTGTATTAAAAATCTACAATAAAAAAGTGACATTTTTGGGAGGGTTTTTCCAATTTCAATGTGACTGTGAGGAGGTTAATTAGGTTAAGGTCAGGTGATTGTGGAGGCCATGTCATTTGATGCAGCACTTTATCACTCTTTTACTTGGCCAAGTAGCCCTCACATAGCCTGGAGGTATGTTTCTGGTCATTGTCTTGTTGAAAAACAAATGATGGTTCCACTAAAGGTGCCTATACATGGGACAAATTAGCAGGCGATTGTCATGAAAGAAGCATTCCTTCCCGGCAAGTGCCTGCTCATCAGTGAAGGAGACCTGTGGATTTACATGCAGTGATCTCCGCAGTTTGGGGAGCCTCAATTACTAATGCCATTGCTCGTCCCCATACAGAATCATTATTTGCCGGAAGTAGAAAGCACAAACTGCTGCTGACAAACACTGATTTAGGTGACTGAATGAAAGATACGATTAACCGATAAAAGAGCATTTCGCTCGTTCATTGGGTATTCGGCAGCACTTTTACACAGCCAGATAATCGTTAATGAGCGTTCCTGTAAACATTTGTTAGTGATTATCTGGCTGATTCTCGGCCTGTGTAAATAGCCCTTAAAGGGGTTGTCTCACTTCAGTAAGTGGCATTTATCATGTAGATAAGTTAGTAAGTTAATACAAGGCACTTACTAATGTATTGTTATTGTCCATATTGCTTCCTTTGCTGGCTGGATTCATTTTTCCATCACATTATTCACTGCTCTTTTCCATGGTTACAGACCACCCTTCAATCCATCAGCGGTGGTCGTGCTTCAACAATATAGGAAAAAACACCAGACTATGTGCACTCCCATGGTCCCGGCCACCAGAGAGGCTGATGTTTTTTCCTATAGTGTGCAAGCACGACCACTACTGATATATTGCAGGGTGGTCGTAACCATGGAAACAAGCACCGTGTAATATAATGGAAAAATCAATCCAGTCAGCAAAGGAAGCAATATGGACAGTCACAATACATTAGGAAGTGCCTTGTATTAACTTTTTCTACATGATAAATGCCATTTGCTGAAGTGAGACAACCCCTTTAAGTGCAAAACAGATGGGATGGCATGTAGCTGCTTAATGTTGGAGTTGCCATGCTGGTTAAGTGTGCCTCAATTTTGAATAAATCACCAGCAGGGTCACCTGAAAAGCCCCTTACACCATCACACCTCCTCCTCCTCCATGCTTCACAGTGGGAACCATACATGTAGAAACCATCCGCTCACCTTTTCTGCCTCTCACAAAGACATGGCAATCGCAACAAAAAAATCTTAAAGGGCTGAATCCGGACATACCCAGGATTTCACCCAGGCAGCCTGCCTGACAAGTGCATCGGAGCATTTCATGCTCTGATGCGCTCCCTTGCCTTGCGCTGGATCACGCAGGGCAAGGGCTCTTTTGTTTACCAACATACACTGCCGGGCAGAGGCTGCCGCCCAGCAGTGTGTTCGGTGACGTCACCGACTCTGATGGGGCGGCTTTAGTGCTGCCCTAGCCGTTTTACTGCGATTTAGTGCAGGGCAAAGGAGAGCATCGGAGCATGAAATTCTCCAATGCTCTTGCCAGGCAGGCTGCCTGGGTGAAATCCTGGATATGTCTGGGTTCAGCTCTGAACCCCGACAACCCCTTTAACTTTTGACTCATCAGATTTGTCCACTCCTTGTGTTTCTTGCCCCAAGCTAGTCTCTTCTTGTTGTTCATCAGTAGTGGCTTCTTTGCAGCTATTCAATCATAAAATACCTAATTCTCATAGTCTCCTCTGAACAGTGGATGTTTATATGTGTCTGGTACTTGACCTCTGTATTTGACCCATTTGAGGTGCTGTTAACTTGTTTTTTCTGAGGCTGTTAACACTGAATTTTCCTGTGTATAGCTAGAGGTATTTGTTTCCTGGTGCAATCCCTCACAAAACCATTTTTTTATCACTTCCAGGAGCATTTGGCTTTTGCAGTGTATGTGTATGTGAATAATACTACACCACTGTAATTTTTTAATTTTATTATTAAACACTTTCACTGATATATTGCTTGTTCTAAACATATCCAGAGATATGAAAAATAGGGTGCAAATAGCTTTACGATTATAATGATTTGAGGCTCTGAGCCAATATTCGTTGGATCTGGTTCAAAAGCCTGAATAGCCTTGTGCTATTCAGAAATATCAACTGCAGTGCTCACATCGTACTCAGAACATGCTTAGGTTTATCTTGTAAAGATGTAAAAGTTGGCTAAGTAAACTGTATTAAGTAATATAAGTAATATATTATCACCAAGCATTGTGTGAAAAATGCACCAGTTCTTTGTCTTTTCAGTTCATAGCCACAAACTAGGCCAGAAATGTTGCATTCCATGACACAGAGAAAGGTTGGAAAATGTCTAATCCTTGAATGGACAAGGGGGGAATAACAATGCCACATGTGACAAGGGGCACAAGTGTATTTAAGCCAACTTAAAATTCAGTTTATAAGAAGTTTGTCACTCTCTTGCACAAGCAGAGATGCAAATTGCAAAACTGTAAAACTGAATATATTTTAACGACCTTTGTTTTATTTTATTATTGAATAGAAGTTGGTCAACTTTTCCAGGAGAAATATTGCAGCACAATTCTATGGCTTTCCACACTGAATTACATTCATTTGTTATATTAAAATGCCACCTAATGACTAAACTGATCATGACAATATAGCTGTCAAGGTTGGGATAAACAGACAACAGAGGAGCGTGTGCCCTGAGCTTACCCAACCCTCTGTCCCTGCCTATTGCCTCACCCACGCTAAACCGTGGGGCGACAACCACGAGGACTGCGAAATACACTGTATAAGGTGCAGGGAACAACAAACAAGACAGACAAAACACCAAATGGATAGTCAGGAAGCCGCGTCAAAACCAGGAATAACAAAGTACAAAATTGTAAGACGGTAGAGTAGTCAGATATAAGCCAAGGGTCAAATCAGCAGTCAGGATACACAATACAACGCAAGCAGGAATAGCAAGGAATTGCAAAAACCAGCAAGGAGCAGAGAGAAAGATAGGTATATATGCAGGAAGAATTCCCACCCCCAGGTTCTGAATGGACCAGATTCAGAGAAGCCACTCAGCCAGCACCTGAGTATTAACCCTGAGTAGACAACCAAACAAGAAGCTGGGCGTTGGCTCCAAAACAACCCACAGTGTGAACGTGGTTCAAGGCAAGGCGTAGGCACTAAACAGAAACACAAAAAAACTCAGAAAACCAAGCAAAACATAGAACCTATGTTCTCTGATGACCAGACCTGACAATAGCCTTCATAGCATATTTAATGCTACACTTTAGTCTGTCCTCTATTTAATTTTAGTTTTAAATTCTTTTTATTTAAGACAAGATAATCAAAATGACAAACTGTATATAATTTTTACATTAATTTTGACATACCATTCAACAAGAAATGTCACAATACAGAACATGTCAGTGTCCAAGCAATTACATAACATATTTGTGTCAATTTCAAGAGAATGAATAGGCTACACAAAGGCAATGCATGGCATTATGCAGACAATATAGTTATGTAACATAAAGTCATGTAACCACATAAAATATGTTTACATTAGTGATACCTCAGAATTCTCTGTCACACACGAGGGACTAACAATCTATAAGGCTCAAACCTTTTAAAGCAAGGTGTCTATATCGTCTCCAATATTTCCATTAGAGATGAGCGAAGTGATTCGTCGATTCGTTGATTCGTATCGAATCTTGAGATTTTTCAGCTGCGAAGCGAATCCGAATATTAGGTGATTCACTTCGCTTTTGTACGCATTGCTACGTAGTTTGTCCGCTAAATTATACGCTATTCTACGTATAATTTAGTTACTCTATACGCTGTTGCGCAGACTCCTCCCTGGTAGTTACTCTACACGCTGTTGCGTACGAATTCTATTCAGTGATGCAGACTCCTCCCTGGTAGTTCCGCCCCCTTCTCCTGCGCGCGAGGAAGACGTGGCAAGTCAGCAGAGTAAGATGGCGGCGAGACAGCGAGGTCCTGACTGGGGAAGCATGTTGTGGGCAGACGACCCCTATGAGGAGAAGGAACCGGAGGAGATCTATCTCTCACAGCTCAACAGGAAGTCGGATGAGGTGCCTGCTGAGGTGGTGACTCCACTGGCTGACACGGCGGAGGCGGCAGGAGTTCCCGCTCTGCCGCGCAAGGACTACTCCTTACGCCAGAATTTGATGGTCCCTGAGGCTGTCACCCGGAACGCCCACGTTCAACAGGGAGCGGGGGGGGGGGGGGGTCGGTTTCATCGGCAATGAGGAGACGGCGGAGGAATTATATTTTAACCGCCGTTCGGTTAAGCGGCTGTATCTTCCGCCCATACGCCACAATCTACATGCAGGGGATTACGTGGCGTATACCCCCATGAAGAGCCTCCAAGGCCCCTTTGCTACTGGGGTGAAAGTCTTAAAGCGATCACCTACTCCTGCAGCGCCCCCGGAAGACTGGAGTGAGGAGGCCCAGGCCGCAGAAGAGGCTTGTGACCTTGAGATCTAAAGAGAAATCCCAAGGTCAGGATCAGCTGGAACCCCTGATTCCTGATTTGCCGCCACCGATACCACCGATCATTCATGTGGGACAGATGACCACGAACACTTTCGTGTACCATCCAACTGTGGTACAGTACCACTACCAACTGCCATGCCCATGGCAGTTGCAGGCCGCACAGTCCGCCGCTCATGGAAGAGCGTTACCATTACAGCCGGAGATTCTGTCACCTGGTATGCCGACAGGAGGATCTGGCCACTACAGAGTGATGGGCAGGGCCCAAGTTACCACTGCCTTTGCCAGTGTGACAGCCCAGTCACCAAGAAGACCATCCTTGAGAGGTCGGCGGGGCTCTGCTGCCGCAGCCAGGGCCGCTTTCATGATGAGGCAGGAGCGCCCTCTCATGTCCTTTAGCTCCAGCAGCAGTGAGGAGGACCTGCTAGCCTTTAAGTAATTCCTGCAGTTTTTATGGGAGCCACAACATGGACTTATCCTGAAGGGTGGGCACTAGTTGGCCCTTGTTTTTAGTTTTGTTGCCCCGCATTTGTCCTCACCCAGATGGCCATGGATTGTTAGGACCCCCCCATCCCAAAAAAGTTTTTTTTATCCAAGTTGCGCATACGTGCGCCTCATCCCTTTTTTCCCCCTTTTCAGGTTATTTGGGGAGCCCCTCGAAAGAGGGTTTTTTAAAGGGAACCTTTGCTGCTATTTTTTTACCCATTTGGATTACAATTTTGCCTATGTGGATTACAAATTGCGACTGAGTTTGGGACTCTGCTCCAGTTCTATGACAAGCGTCAGAAGAAAAGAGACTTAAGAGCCCGGGACCGCCCACCTAATTAATATTCACTTCACTGAGTGAAGCTCTGACGCCGCACTTGATGTACTGCGCCTGCGCAGCCCTGGACCGCACACCTAATTAATATTCACTTCACTGAGTCAGTGAAGCTCCGACGGGGCACTGCGCGCTGCGCGGGATTACAGCCACCGCCGGAGCTTCACTGACTCAGTGAAGTGAATATTAATTAGGTGTGCGGTCCAGGGCTGCGCAGGCGCAGTACATCAAGTGCGGCGTCGGAGCTTCACTCAGTGAAGTGAATATCAATTAGGTGGGCGGTCCCGGGCTCCAACGGAATCGCCGAGCCCGGGCTACAGCAACCATGGGCAACTCCCCTTGGGCCCCTTAATGTAAGTGATTGACAGTAGATAAAAAAGGAGTTTTATACCACAAATCTTCATCTGGGCCCTATAACAATAACCATTTGGGGATCCTTATGATGAGTTAAATCCAGTGGTATAAATAACTTAATATGCAAAATGGTGGTGACAGAATCCCTTTAAACGTGTCCGTGAGCGTACTAGGTAGGTGATATTTAAAATGTTTATATTATACTTATAATAATGTATTTGCACTATTTACCATATATATGTCTCGAATATTCGCTCTGCCTCTGAGGAGTGCACGCCACGGCCTCTCCTCGTACGTGCCTGCATATTACGTAATCGCTTAGACAATAGTACGCTGAGATTCGTAAGCTATTTGTACGCTCATGTGTACGTCTTCTAAGAAGTTGCATACATTTTGTAAATGAACGTTCGTTATTAGTGAGCGAATGTTCGCTAATAGCACATAACGAATATTTTGTACGCAAATACAACAAATATATTCGTCGAATATACAAATTTTAGGAAAAGTTCGGCGAATAATTTTTTCAATGATTCGCTCATCTCTAATTTCCATAACCTGCTGAATAGATGAGGGGTGCCCATAATCCAATGTGCTATTTACTCCATTTGGTAGACCTGGTCACATTTCAGTTGCCACAGGGACAGGGGGGAGTCTGCTCTGATTTCCAGTAAGAAGCTACTACTGTCCTTGTAACTGCACAAAGATGTAGAACCAGGCGCTTCCCATCCGCCAACAAAGTCACTCCCTCAAACAACCCCAATAAGGCTTGGAATGAGCTGAAATCCTTTCCCAGAGATCTCAGTCAGAGCCTCCCCTATTTTCTCCCAGAAGCGTTTAATAGCTGAACATAGCCACCAGATATGGTAAAAGGTGCACACCTGTTTCCTGCATCGCAAACACAAATAACTGGTAGCAGAGAAAGTTTTTCTCTGGTGTATAGTACCATCGGGGCAAGACTTTATAGTAACTTTCTTGTAGGCGCACGCATCTTGATACTTTAGGAGTCAGTGCTAACATATATGTCTTTTCCCTGGGGGTAAAGGTTGTCTCTAGGTCCTGCTCCCACTTAAATAAGAAACTATAGGTATGCAGCTTACAGTATTCTAGCAGTGACGTGTATATATTGAATATTATCTTAGTAGGGGGATTGTGGAATAAGACCATAGCCTCAAATTTAGTCGGCAAGGTATGCTTGCCGAGAGCTGCCTCCCTTTTAAGTAGTGGAATACATGTACCAGATGAAAATGGGTAAGTGAACACATCACCTCTGACTGTTGCAGTGACTCTAGGGATATTCTCTCATCAGAATACAAACCCCCAATAGGGGTGGTTATCTTTCTATTGGTCTCTGTAAGGGTGGCGTGAAACAGAGGTGAGGCATCTCCCAGCACATCTCTCACTTGCAGCAGGGGAGAGAGGGTAGGAGATAGAAGTATACTGGAAAGAGCATTGTTCCAAATTGTCAATATGGCCCTAGTAAGAGGATCAATAGAAGCACTCACCATTCGCTTATGCTTCAAAAAAGACTCAGCCACGACAGCCTGAGGGGAACTGGAGTAATTGCTTGTTCTGCTAGGAGGTCAGGCATCCCACCATCCTCCCTGAGCCATTCCAGCCCCCTGATCCCCTGAATCACCTTATAATATATGTTAAATTCGGGAACACCCATTCTAACCAATCTTCGAACACAGTTGAGATATCAGCGAATGGGGCAGGCGAGACTTCCCATTATGCCATAAGAATCTAATAATTATACTTTTAATTTGCAAAAAATAAGACCAGGGTAGATAAATGGGAAGGGCTTGCATGTAGTACAGAAGCTTTGGCAGGATGATGGTTTTAATTAATGCCCTCTGGCCAAACCAGGAAATAAATGGGACATCCCAAGGGTCTATCAGTTTTTTGATAGTCAATGGTAATGTTTGGAAATTCTCTCAGAAGAGCTGTCCAAGTTGGGAGGTGACATTAATGCCCAGAAACTTGATGGAGGTGTTGCACCAAACAAATGGAGTGGATCTCTCTAATTTTCGTGTCTCTCACATTCAGTACTTGTGATTTAGCCAAATTAATCTTAAAATTAGACAGTGTACTAAAATGGTCAAGGATAGCTGTGACAGCTGAGAAAGCGGTATCCGGGTTGGAGATAATTAGTAATGTCATTCTCGGGACACTGGAGGCCAGACCCAATATTCTACAAGCGACCTCGGCAGGGGAGAAGATGGTACAGGTGTCTTGAGCTTTATCCTGTACCTCCCTCCCTAGTGAAGTAAGCTTTTACTTTTATTTATTTAAAGCGGCTCTGTCACTAGGTTTTAACCTATGTATTTAAATACATAGGTTAAAACCCCTTAACTTGTACAGTTAGAACATACCTGTATTGCAGAGTACAGCGCAGCGGTTGTGCTGAAAAAAGACCTTTAAACTTTATGTTAATGAGCCTTCGGAGCACCGGGGGGCGGGCTCTTTCTTCCTGAGCACCGCTTCTTCACCGCCCCCCGGGTCCCGAGGCTCTCCCCGATGCCGACGTCCACGCCCCTCTGAAAATTGATTGACAGCTGAAATCCCGCGGCGCATGCGCAAGAAGCGCTGCAGTGCGAACACCGCAAGCGCTTCCATCCTTGTGCGCACGCGCCTCACTCGGGTTCAGCGAAAGGCGGCGCTGCGCACAAGGAGGAAGTAAGCCCTTAGCGCTTAAGCTTTTACGTTCGGAGAGAGCCTCGGGACCCGGGGCGGTGAAGAAGCGGTGCTCAGGAAGAAAGAGCCCGCCCGGTGCTCCGAAGCTCATTTAAAGATAAAGGTCTTTTTTCAGCACAACCGCTGCGCTTCTGCAATAGGTATGTTCTAACTGTAGAAGTCAAGGGGTTTTACCTAGTATAAATACATAGGTTACTAGTGATAGATATATATATATTATATATATATATATATATATATATATATATATATAATTGTATATATTGTGGGGAAGTTAGCCCGGTAGAGTGCGGGTTTTGGAGTGTGAACAGCAGTCAGAGTCCCAGACACGAGATAAAGTCCAAATACAGGCTTGGCCTGCGTTTATTAGCAAGTCCAAACAAATGAAATGTAGCCTTTGCTTCAGGCATAAACAAAATAAATCCTGCTTGTCCAGCACTAACTAAACATAAGTATTCCTCACTATACATGCGACTAGCTACAACCACACGAACAAAACATATTACATAGTTCAGTCCACAAGTTTTTACCTTTGATAGGTTCAAAAGTATCTCCTGAGGCCAGCAGCCTTCAGCATTCCTAGCTGCACCCAGCCTCTCTCTGTCTGCAGACCTTGCAGGCTTTATGGACCTGCTAAAGGTCCAGCCTCAGCACCTGTGGTGCCTGACTCCAAACTATAAGACCCGGAGTGGAGGAAGTGGGATGGATGGCCCCACTGCCAAACCTGTCATCCATCCCAAAAAACCAGGCCCAAACACATTTTATCAAAACGTCTCCAGCAACTACCTTTGCTGGAGACCATATCACACTTTCCTGGTTTCCCATGTCTCATGGTGGGAGACATGAACTTCCCTCAGTCTCTAGTAGGCATAATAGCTGAACCCAGGTGAAATATACCGACCATCCAGGATTAACCCCTTCAGTGTCTCACAATATATATATATATATATATATATATATATATATATATGATTTTATATATGTTTTTTGACCATAGCCTTTTATTATTCCTTAGACCTCACTGTAAACATTTTTAGGCTATACTATAGACTATAGACAAGAATACTCTTCACTCACACCGTAATATGGTAATTACAGTAATTTGGCACCCCTACTGGTTCCCCTTTTGGGTTACTCTCCAAAAGGAGAACTCTGCACTGGTTTCTTTTTAATTTTTTATTCTCTACTATTTTGCGGCCCACTCATTGTAGACTACTTTAGGGAGCGGCCTTATACACCACCGTACACGGTACCTTTTCACCTAATCAGACCAATAGTCCCTTGGCGCTTCTCCCTATCCCCTCTTTTGGTTAACCTATTCTCCCATCTCCTCCCTTCTGTTTTTTACACTTTCGCATAATCTTAAAATTAGACAGTGTACTAAAATGGTCAAGGATAGCTGTGACAGCTGGGAAAGGGGTATTCAGGATGGAGATTAGAGATGAGCGAGCATGCTCGTCCGAGCTTGGTGCTCGTTCGAGTATTACGGTACTCTTAAGTGCTCGCTGCTCGGACGAGTATCTCGCCATGCTCGAGGAAATGGCATCTCCCGCATTTTGAATTTTTGGCGCCTATAAACTCAGCCAATCACAAGCCAGGAGACTCTGCGGTACACCCAGCATCACGTGGGCCCTTACATGTCGATAGCAGGGGTTGGCTGGCCTGATCAGGTGACCCTGCAATATACTAGTGACTGCCCGTGGTGCTTGGCTCAGATGCTGTCTGGATGTCGTTAGGGACAGAGCTGCTGCGTTTCAGGAAGAGTGTTAGGGCCTGGATTTAGTTCTCTGTTAGGCAGGAGTGATCTCAAAAGAACCCAACAGCCCTTCTAAGGGCTACAAGACATTTTTTTTGTCTCCTGGCTGGGCTGGCTGGCACTAGTAGTGCAGCTATCTCCATATATAACCCTTTTTTTTATTGTTTTATCTTAGTGATACAAATCCATTTCATACAGCAGTGTGGAACCATTCTGTGTGTCACAGTTCAGCTGACCACTCACCACAAACCACAATCAGTATTTTCTGTCCAGGTGACCCATACTTACGTCACGTAATCAAATACGGTCTTTTGCTTTTCACTGATACAGCTACATTAGAAAAATCTCTGTGCGACATTTGTCTGGGTTGCAGTCAAAATAGCCACAGTCAGCAGGGGCTGAGTTTGCTCTCTGATAGTTTCTGCACGTCACGTTACAAAAAAAATATATATATAAAAAAAAAAATATTAAAAAAATATATATAAAAAATAGTTTTTTTGTTGTTTTATCTCAGTGATACAAATCCATTTCATACAGCTGTGTGAACCATTCTGTGTGTCACAGTTCAGCTGTCCACTCACCACAAACCACACTCCATATTTTCTGTCCAGGTGACACATTCTGTACGTCACGTAATTAAAAAAGGTCTTTTGCTCTCACTGACACAG
>ONZH01024840.1:0-35855 GCA_900303285.1 Rhinella marina | reverse complement strand
GCCTCCCCCAATTCCTTGTACTTGTGATGTAAGCACAGGAAGGGGCGGGTCAAGACTATGAAATCGCATGGCAAAGCGATGTTAGTCACTCAACCATGTGTCCAATTTAAATATGAAAACAGGACTGAATCTTGGCCCTTCAACAGTCTCCGCGTCAATACTCGCTAATGCTTCCTTGTTGGTATGCCTTCTAGTTGTTTTGAGTAGGTCACTTGTGTCGCAAGGGAAGGATGGAAGTGCAGGCACAAAGTGAGATATACCTCGCCAAGATCTTTTGTCTGTCTATATGCCTAGATTCTGCATGAGGCTACCGATACTGGACACAATGGGTATTCCTTTGAGGGGAGTTACCCCCTTGTGTATTTTCGGGAGGGCATAAATGTTGCAATCCATGGATGTTTAGTGTGTATAGAAAGTCATACTCATTCTGTGCAATGAGCTTAGCCCATTTTTCCTCTCTTCTAGTATGAGTTGGAGTTCCCCCCCTTGTAGTTCTCTATGGGGTCTCCCCGGGGGGAATTTCATGACATTGGTGGTCTTTTAAAAGGGATTTGTACATAGATCTATATTGATCAGTGTACATGACCGCAGTATTGTGCGAACCCCCCCCCCCCCCCCGGTCAGGTTTTTATGACAATACTGCCATTATTAGAAAGGGAGTTACTGGCTGCTAGTTCCTTTTTTGTACAGTTGGAATTTGTGAGGTATTGGCCAATGGATGCAATATTTTTACTTACTAGGTTGAGGAATACATCTACGCAGGAGAAGTCTCCCTGTGGGGGCATTTTGTAACTTGCGGATACATTAAATGGAGGTTTTTAGTCGTATTAGAGATTAAACCTCTGTGCTGGGACGAAGGATAGCCCTTTCTCTAGTACTGTGATTTCTGTGGATGTTAAAGGACCTGTACTGGGGTAATTCGGGCCCAGCTCTTTAAAAAGAAAAATAGAAATCCCTTCTCTAGGGTAACTTGTCGCCTCCTTCCCCTTCCTCGACTTAACCCTCTGTGTTTTTTGAGGTTGATCTGTCTCCCCGTCTAAGTCAGACTCTGTGGAAGATAGGGAACCACAGAGGTCTCAGGAAACTAACCTAGGACATAGGCCTTATTCTCCCTGAACTGATAGGTCCTGCTTAAATTGTTTAGGTTCTTTAATATATTGAAGGCATTCCAGTGTATTCTGCAACTGTTTCTCAAGCCATTCAAGTTCCTAAGAAAATATTAGATTTTTTTTTAAAATCTGTTCGTTTTGCTTTTAAGCTCAAGTGTTTTACGTTCCTCATTCAATATTAGCTACATAAGGAGCTGTTGGTCACTTCATGTTCCCACTTATTAAATTACGATTACTACGTCTTTGTGGTTGGAGTATAGGTGATAGATAAGCCCTGAGGGATGATATTGTTTGTAGTTTTCTAAACTCTGTACGTCCCATCAAGACACTATTTGTTCTTAATAAATCTGAGTTAGCGCTCTGAATGCAGTTTTAAATGATGGGATGTACAGTATATCCTGTGCATTATGAAACCAATTTTCAGTGTTTAATTGTACTGCGCAGAAAATCCAACCATTCAAAAAAAGTTTTATAAGAACTCCAACAAAATGGCTAAAAAAAATGCCATAACTACTATATTTGGACACTGATGCAATCAGCAAAATGTACAAAATGTTCTCATCCTTTATGAAACACTGTTCATTAGATAATTTAGATCTGTGCTCCTATGGATCCCTTCAGCTTTAGATTAGCACCTGCAGTCTCACTATGCTTTCCCTACAGTGTGTAAAAACTCTCCCTATCTCCCTACAGTGCTCCTTAACTGTGGCTGCACTCTCCCTATTCAATATTCCACAATCAAAAGCTTTTGGCAACAGTTCCTAGCGCTAGTCAAGATGTCATAGCCCTTAAACATCACAGGTGATGGCGGTCTGCTGATTGGCTGACTGCACGGCATTATGGGTGATCCCATGTTTCTTACTTTAACTTTGCAGCACGTGTAGCTGCCATTTTAGGAAAAAAATGGTTAGTTCCCGCGAAGAGCGAAGAGAATTTTGATTAGCTGAAAATCAATTTTTCCTAAATTTTGGATCGAATTCCACGTTGGATGCTTTGATTCTCTGAACACTACATTATGTTGTACCAAATGAGTAGTTATTCCTGGTACAACACACATATTGAGTTACAGCTTATGGTAAGTTACAGCTTATATAATCTCAAACATCCTGGAGGTCTGCTGGGAATTGGCTACATGTTCTAAATTTCCCTCAACGGAGCAGGATTCCTCACATTTAGTAGTTCTAGGCCCAGTTTCCAGCAGTCAGTGCTAATTGAATGACTGACTCAAGGGAATGTGTATTTGTGCTCCCAGTAACACAGGTCCAAGCTCATCAGAAATCTTCACTGCAGCTGTTCTGAAACTACAACTCCCAGAATCCTCCTTTCACTTCTGTAGAAGTTACAAGAACAGCCTAGTAAGTGTGAATTCTGTGAGTCCTAATTTCACAGCAGCTGGGGTGCCGAAGGTTGCTGGACCCTGTTCCATAATTATTGTTTAAGACTCGTCTACATATTGGATCAGTGTACCCTTCAAAGGTAAATCTGCAAGATCCATTGGTACAATATTACACTGTAGGCTGTTACATGATACTAAAGGCAGGAATTGGTCTAAAAGCAGTGTTGGGAAACTCTATCCTCTCCCTCCCACCTTTTCTTCTTCCCATTACATCACGTTTTTTTGTGAAATTAAGCCAAAAACATTAACCCATAAATTATCTCCACTCACCAGTCTGATTCAACCCTGCTAACCTCCGGAGGAGGACGGAAGTGGCTTCCGGCGCCCATGCGAGCGCAGGGGAGCGGAGCAGTACAGTGCGCATTTCGAGCATGTTCGCTCATCTCTACTTATCATTGTGTAGCAGTTGACTTTAGTTCCTTCGCAGTGGTTGGCAGGGTTGAATCTTGACCATGGCATCTGCATGGAGTTTGTATGTTCTCCCCGTGTTTGTGTGGGTTTCTCCGGTACACTGTTTTTTTCCCACACTCCCAAAACATAGTGATGGGGAACTTAGATTGTGTCTAAAGTGTGGAATGTGTTGGTTAGAAGTGAGCAAAATAAATGTTACCCGAGGGTGTTGGAAAGTAGAAGTCAAAGCCCTATAGCATTGGTTCATTCAATGAAGGCATCTTGTAATGTCCTTCATCCCCTAATCTCTGGCCATGTACGCTGTTTTGTTGTTTCTTCACTTTTTTTTTCCTCTGTTCTTCTATTCTTGTTCTAAGAATTTGTCTTTATTTCTTCTTCTTCCTTCTCGATCGTTCTGTCCTTCCCTGAGGTCTTCAGAGACTGACTTGTGTCCACCTCTTTCAGGCTCCAACATTGAACATTTTCATGTCTTCCTCAGCCTCCACTGGGTTGGTTTGTCTGCCTTCTCAGCTTTAAGCAGTTGCTGAGTATGGTGACATGTCACAGCAACGACAAGAATGGATGGTCTCTTGTCAGACAATTCTATAAATACATAGGACCTTATCTAGGGTATAATAAAAAAATGCACAAAATTAGCGGGTACTATGCATAATGCCGAATTTTGTGCATTTTAGACAATTCTGTAATACACAAAGCCATAATAAGTACAGGGATTATGAACATAGGTGGACAGAGTTAGCATATATATGGCCACAGTTGGTTTCCTGAATATTGAAAACCCTCTTGTCACGTTAAGGGAATAGTGAGCCCCTGACTTGAGCCCCCAACCTCTGTCCCTGCCTACTTACACGGCCCGTCCTAGGTAACGGCGCATAACTGGGCTGCAATCCCTAGCCTGAATAAGTGATGGGGCATAAAGGGAAGGGGAAACAAGAGGGGAACAAAACAAAATTAAGGCAGAACACAAACGCAAGACGGGAGGTCAGCAAGCCAAAGATCATACCAGGAAGCCACGTCAAAAAACGGGAAAGAGCAAGGTCAAAATACACAGCCGAAGTCCAAAATACAGTAGTCACAATGAGGATAAGAACACTAGCACTGGAGGTATAGAGCAATCACAGGCAACCTGTGGCCCGCAGGTTGCCTCTTTAAATAGGCCTCCAAATGGGTCATAATTCAAAATGTTTGGGCTCCAGTTTTATCCCTGCTGGCGCTCGCATTCCCCACCTGCTCGTTGTCAAGGGGATGGGTCATCTGGTGAGCGCTGGCTTATAATTTGCCAGCGCTCAATTCCCCCTGCTTGCTCGTTGTCTAAGGGGGGCGGGGAGGACACTGGGTGTGCGGCAGCAGAGAGCGCGCTGGGTCCTCCCTGCTCAAGGTTGCCATGGGAGCGAGGACACTGTGTCCTCGCTCTGGAACAAGCAGAGGGGACCAGCGGCGCAGCGCAGGAGGAGCATGCCGCTGGCCCCACATGGCATCTCTATCCTTCAGGTAGCAGACCTTATTCCCCAAGAACCCTAGGGACATCGTTTTCCTGGCAATTGATGGCAGTGCCCTTAGATAATGTTGTAAAGTTCTCATCACAGATGTTTTTCTTCTCCCTGGTCTCTAGTCTTCGAGTCTTTTATAATTACTGGGGTTTTCTTATATTCTGTTCATTCCCCCCACCACGCCTATCTTTCTACAGAATCACTTGCACTATTTGCTTAGATGTGGTCGACTTCTGAAGGCAGCTAAGTTTCATCATGTGGGGGAGGGTAGATGAGGCTACAGCAGGCTGCTTCCCCATCAGTGAAATGTTGCACATAGTTTATTCATTTCTCTCACCTATCAGCACCTGTAATTGCAGTTGCTGATCTTTAACCTGATGCGTTGGCTTCAATATACATGTGTAAATATTTAAACAATCTTTAGAAAACCTTGTTCTGGGCCAGAAGCAGGAGATGTCCTAGTCCACCTCCCACAACTACATCTTTTTCTCTATGGTATTCTTTACATAAGACAAAGTGGAGATGTTATGGTCTTATGTTATCACTATACCAAACCACTAAAGAAATGCAATGACTCCCTTTCTGGGTCCATGATGGTGGTTTCCAGTGGTTGTAATTTTTCTTTCAGTTTAATTTCATTAAGTTTCTCACTATGGACAATCATAATACATTAGTGCCTTGTATGAACTTTCTCTACATGATGAATGCAGTTTGCTGAAGTGAGACAACCCGTTTATTCTGTTTGTGGCCAGCAGTGGTGCTTTGTAGCGCTGGGGTCCTAGGTTTGAATCCAAACTACGCTCCGGGCCCCATTCACTGTAATGGGGGCAGGCCGCAGATCCGTCCGGAACGAAAATACATGTTCACCCACCGAAACAGGCCTGCCGGAGCCCCGTGCCACAGGTGTGAAAATAGCCTAAGTCACTTAGATTGTGAGCTCGATTGGAGACAGCAAGTGATATTTGTAAAGTGCTTTGGAATATGTAAGTGCCATAAGTTAGTAAATAAAAAATAAGGTACCCCCAGGTGTTATAAGTAGGAGCAAGCCTTTTGACATTGGATCTTCAAAGGATGCAATTTGTATTATTGTGAGTCTATTCATCTCTGGCACATACACTGACCTTATTTTATCAAACCTTTCTTCATGCTCACCATCTGTTCTGTCTTTCCAGTGTCTTCTCCTTTACGATTTTCTCTTCTTCCTGATAATCTTGGCCTTCCCTGAGGTCTTCAAAGACTGACATGCTCACTCTCCTGTTCACATTTCCGTGTCTTGTTCCAGCCTCCACTTGGGCTGTTATGTCTGCACGTCCTCGGTATCCTAGAGACCTGTCTTGGTAATTGATGGCAGTGCCATTTAGATTTTTGACAAGTCTTCTTCACCAATGCTTTGTTCTCAGACTTGTGAAGTATGTGATTTGCAAGAGGCTGTGTATGTTACAGAGTTCTGTTTTCTAATGACAGAAGTTTTAGATTTGAGATTTCCTAATTGAGTGAACAGCAAATTAAAATTTTGAACAATTTAGAAATTTCAGGTACTGTTCCTGTGAGCCTAATAAAGACCTGACTCTTGTAACAAGTTACTCTTGCCTACACCAAATCACCTGACTAGATCTAGTAATTTCATACGATGGAGCATGTTTACTATTGCAAATCAGACGGATCTAGATTTCTGGTACACATGTCTTAAACCATATTTAAGGGTTTCTCTGGGTTCTAGATATGGACCTATCCTCAGGATAGGTCATCACTATCAGATCAGTGGGGGACCATGAACTGATCAGCTGTTCAACAGTAACCAGAAAAAATAGTGAACAGCGCAGAAGTAAAATGCTCCTTCCACTGTGTACTTACCACGCCGGGTTACTGTCCTGTGGATAGGTAATAAATATCTAGAACCTACAAAACATTTTAAGGGATTTTGGTGCAAAATTCTACTGCAACTTTCCATAAACTTGGCCTAGTCTAAAGGTGCTCCAGATCTATCCTCTAGCATCAACTACTGTGGTGAATTTGATGCATCTTTATACTGTCAAGCCTCGTGGTACATGGTTTACATTGTTTAGGTCTTGGTAAATCTTGAAGAACTCCCACGAAAAAATGTGTTCTCCGACCTGTTAGAAAGGGCATGATATAATCTGTAGTGAATGTAATCTTCTCATCAGACTGTATTTGTGAGTTATCCCTCTCTTTTAATTGTAGCTATGTCATGTGACCAACTCCCTGACCTCCAACTGACCCAGGACAGGGAGCCAGTTACTTCTCTATTCATTCCTATGAGACTGAAAGTGAGGATCCCTTAGGAATACATAGAGAATGAGACTTCCTGTCCACACATAAGATGCTGTCAGTTGGTGAGTCTGATTGCTGGTCACATGACACAGATGGGAAACATCAGGGAGCTATAACTCACAAATACAGCCACTGGTAAGAATAACATTCACTACAGATTACATCATGTACATTTCTAGCTGGACACGGGAATAACCTTTATTGCGTGAGTTCTTTAAGTGTTCTCATGTTGTCTAATAGAGGTAAAAACGGTATCCAATTTCTAGAAGTACAGTAACCTGTTAAAGGGGTTATCCAAGACCTTAACCCCCCCCCTCCCCCGCCACAATGTCCTTTCCACAGTGCTGACCACACTTGCCTGGATTCGGCTTCTGTTTTTCCTTCCCGATTTTGCTCCATATCCATCTCCACACACACCCCCCCCCTCCTCCTCTTGTATAACCCCTTTAATGTACTGGAGTGCTGAAACATATTACCAAGGCCTATGTTATGACCAATGGGTGACATCTTCAAGAAAGTTTTTAACATGTTTATCTTAGTGTATATATGCTTGGTGTCTATGAACCTACTGTTTATTGTATGACTGTTCAGGATTGTTGATTGTGACTTTCTGGTCTTTTTAGTTCTCATTTCTATAGTTCCAGGTTATATTAATGTTGCATCTCTACATGTTGTGATTTTATATGCTGTACTTTTGTTTGTTTTTACAATAAAATGATTTTTAAAATTTGATTAAATGTACTTTAATAAATTATTTAGACCTTTCCTGCTTCCTTTTGTTCATTGCATATATTTTCTACTATGTAAAGTCCTGGCTAAAGCCCACAATCCAGGAAGATATAAGTGAGGGACATGAAGATGTGGAGTCACTGTGGGTAGAAATAAATGGAGCCAAAAACAATAATAAAATGCTAATAGGAGTTTAAAAAAGCATTTCTTCAGGGAGGAACAAAAATTCCAAACTTCAAAAATGCAAAATTTAGCCATCTAAGAGAGGCCATAGGTCTAACTGGGACAAAGTCCTCAAATAAAAATACAGCCACAAAATGGGATATCTTTAAAAGCATCCTAATATCTAATTGTGAGAGGTGCATACCGTATAGGAATAAAATGATAAGAAACAAGAAAAAAACCAATGTGGATAAATAGAACTGTAAAATAAAGCATTAAATGACAAAAAGAAAGCATTTAAATCACTAAAACAGGAGGGGAGCGAGGATGCATTGAAAAACTATAAGGAAAAAAATAGAATTTGTAAAAGACAAATAAAAGCAGCTAAACTAGAGACTGAAAGACTAATTGCTAAAGAGAGTAAAACTAAACCTAAAATGTTCTTCAATTATATAAATACTAAAAAGTATAAATCTGAAGGCGTCGGCCCCTTACGGAGTAATGAGGGGGGAGTAGCAGAGAGCGATGAGGAGAAGAGAAAGCAAAACTCTTAATTTTTTTTTTTTTTCTCCACTGTATTCACTGAGGAAAATAAACGGTCAGATGAAATGCGGAATATAACAGTGAATTCCCCTTTAAGTGTCCTCTCTGACCCAGGAAGAAGTACTGGGGCGTCTTAAAAATATTAAAATAGACAAAGCGCCAGGACCGGATGGCATACACCCACGTATCCTAAGAGAATTAAGTAATGTCATTGCCAGACCCTTATACTTAATATTTAAGGACTCTATACTGACAGGGAGTGTTCCACAGGATTGGCGCATAGCAAATGTGGTGCCAATATTCAAAAAGGGTCCAAAAACAGAGCCTGGAAACTACAGGACGGTAAGTTTAACATCTGTCGTGGGTAAACTGTTTGAAGGTTTTCTAAGAGATGCCATCTTGGAGTACCTCAATGAAAATAAGCAAATAACTCCATATCAGCATGGCTTCATGAGGGATCGGTCGTGTCAAACCAATTTAATCAGTTTCTATGAGGAGGTAAGTTCTAGACTTGACCGCAGCGAATCAATGGATGTCGTATATCTGGACTTCTCCAAAGCATTTGACACTGTACCACATAAAAGGTTAGTATATAAAATGAGAATGCTTGGCCTTGGAGAAAATGTCTGTATGTGGGTAAGTAACTGGCTCAATGATAGAAAACAGAGGGTGGTTATTAATGGTACATACTCAGATTGGGTCACTGTCACTAGTGGGGTACCACAGGGGTCAGTATTGGGCCCTATTCTCTCTAATATATTTATTAATGATCTTGTAGAAGGCTTGCACAGTAAAATATAAATTTTTGCAGATGACCCTAAACTGTGTAAAGTAATTAACACAGAAGAGGACAGTACACTGCTACAGATAGATCTGGATAGACTGGAGGCTTGGGCAGAGAAGTGGCAGATGAGGTTTAACACTGACAAATGTAAGGTTATGCATATGGGAAGGAATAATGCAAGTCACCAGTACATACTAAATGGTAAAACATTGGGTAACTCTGACATGAAAAAGGACCTAGGAATTTTAGTGAACAGCAAACTAAGCTGCAGAAACCAATGTCAGACAGCTGCTGCCAAGGCCAATAAGATAATGGGTTGCATCAAAAGAGGCATAGATGCCCGTGATGAGAACATAGTCCTGCCACTTTACAAATCACTAGTCAGACCACACATGGAGGACTGTGTACAGTTCTGGGCTCCTGTGAACAAGGCAGACATAGCAGAGCTGGAGAGGGTTCAGAGGAGGGCAACTAAAGTAATACTTGGAATGGGTGGACTACAGGACCCAGAAAGATTATCAAAATTGGGGTTATTCACTTTAGAAAAAAGACGACTGAGGGGAGATGTAATAACTATGTATAAATATATCAGGGGTCAGTACAGAGATCTCTCCCATCATCTATTTATCCCCAGGACTGTGACTGTGACGAGGGGACATCCTCTGCGTCTGGAGGAAGGAAGGTTTGTACACAAACATAGAAGAGGATTCTTTACGGTAAGAGCAGTGAGACTATGGAACTCTCTCCCTGAGGAGGTGGTGATGGTAAGATCACTATAGGAGATCAGGAGGGGCCTGGATGTATTTCTGGAGGTAATAATATTACAGGTTATAGTTACTAGAGAGGGGTCGTTGATCCAGGGAGTAATTCTGATGTCTGATTGGAGTCGGGAAGGAATTTTTTTCCCCTAAAGTGAGGAAAATTGGCTTCTACCTCACAGGGTTTTTTTGCCTTCCTCTGGATCAACTTGTAGGAAAACAGGTCGAACTGGATGGACAGATGTCTTTTTTTCGGCCTTATAAGCGATGTTGCTATGTTGCTATGCTGCTAGCCAGGGGTTTTAGACTTTGCTTCTCGATTAAAGAACCTGTCACCATCCAACTCCAAAAGGAGTCAGTCGCCACAGAACGGGATGCAATCTGAGATGTTAGAGCGGAGTCCCCGAACAGATAGCTGTTCACAGAGCATATCAATTGGTACAGGAAGGAGGGGTTATCAGTGATAACATTGTGTAATGAGCTGTCAATCACTGATAACCCCTTCCTCCTGTACAAATAGAAGTTCACAGGAGGTGGGAAAAGTATAAGATATAAGTGACTAAATTTACAGGTTTCACTCAATCTTTTCCCACAAAGCTATATAAATCTGCTCTATAACATGGTGCTTTCAGATTGCAGTGTTTTTTAGGTGAAAGGTCATCTTTAAGGTTAAGGGGGCAATAATCAGGAAGGGTTGTTCCAGATAATTCTCCCATATGAAGTCGTTGTTGATTGCCTGATGAACAAGGAAACATCGATCATCAGGGGAAGGCATCACTGCTCCTGTCACCTAAATCATTGTGTCTTGGGAGTTGATTGACCTACAGTATCTAAACGGGGATTACGTCCCAGAAACAATAAGTGATTGCAGCAGTGATCCCTTGTCCTCATACAAAGTAGATGATCGCTGCATGTAGACGCATCTCTCCTCCTGAGAGAGCAGTCAATTATTGGGTACTAATGTTTGTTCCTGATAATTACCTGCTCTGCTGACCTGTGTGAAGGGGCCTTTTAGACATTTCATGTAAGATAGCCATGTATCATTTTACTAGACCACACATCAAGTCAGTGGCCGGGCATGGGGCATCTGACCACCTGAGCTGTCCAGCTATATGGGTGGTGGATTCCCCTTACATATAGGATGATTTGTTTGGCATAAGATGAAAAAGCATTGGCTGTCTGCCTTATGTGCTTAATGCCATGAGTATCCTTGATATGCAATCTGGTTAAACACAACCTGTAGCTTAGTGTTGTGCCTAGGACAAGACAAAAATAGTCAGTGTCCATGGTCACATGCAGTTGCAGCGATTGCATATCCAAGGTGTATTTAGGCCTGAACCCTCTCCTTTTTATATAGCCCTTTTGGAAGGGGTATTGATAAATTATTACACATGATTATACCCATTCCAAGTGCTTGTCTATGTGCATTAGCATAGTTATGGGTGTTCGCTGGAAGTACATACATCACCCTTTTTAATTAAATATATGGTTATTTCACTTTCCCTTCTTCCCCTTGTAAGTCTGTTGCACGTGTTGCAAATAAAGAATAAATATTTTAGCGTCTAGTTCAATCCATGAATAAATGACCACACATCAAACCCTAATAAAGGGAAGTGCCTGTAGTTGTCATGGACAGTGACCTCAAAGCTGCCTGTGCATGGTGTGAACAGTCTTCTAGATCTACATACAGAACACCAGGAATGACTGACCTGTGTCTATATTTGCTGGCCATTAGAATATTAAGTGTGTGTAAGTGGCAATTTGTGTCCTCTCCATGTACATTACCCAGGGTTGGGTAGTGATCACCTCAGTGGTGCTATCAATTCAACGACTACCCAAAACAGCCAGTCATAAATGTATCCAAATGTGATGAAGCTGAGGTAAGCAGCACCCCAAAAACTTGTCATATCGCCCCCACGGAAGTAATCCTGGTCCTTTCAGAATGTGGGATGACTTTAGGTAGATTTACTCCATTATTGCCGACACCATCATGGAGCATGAAGAATGCCATTGTCGGCTCTGTGAGGATCTTGGGTTGACGGTGGAAGCTGAAGTCAAGGATCAACAAGAAGTCAAACCTGAAGCTCATGGGCTGAGACCCACTTTTCTTAATCAGATAATCTACAAAACCAGTAACCTGCTGCCATCAAATCCAATCTACATAATTTTACTATATATAATTATAATCTGTGTTCTTAAAAAAAAAAAAGTGGCAGAACGTCAGCGATGATGAGAACGTGACAAACCAACCTATGATTCAATGGTGAATATTTATATAAAATTTAAATTTCTGGGTACACAGAGCAGACCACGACCTTATTATACGTACTCGACAAGCTGATCTACTGCTGAAGACTATGGCCTTCTTGTGGTTTAACAAAGTCCACAGCGCAACACTACACCCAATAAATGTATATTCAAATAAAGTGTGTGATGCCCTTGACTCGTACAGCTGCAAGAATTCCATTACTCGTAGATCCCTATTAGCAGCAATCACCTCTGACAAACATTTCCTTTAGATCCAAATAAGACTTAAGAATATAGAAGATAAAAAATATCACATGATCTACCCCATCAAGTGAACTGCATAAAAAATATCTAATAAAAATTAAGCCAAAACAGCTTTTTTTTTTGTCGCCTCACCTACCAAAAAACATATCAAACAATCAAAAAGTTGTATGCATCCCAAAATGATAGCAATAAAAATGTCACCTCATCCCGCAAAAAATGAGCCCCCCACACAAGATCATAGCCTGAAAAATGGAAAAAAATGGCTCTTAAAAAATTGGAACACAAAAACATGATTTTTTTCTATTGTGTAAAACGTAAAAAAATAAATAAAAAGTAGACATATTTGGTATAGTTGCGTCCGTAACAAATGGCTCCACAAAAATATCACATGATCTACCCCATCAAGTGAACGGTGTAAAAAAAAAATATATAGAAAAAACTATACTGCTTTTTTTTTTTTTTTTAGTTAACCTCCCAAAAATTAGATTAAAAGGTGATCAGAAAGCTGGATGTACCCAAAATGGTGCCAATAAAAAGCACAGCTTGTCCCACAAAAAATAAGACCTCACGCAGCTCAGTCCACAAAAAAGTTAAAAAGTTATCGCTCCTAAAAACCATGACAAAAAATTCCATGTTAGAAAATGCAGATGCTGCTCCTCCCCTTCTGAGCCCTGGCGTATCCCCAAATAACAGTTTACGACCACATGTGGGGTGTTTCTGCAAACTGGAGAATCGGGGTAATAAATATTGAGTTTTGTTTTGTTGTTAACCCTTGATGTGTTACAGGAAATAAATGATTAAAATGGAAAATCTGCAAAAAAAAGTGAAATTTTGAAATTTCACATCTATTTTGCTTTAATTCCTGTGGAATACTTAAAGGGTTAACAACATTTCTAAAACCAGTTTTGAATAGTTTGAGGGGTGTAGTTTCTAAAATGAGGTAATTTATGGGTGTTTTTTTATGTAAGTCTCACAAACTGACTTCAGAACTGAACTGGTCCTTAAAAAAAGTTGATTTTGCAAAAATTGCGTCTAAAATTCTAAGCCTTCCACTGTCCTAAAAAAATAAACTGACACTACCAAAATGATGCCAACATAAAGTAGACATATGGGGAATGTAAATTAAAAAGGATTTTATGGGGCATCACTATCTGTCTTAAAAGCAGAGAGATTGAAATTTAGAAAACAGTGAATTTTTTCAAATTTTCTGTAACTTTTGGATTTTTTTATAAATAAAATTAAAACTTATCGACTCAAATTTACCATTAACTTGAAGTACAATGTGTTATTACCACATGAAGTGACACATGTCAGATTTGCAAAATTAGGCCTGGTCAGGAAGGGGGCAAATGGCCCGGATGGGAAGTGGGTAATTAGCTGTAAAAAGAGACTTGCCTTATCCATTTGCATGTGAAGAGGCTGCTGTGGCCATCTTGATAAAAGATCCTGTGTGAAATTATGGAAGCGCACACTGTGTGAGATTTCGTGCTGGATCTTCAATCAAGATGATTGCGACAGCCTCTTTGTGATCAAAGCTGAGTTGTATTTTTTTTTTAAGGCTTAACCTCTGACAGCCCTCATTGGTCATCTTAGATGTTGCGATCAGTGATGAATCAATGATCGCCGTTCCAGGTCATTGTGCCCGCCGCTACATACAATGAAATGGACTTTGTGACCAAGTAATTCATAACTAAGCAAATTTCATTGTGAAATTGATGAACTGGACAAATTAAATTTTTGATAACACTGCTCATCTCTAGTTACAACCAGGGCTCAGACTTGGCCAGTCCGAAACAGGAATCCTCTTTATTAGCCATGGTTTAGTTACTTGTGTGCTTCAGGCCAGGCCATCGTCTCGTTGAACCACTGATGGTCCAAGTGACCAAAGCAAACCCCGCCTTGCACTTGGGAGCCATTTTTCAGCAGAATAGAAGTGCATTTCCAGAAGGTAGAATAAAGGCTATGGACATGTTTAGAGCGAGGTTGAAATCTTCTCTGGGGCAATTATGTGAAGTCCCTTCAATTACATCAAGTAGAAAAGTCAGGGTTTTATTAGGGAAAGCAGAGGAAGGGACTGTCACTCACAATTATTTTTTTTTTATGTTGAAATGCAAACAAAATTCTGCAAAAACCTAATTTTTCTGTAAATGAACTGCCAGCCTTTAAACAAAAAACAAAAATTAAAGTTTCTACAATTCATAAGTTTTATAGGCTTATTGCCAGCACCAGCATCAAAAGCATCCATTTTGCCGCAACCCTACAATGTATGAGTAATCCTTTTGGGATTTTTTTTTTCTCTTTTCCTTCCATGAGCAATTTTTTTTCTGTTCTGTTTTTGCTCGACAAGTTGTACTTTTTTTTTTCCCAACTCCAATTTTTAAAGAGGCTCTATCACCAGGTTTTAACCTATGTATTTTAATACATTGGTTAAAACCCCTTAACTTGTACATTTCTCACATACCTTTATTGCAGAGTATAGCGCAGCGGTTGTGCTGAAAAACGAAGTTAAAACATTATGCTAATGAGCCTTGGTAGCATCGGGGGGGCGGGCTCTTTCCTCCTGAGCACTGCTTCTTCACCGCCCCCCGGGCCCGAGGCTCTCCCCCATGCCGAAGTCCACGCCCCTCTGTAAAGTGACTGACAGCGCTAGACCGTTTGGCCTCGCTGAACCCGGAAGTGACGGCACGTGCGCACTGCAAGCGCTATTGTGCACGCGCCGGCGCGATCGGACTGCGCAGGCGCGGGATTTCAGCGCTAGGCCAAACGGTCTAGCGCTGTCAGTCACTTTACAGAGGGGCGTGGACTTCGGCATGGGGGAGAGCCTCGGGCCCGGGGGGCGGTGAAGAAGCAGTGCTCAGGAGGAAAGAGCCCGCCCCCCCGATGCTACCAAGGCTCATTAGCATAATGTTTTAACTTCGTTTTTCAGCACAACCGCTGCGCTGTACTCTGCAATAAAGGTATGTGAGAAATGTACAAGTTAAGGGGTTTTAACCTATGTATTAAAATACATAGGTTAAAACCTGGTGACAGAGCCTCTTTAAGTTTTATCATTTATGGTACAGAAAAAAGATGGACAGAGTGGTCCAATACAATGAAACCGAGGAAATAATCCAGCAAGGATCAAAGGGAGAAAGAGGAAACAAGAAGTCTCTCTACTATCGCACCGTTCTCTCATCAGACTGACCAAACTTTCAGGTATTTAGTGGCGGTGTTCTGTAGAGTAGGGATGCTCAACCAGTGGCCCTCCAGCTGTTGCAAAACTACAACTCCCAGCATACCCTGATATCTATAGGCTGTCCAGGCATGCTGGGAGTTGTAGTTTTACAACATCTGGAGTGCCGCAGGTTGGGCATACCTGGTCAGGAGAATATTTAAGCGATCACAGATCCTGTTTTCTGTCAGACTGGTCAGGTCTCGGTGGCGGAGACGAGAATCTCCAATAGAGGACAATTAAACATTTAGCAGCTGTAAGTACGTGGAGGAGCAGCCTGGCAGCAGGACCCCAGATGGGCGCCGGCCTCTACTTATCGTTGGCGCATCCAGCACCAGTCCAAATGTGAGACTACTTCTGAGCTGTCTTGGGCCCCATTCACACGACTGTCTGAATGGGGCCGTATCTATTCCGCAATATTGCACTCAGTATTTTGTGGAACGGAACAGCCGGCCCCTAATAGAACAGTCCTATCCTTGTCTGTATTGCGGACAATAATAGAACATGTTCTATCCTTTTGCTGAACGGACATATGGAAATGCGGTGTTCTGCTGATATCCTAATAAACTAGGACTTGTTCATGTTGCAGTAATACAGTGTAACGGAGGTTATGGGGGTCATCTTCCTGCTGGTCCAGAGCACTGGTTTTCATGGGGTAAACACAGGACGGCATTACTGATGGCTTCCTGAAGATCACAGACACATTCCATGAGGTCTCATTCACATGACTATATGTAATTTGTGGTGCAGATGCAGATTACGTGCGTTTTTTCTGGATGGCTTTTCTTAAAAAAAAAAAAAAAATGCAGCATAACACGGTACCAGCAAAGTGTACGGGATAAGACAAACCCCATCTACACTTCTTATTTTTTATTGTGTTTTTAAGGTGAGCAAATTGACCGGCTGTGCGGATTTTGACCTCTGCAGCATGTGAACTGAGCTTTTCTTTTGCCGATATCCCCATCATCGATGACGGGACGAGCTCTGCAGACAATCTGCACCAAATCAAAACCAGAAAAGGGAAGAAATGTTGCTGATACGTTTGTGGTTTTGGTGCCGATTTTCACACAAACCCTTACAGACACAACCACAGTGTCTCCCATAACAGTGACCTCCACAGTGCCCCCCATAACACTGACCTCCACAGTGCCCCCCATAACGCTGACCTCCACAGTGCCCCCCATAACGCTGACCTCCACAGTGCCCCCCATAACGCTGACCTCCACAGCGCCCCCATAACAGTGACCTCCACAGCGCCCCCATAACAGTGACCTCCACAGCGTCCCCATAACAGTGACCTCCACAGCGTCCCCATAACAGTGACCTCCACAGCGTCCCCATAACAGTGACCTCCACAGTGCCCCATAACAGTGACCTCCACAGCGTCCCCATAACAGTGACCTCCACAGTGCCCCATAACAGTGACCTCCACACTGCCCCCCATAACAGTGACATCCACAGTGCTCCCATAACAGTGACCTCCACAGTGCCCCCATAACAGTGACCTCCACAGTGCCCCCATACCAGTGACATCCACAGTACCCCATTCCAATGACATCCATAATGCCCCCATAGCAGTGACATCCACACTGCCCGCCAATACAGTGATATCAATACTGTCCCCATAACAGTGACCTCCACAGTGCCCCCATAACAGTGACCTCCACAGTGCCCCCATAACAGTGACCTCCACAGTGCTCCCATAACTGTGACATCCACAGTGCTCCCATAACAGTGACCTCCACAGCGCCCCCATAACAGTGACATCCATAGTGCTCCCATAACTGTGACATCCACGGTGCCCCCATAACAGTGACATCCATAATTCTCCATAACAGTGACCTCCACAGTGCCCCATAACAGTGACATCCATAGTGCTCCATAATTTGTGACCTCAACAGCGCCCGCATAACAGTGACATCCACAGTGCCCCCATAACAGTGACCGCCACAGTGCCCCATAACAGTGACCTCCACAGCGCCCCCATAACAGTGACATCCATAGTGCTCCCCTACACTAACAGTGACCTCCACAGTGTCTCCATAATAACAGTGACCTCCATAACAGCACCCCATAACAGTGACCTCCACAGTGCCCCCATAAACAGCCCCATAGTGACCTCCACAGTGCCCCCATAACAGTGACATCCATACTGCCCGCCCCCCATTACAGGAATATCAATACTGTCCCTATAACAGTGACCTCCACGGCAGTGCCCCATAACAGTGACCTGCCCCATAACAGTGACCCCATGCTCCATAACAGTGACCTCCACAGTGCTCCCATAACAGTGACCTGCACAGTGCACACCCATAACAGTGACCTCCACAGCAGTGCCCCCATAACAGTGACCTCCCACAGCGCCCCATAACAGTGATCCCAGTGCCACAGCAGTGCCCCCATAACAGTGACATCCACAGTGCTCCCATAACAGTGACATCCACACCTGCCCAGTGCCCATCCATAACAGTGCAGTGCCCCCATAACAGTGACCTCCACGGCGCCCCCATAACAGTGACCCTCCACAGTGCCCCCATAACAGTGACCTCCACAGTGCTCCCATAACAGTGACCTCCACGGCGCCCCATAACAGTGACCTGCACAGTGCTCCCATAACAGTGACATCCACAGTGCCCCTATAACAGTGACCTCCACAGTGCTCCTATGACAGTGACCTCCATGGCACCCCCATAACAGTGACCTTCACAGTGCTCCTATAACATTGACCTCCACGGCGCCCCCATAACAGTGACCTCCACAGTGCTCCTATAACAGTGACCTCCACGGCTCCCCCATAACAGTGACCTGCACAGTGCTCCCATAACAGTGACCTCCACGGTGCCCCCATAACAGTGACCTCCACAGCGCCCCCATAACAGTGACCTCCACATTGCCCCCATAACAGTGACCTCCACAGTGCCCCCATAACAGTGACATCCATAGTGCTCCTATAACTGTGACTTCCACAGTGCCCCCATAACAGTGACCTCCACGGTGCCCCCATAACAGTGACCTCCACAGCGCCCCCATAACAGTGACCTCCACAGTGCCCCATAACAGTGACCTCCACAGTGCCCCCCTAACAGTGACATCCATAGTGCTCCTATAACAGTGACCTCCACAGCGCCCCTATAACAGTGACCTCCATAGTGCCCCATAACAGTGACATCCACAGTGCCCCCATAACAGTGACCTCCACAGCGCTCCATAACAGTGACCTCCACAGTGCCCCCATAACAGTGACATCCACGGAGCCCCCATAACAGTGACATCCACAATGCCCCCATAGCAGTGACCTCCACAGCGCCCTCATAACAGTGACCTGCACAGTGCCCCCATAACAGTGACCTCCACAGCGCCCCCATAACAGTAACCTCCACAGTGCCCCCATAACAGTGACCTCCACAGTGCCTCCATAACAGTGACCTCCACAGTGCCCCCATAACAGTGACCTCCACAGTGCTCCTATAACAGTGACCTCCACTGCGCCCCCATAACAGTGACCTCCACAGTGCTCCTATAACAGTGACCTCCACTGCGCCCCCATAACAGTGATCTGCACAGTGCCCCCATAACAGTGACCTCCACAGCGCCCCATAACAGTGACCTGCACAGTGCCCCCATAACAGTGACCTCCAACGTGCCCCCATAACAGTGACCTCCACAGTGCCCCCCATAACAGTGACCTCCACAGTGCCCCCATAAAAGTGACCTCCACCGTGCCCCCATAACAGTGACATCCACAGTGCCTTCATAACAGTGACCTCCACAGTTTCTCCATAACAGTGACATACTCATAAAAGTGACATCCGCCGTTCCCTCATAACAGTGACATCTATACTGCACCCATAACAGTGACATCCACATTGCTGAAATGAGTGGAGCGGCCGCACACATGCCTGACCGGCCACTCTGTTTTTTGCAGGTGGTACGGGGTCCCTGTTCTTGTGATAGGTGGAGGTGTCAGCCACAGAATTCCTACCGTTCTAAGGGCTCATGCACATGAACGTATTTTCTTTCCGTGTCCATCCCGTTTTTTTTGCGGACCGTATGTGGAACCATTCATTTCAATGGTTCAGCAAAAAAAATGTTACTCAATGTGCATTCTGTTTTCGTATGTCCATATTTCCATTTCACAAATAAATACAGGGGCGTACCTATAGGGGGTGCAGAGGTAGCAGTCGCTATCGGGCCCAGGAGCCTGAGGGGACCAAAGACCCTTGTACCGCATAAGACACCAGTATTATAGAAAGTGCATGCTGGTCAAGTTACAGCTCTGACTGGAGGGAAGGGTTAAGGTCAAGAATTTGGCATGGGGTGGAATAAGCGCCATTTCAGGTTTTTTTTTTTTTTGCCTCAGGCACTACGAAGGCTATGTGCTTCCCTGCCCCTGGCCACAAAGCACTGAACGAAGGGGGGCCCAATCTAAACTCTTGCAGCAGGGCCCATTAGCCTTTAGCTACGCCCCTGAATAAATAGAACGTGTCCTATTATCGTCCGCATTACGGACAAGGATAGGACTGTTCTATCAGGGACCAGCTGTTCCGTTCTGCAATATACGGAATGCACACGGACGTCATCCGTATTTTTTGCGGATCCGTTTTTGGAGGACTGCAAAATATATACGGTTGTGTGCATGAGCCCTAATACTGATCCTCTCTCCTATGGATAAACTTCAACCATTGGGAATACACCTTTAGGGCCCTTTCACACGACCATGGAGCACGGTCCGGGACAGTCTGTGAAGCCCCGGACCGTGCTCCTTCTGAGGACAGGAGCGCATGGTGTCATTGGTTGTTCTGATGCTGTGCACTTCCTGAGGCCGCTACTGTACAGTGATACACTGTACACGCTCGTATACAGCATCACTGTACAGCGGCGGCCTCAGGAAGCACATGGCGTCATAGCAACCAATGACGCAGTGCGCTCCTGCCCTCAGAAGGAGCACGGTCCGGGTTTTCACAGACCGTCCCAGACCATGCTCCATGGTCGTGTGAAAGGGCCTATTTGGTTTCCGTGTCCATTCAGGTTTTTTTTGCAGACCGTATGCGGAACCATTCATTTAAGAAAAACGGCAGGTACGCCGTATGCATTCCTTTTCCGTATGTCCGCATTTCCGTTCCGCAAAAAAGATAGACCATGTCCCATTCTTGTCCGTTTTGCTGACAAGGATAGGCATTGTTACAATGGATCCGCAGAAAATGGATCCGCAATATACGGAATGGAAAACACATACGGACATGTGAATGAAGCCTTAGGCTACATGCACACGACTGTATGTGTTTTGTGGTCCGCAAATTGCAGATCCGCAAAAAAAAAAATGGAAACACGGATGCCATACGGAACGCCATCCTCTTTTTTTTTTTGCGGATCTGCAACTTGTAACAATGCCTATCCTTGTCCGCAAAACAGACAAGAATAGGACATGTTCTATTTTTTTTGTGGAGCTACAGAACGGACATACGGATGCGGATAGCACACAGTGTGCTGTCCGCATTTTTTGCTGACCCATTGAAATGAATGGGTCCGCATCCTATCCGCAAAAAAAACAGAACGGACGCAGAAACAAAATACGTTCGTGTGCATGAGGCCTTAATGTAAGAACCTAAAAGTAACAAGATCCTCATCAGGCCGGGTTCACACCTTCAGGTTTTCTGATGCAGTTTTTGTAGCCAATACCAGGAACGGACTCAGAAAAGAGAAGAAGTCGTCTGTGCTCACCCTCCTGCATCAGAAAACCTGAAGGTGTGAACCCGGCCTGAGAGCAGAATTAGCGGAGAGATGTAATGATTGTCTGTGCACCTGTGCAATGATGGGCGGCACCTGTGCAATGATGGGCGGCACCTGTGCAATGATGGGCGGCACCTGTGCAATGATGGGCGGCACCTGTGCAATGATGGGCGGCACCTGTGCAATGATGGGTGGCACCTGTGTGATGATGGGCGGCTCCCGCTCTATATCCTGCTGCATCATGCAGGGCTTCTTTCTTGTGGAGTTGGGCTCTTCTGCTTCAGGTGAGGTGGAGGACACAGCTGAGGGTCTCAGGCTTCCATGTATGCAGCGGGTGTTTGTCATGGGGAGGGGGTTATACTGCTTCTTGTTTACTTCTATTAGGCTGAGTTCACACTTAAGATATTTGGTCAGTTATATTCATTAGTTATTGTAAGCCGAAAACACAGAACCAGTGCAGATCTTCCCTTTACACCTCATATCTGAGGAGGCCTTACTACTGGCTTTGGTTCACAGTACGTTTCCTGCACATGTGTGCTGCGGACTGCAGATTGCTTGGCTGGTGGATATGTTTAAACCTTCCCTCCATGGACCGTCCTGTGTCTTGGTGAGGCACCACCACTTCCTAGCTTTTGGTCTCAGGACCCCATTACTCACGGGGTGTTCCTATTTCCACTTGTTTCTTGAATTCTTGAACAGGGTTTGGAGTGTCATGTGCCGGTACGGGCACAGAGGCAGCAGTGGATCTGGCAGAGAGCGGCCTGCGGGGTTTACTATGATGGGATCTGGGGGTGTTTGGGCTTGATAGTCGGCACTTGTGCTGGATCAGGCATGCTGCAGATGTGAACATACCTTAAGTAAGATTTAACCCTTTAGAGATGGGGATGTGTTTGGGGCCGTTAAGGACTCCTTCACACACTGCACTTTCTATAATACTGGTGTCTTATGTGGCACAAGGGTCTTTGGGCCCAGTAGTGACTGCTACCTCTGCACCCCCTCTAATAGAGATCAGCAACCTCCGGCACTCCAGATATTCTGAAACTATAATTCCCAGAATGCTCCTTTCACTTCTGTGGGCATTACAAATAGAGCCAACTAAGTTTCCATGCTGGGAGTTGTAGTTTCACAGCAGCTGAAGGTTGCTGATCCTATAGATATGTCCGTCTTCACACGATGTGGTGTAACCTAAAGAGTAAGGAAGTTCTGCAGAACTTTGTAATCTCACAATGGATGACCTTCAGAAACATGGTTGAGCCTTCTCCTGGTTGTTTTCTAGACATCATATGAGAAGGGCTCCTGTGCTTGGGCCCATGACAACACTGCTTGCTTCTGTGCCATGTGACTGTTTTATTATTGGTAGATGGCACTTTTTTATTTATTTCCCAATGTGTGGCTTGGAAATGGATTCTGACTTGTTGCACTTGGTTGTCTTTTGTCCCACTCATCTTGAGCTTCTATGCAATGGGCAAAAGATCTTGTGACCACCGGCTCTATACACATGACTGAAGCTTCTCAGCCTGATTGATGTCTTGTTTTAGCTAATGAGAAAATGTAGTAGTAAAATACTCCCTCATTGTATCACCACCTCTAATGTTGGCCATGCTGACAGTTTACTCCTGAATATTCCTCTATTGTGGTGATACAATCAGCCAGAATGGTCCTTTTATAGTACACTAAGCAATGTGCAGGTGATTGGGCTATGACCCCCCATTATATTGATTATCTGATGTATCTAATGGATTTCTGTTTCCAGGATCTGGTCCTTGGAGCGATCATCTAGGGCTGAGGATCTGCAGACATTACACGTGGAGGCTTCTTGTCCCTCTGCTGCCACCTACAGGACTGTATGGTGTACTGCGTGAGAACTGGTAACTATCACTGTGCATTATGATACCCATCTGTGACTTCTGTCATAATGGTCCTCGTTTTCAGGGCTGTGTTCAGTTTAGTGCCCCCTTCCCCACATCCACCACATATTTAGACATGCTACTTACTGTACATCCAAAGATATACTGCCAATGGCTGTTGAAAAGATCTTTGGATTCGTATACCCGGCCAACACCTCAGGAAGAGGACAGACCGGGAGACGGAGGCTGCAGCTTTGGAATACACTGTTTGCTGGTTGGTTCTGATAATTGCCAGCATAAGTATTTAAAGCAGTTGTGACTTCTCACAACTGAAAAAGGTGAGCATATTTCTTTTCTCACATAATTTACTCTTACCCATTGATACCGCACAAGTGGCGCTGCCTCCACCTCTTTTTGTTTTACTTACTGTACATAGAATTTTGACCATGCAGTAAAAAAATATTCAACTGTAGTTTTTTTTTGTTTTAGCGTTTGAGGTTATTGAGCTTGGTAATTCGGCGACCAACATTTTTTAATGTTATATGGACGAGTGTTTGATTTGTGTATTATGGAATGATCTGTTTTGTGATGGACAGAGAAACCCTCTGCTAGTTGGAGGCACAAGTCAAATAACTTGTACCACTTAACCTTTCTCCTCATCTGACTGCTCTGATGTCTCCTTATCACTTGTTTACTGCAGCAGTTGGGTTTTTACACAGCTTTTTTTGTAAGTGGTGTGCAGGGAGGGTCACATCCTGAATTGTAGCTACAATGAGCATAAGGCTACTTTTAACAGGATTTACTGTTCTCGTCTCTGCTCCTCTGATGGGATTGCCTGGAATTACAATGACTTACAATGTGTCTCTGCCATACCTGTTACTAATGAACTATGCTGGGGGCATTGTCAGAACAATATAGCATATTTTGAGATTTTGCAGGGTCACACAGCATTATATATCATTGTAATGCAGCACGATCCTGAGTAGAGGTCAGAATGGGAAATCACTTACACTGAGTATTTCTTACATTCTTCTTCTGAACTGTTATGTGATAAGGAGACACCAGAAGCAGCAATAAGGTGTCAACATGAATCATTACATTTCTTTGTGAAGCGTTTCTTCTTTCTGGGCACTTTCTCTCTTGTGCTTTCTAAACACAGACCTGCGCATTTGTAGGTTTTACGCTGGTTACTGTTGGCTCTTCATGGTGTCGCCCAGTTACATTTACAGTATGTACATTATGCCGTCCATGGCTTGTGGTGACAGCAGTTATATTCCATATAGCTATTAACAGCTATTGACTTGAAGTTGTCTTGTTTTCAGGCCTATAAATCTCCAGATCCAAGAACTTGATCCTTTCATCTTTACTTCATAGGTAAACTTCAAGCTTTATTGGTTTTGATGTATTAGGTGACCTTATCAAAGTAGTCCTTCGTGTTTATTTAGACAAAGCCGTCCTTGTATCTCTCCTATTGTCTCTTATGGCTATCAACATTAGACCCATGAATAGAAACATGTTTGTGTATCTCACCACAAACCTATAGTTAAGATCTCCCTCTTGCATTGGTATGGCACATCACAACACACCAGAAGAGTGACACTTAGGTGAGGTGGAGAGATGTGACTATTTAATGTTTGTGTTATTACTAGATGTGAATGTATTGAACCTTTTCATAGTCCTCCTTTGGATGTAGTCTACACTATGGTCCTGCTCCTTGCAGTAAGATCTCCTGCAGTGAAAGCAGCGTCTTGGAGACTGGTCCATCTGCTGCATGTAATCTAAAAGCCAAGTCTGGGGATGGCTATCTGCTACTAAGAGGAAGCTACCTATGAAGATCTGCATGAACCGGTTTACAAGTGAATAGTGACAGTAAGTACTGGAGACATTTCAACCCTGAATCACAGGTGACTGCTACAGAGTTAGATCTGTTTCTTGCTGCTATCAGAAGCTTAGACCACTTCTGTATCTCCTGTATAGCTCCTCAATTAGTTGTTTCAGCTGCACTTCTTACTATCCTAAGTTGACCACCAGTTTTAATACCAGAATACTTGTTATGAGAAGTGACTTATTGATGGTTCTTGATTTGCGAAGCACTCATGACCCGCCATGTTACTCTGTGAATTTCCAAAAGTTCAGAAGCTATCTTTGGTCAACTTTTTATGTAGGATGTTTGGTTAGAACTAGTCTGTAATCTATCTTTTGTGATTCAATTTTTCTTATTTCAGGGTTGTCTGTCTTCTCCATTACGTTGACCCATCCCATCGAGGACAACATCCTACCAAATAAGATGATTGCCGCCTCATGAACCCAATAACCTTTCCCTTGGTATCTTATCCATTTTTAAAGCTTCAGTTTGACTTCTAGCAGTCTCTGTACAATTGGACAGACTGGGATACCTTGAAGATTTTGACCATGGATTGATTTGCATGAATAAGTCTCAAGTCAATGGTGAGGTTTAACTGGAATATTTTGAGAATTGGTTTGTGTGAACTGGCCCTCAAGGAGGTGGTTTCTCAATGTTGCCAATGGAGAAGATGGAGATTGCAGTAAGTTCTTGAATACTTGGCCTATAGGATGAATATAGGAAAACCTGTTTAAGGGGACTTGGGGGAAACCTTTAACTAGATCTCTAGAACATGACCTGCTTCATGCTGCAGGGTTTAAGCAATTCTGGTTTTGATGTGTGGAGTTTATGCTCTGCTCCACCTGCCCAACACTGTTCTCCCACATTCACAGCCCTTACAAGCCATGGTCCTCATGCCGTGTTCGCAAGGTAACCCAAAACCGTATTCTCTACTTTGAGGGTTTCTTTAGAACTGCTCAGGGGGCTTGATAAGTGTCATGATCATGTACTGCCCCAGGTATTCCCAAAATGTGATCCTTGAGGACTGAATTTAAGATTCCTGTTAAAAGGGGAACACTGAGTGAAAATTTGAAGAATGGAATGTATAACCAACTGATAACTGAACGCTAAAGTCAGCCACTAAGTTATTACTGTGGGGATGTGAACCATTGATGCCCATAATATACAGGGACACCACATACTATGAAGTGTTAGAAGCCATCTGATTTGGGCATCTTCATCTCCTGTCCTGTATTAGACCTCCAAACCTTTAGTAAGAAAGTAATGTGCAGCTGAAAATGTAGAATCAAAGCCCCTTACTACTACTATGGTGGAGTTCAAGGGCTTGTATGGGACACTGAAAAAATTATAGCAAACAGCAGGGGACATGACAAACCATGAAGGCTTGTCAAAAGCCGCCACTGCTCCAGCACTTCCTACCCAATGTCACTGCTGCAGTGGTCACATCATGGAAGCTCTGGATTAACTGGACTTTTCTGGTAAATAAAGATGCTTTTTCACGTCTCCTGCAATTTGCTTAATGTCCTGAACAACTTGTTTAACAGTTCATATTAAATTTTTGCCTAAAAACTGTTTTCTGTTTGAAATGTTCTGAGTAGTTGTCACTTTGCCTTCCTAATACTTAGTGTCTTTCACATGCTGATAGCCACTAGGTGATTACTATGAGGACAGGCAGAAACTCTTCCAAAGGTGAGGATGTCTTCTCCATCCTGAAACATGTGATTGTTGAAGGATGATCCCTGCACTATGGATGCAGATCTGGAGATGATACATGGCCTCAAAAGGAATGTATCAGGACAATGTAGTCTTGAGATTTCATTGTACCCTGCACTGATTCAAGACTCCCTGTGCCAAATGCAGCAAAGCGGCTTCAAAGCATAACTGAGCCTTTCATGTTCTTTGTTGTATCTCTGAACATAGAGCTGATGTGACCCGCTCCAGTTTTCTCATTGGTCCAAAAGACCTTCTCCCAGAAGCTTCATGGCTTGTCAATATGCTTTTGGCAAATTCCAGTCGGCTTTATGATTTGCTTTCAACAGTGGTTTTCCCCTCAATGGTCTTATATTAAGTCCACTTTGGCTAAGGTGGCAGCAACTAATCTCTTTGGTAGATCATTGGTCAGTTGGATCATTATCAATCTCAACATTGTCAATTTTCCTCTTGCAGCCACTTCCAGGGAGGTTGGCTACAGTCTTGCAGACCTTAAATGTCAGAATATTATGTGTAACGTTAACAGAAATGTTAAGCTGTTTGGAGATGGTCTTATAGCCTTTCCTTTAACCGGTTTATCTATAAAATTTTTTTTTTTCTCCTAATCTCTTGAAGACACTCTCCTTAGCTTTCTTTGGTCCGTGTTGATGCTAAACAGCACAGTGACTACTTTACATTTTTAAATGGGCAGACTGATTACAATTTTGACATCTGTGATGGTAATTACTAGTGTTGAGCGAACATGTTCAGCCAAACACCGCGTGTGCTCGAGCGCCATGCTCAAGTCCCCTCCCCGCATGCTAATTGTCTAATTAGCATGCTGGGAGGTACTGGCATTCACTGTAATGCCAGTAGCCATGTTGGCTACTGGCATTACACTGATTGGATGGCCGGTAACGCGTCATCGGGTGCTATATAGCACACTGTGACATGTGACCAGCTCATGCAGAGCTGCAGCAAGGAGGGACGGATAGTGTAGAGGGAGAACGCTAGGCAGGGATAGTATTTCTTTTGAAAAGGCCCAAAAGCCCTTTTAAGGGCTATTATATCTTGTGTATGTATAATATATATCATGTACCAGCTGCGCAGGTGGCATTAATGTCAGGCCACCTTGTGCAATTTTTATCCCCTTAAAAAAAATTATATATATATATATACAAGGTGGCCTGACATTAACGCCACCTGCGCAGCATGGTGTATTACTCTGTATACTATATACCCGACATTCGTTGCTATCTTTTTTTTTTTTTTTCTACCGTTAAGTCCGCAGTACCTATTTTGCGTCTGCTATGTAACATTTGTGCAAGGAGGCACATATAGTGAGGGGATTGGATTTAGCTAGGCAGTGTTAGTTCTGTTCAAAGGCACAAGTCAATGGTTATATCTGGCTGCAATATATTTTTGTGGTGGGTTAAAAATTGTGCAAGGTTGCCTGACCTTAACACCACCGTTTCAACGTCTGCTGTCTAACATTTGTGTATCCCAAATACGGGATACAAAGGCGGCTATTGAAGGCGACATTACTAATGTCGCCGTGATTAGCAGCAGAAAGAAACACAATAAATGTCAGGTATATAGGAGAAACATACATTGTCCTGCACACTCTGCGCAGCTGGTGTTAAGATTAGGCAAACTTGTGCAAATTTTGACCAAGAATAACCATATTGCAGCCAGATATAACAAGTCCTTTAAAGGACTTTGGGGTCTTTTCAACAGAACTAGCCCTACATAGCCAAATCCTATTCCTACACAATCTGTGCCTTATTACGCAAATACGTTATACGTTTCGTTATATGAATAACTGCAGAAAAAAATACACTGGATGTCAGGTATTTAGGATACATAAAGGTTATACTGCACATTCAGCACAGGTATGTGACATTACCTGCTCTGCGTCTGCTGCATAACATTTGCTCATTCAGTGACATTTTTCTGCTCATACACTAAAAAAATCTGCACAACTGTACTTCTGACAAACTTGCATATATACCATTTAGTATGCGCAAGACGCGCAGTAAGGGACAGGGAAGTGGGTGTGCTGATGGTGCGCAGTGGGTGAAACAGTGTCTACTGGCAGAGCACAAGAAAGTCATCCAAAACTCCTAGCTTCATATCTCAGTTTGGAGGGCAGCGCAAGACAGATTCTCGTTAGGTCAACATGTCAGGAGGAGGACCAGAGTGAGGTTAGTGTGTGTGTTTTTTTTTTTTTTTTTTTTTTTTTTTTTTTAGGTTAAATTGGGGGTGAGGGCCTGCTGGTGAACCTTAAATATTTAAAGGCGAGGGCAGCCTAATAAGCAGTTTGATATGATGAAGGAAGAGGAAGGGGTGAATGGAAATAGTGAATTCAATACACCTTAAAAGCCACATTTAAAGTTCCTTCATGTTCAGCCGCTTTCATCTGGTGGGGTAGAGAAGTCAGGGGCCATTCAGGCCTTGCTCATTTTGATAAGCGTCAGCATTTTCAGTTGACAGGCGGATGCGCTTAGCAGTTATGCCCCCAGCGGCACTAAATACCCGCTCCGAAAAAACCGCTGGTGGCAGGGCAGGCCAGCACCTCCAAGGCATAGAACGCCAGTTCGTGCCAAATGTTCAGCTTAGACACCCAATAGTTAAAGGCACAGAGGGATCGCTGAGGACGTTGACATTGTCAGCTAGGTAATCCTTTACCATTTTCCAAAACTTTTTTGTCCTAGTTGTGACACTAGGCCGCTTATCAGAAACTTTTCCACATGCAGCGCTGTCTGTTTTTATTGTAAGCAGGTAGAGTTCCAGAGCGTGCTCAGGTCGCACAGCAGTCATTGAGCTGGCAAGTGTAAGCTCTGCTGCAGCGTTGCCAGACCAGCAGAAGCTGTAGGTGACTCTTGGAAATGGGCACCTTCACCAGCAGCTCAGGCAAATTGGTGTAGGTTTTGAGAAACAGCTGAACCACTAAGTTGAAGCAGTTGTTTGGCCTGAGGGAGACTCCTGTTCGTCCTTCCTGTTGGAGGAACAGGTAGACTCATTCCTGTCATTAGTTCCAGGGTCTTATAGGGTCAGTTTGGCTTAGGTTCCTGTGTATGAACTTACCTACCTTTGAGGCCTGTTCATACTGGTAGTCAGTCAGGATTAGAGTCAGGGTTTCCTTTAGGAGGTGTCCATCTTCCTTCCTTAGTTTCCAGGCTTAATCTTCATCTCCTACACTGTATGGGTCCCCCCCCACCCACACCTGAGCGTGACAGTATGTGTGAGCTTGTCGAGCTCCAAAGCCACCACTAAGTTGTGGCCATTATCAGACACAACCACTCCTGGTTGTAGGTTGAGTGGTGAGAGCCACAGCTCAGCCTGGTCCCTTATACCCTGCTGTAGCAGTGTGGTGGTGTGCTGTTTTGTCACCTAAGCAAATAAGTTTCACCATAGCCTGTTGCTGCTTCCCCACCGCTGTGCTACACTGCTTCCAGCTACTGACTGATGGCTGACTGATGCTGCAAGATGAGAATTCCTCGGTGGCAGTGGAGAAGGAGGGGTTGCAACAGCTAATATAGGTGGTGGCGGAAATCCTGATGGAAGTAGGGCCCGCAATCCTTTGTGTTGGTAGCACCTGTGCCATCCCAGCATATGAGTCGCTCCTAGCCTCCACAGCGATCACCCAGTGTGCCGTCAGGGAAATGTAGCATCCTGGCCAAAAGCACTTGTCCATGTGTCAGTTGTTAAGTGGACCTTTCCAGTAACTGCGTTGGTCAGGGAACGGGATATTTTTCGGGACACATGCTGGTGTAAAGCGGTGAGAGCACACAGTCGAAAATGGTGGTGGCTAGGTACTGAGTAACGAGGGACAGCTGCCGCCATCAGACTGCGAAAAGCCTCAGTGTCCACAAGCAACATTTTCAGTGCCAGCAATTTGCAAAGGTGTGCATTTAGTGCTATGGCCTGTGGGTGGCTGGGTATTTGCACTTTGGTTTAAATGGCCTGGGGTATGGACATCTGTACGCTGCGCTGGGACACAAGGGGATGTGCTCGCTGATGGTGCTTGCGAGGGTCCAGGTGCAGGGCGGGAGGCGTCTTGATAGCATGTAACACAGTGAAGAGGAGGCAGTGGTGTGACCTGCAGATGCAATTGTGGATCCAGGCATTTGGCCCACCTATTAGGTTGCTTTGCTGCCATGAAGATAATGCTGGTGGTGGTCTGGTTGCTAGTGTTCATGCGACTGCTCATTTTAGTACAGCACAGGTTGCAAATGACAATTCTTATTGTCCATGCTTGTTGGTGTGGCCTGCCTTCTCCCTTTTGCCACCCCACTGCCTCTTCCAGCCTGTTGTGGTGCTGTGGATCCCTCCCCCTCTGTACTGCTGTCCTTGCTTGGCTTGCCTCCTTCCTGTGTTAGGCCAGTGACTTCATCATCCACCACCTCCCCTTCCACTTCACTCCGGTCCTCCTTTTGACAAGTTGACCTTCAGTGCTGCTGAAACTCAAAAACACTTGGGGCGAGTGCCTGCTGCTGAGCTGACTGTGTAAAAAAAATTAGGTGTGAGGGTGTGCTGCTACTTGCGCTTTAAATACAAGTAAATGTTTCCTAACAATATGTTCTCTTAAATTGATGCCATCTTTGGTTTTTGGGGGTATTGTCATTACATAAAAGTGCCATAATACTCGGACATCCTCGTTAATAGCGACATCTGTGTCCAAGATGCATCCAGACATCCTCCCCATGCTCTTTCCTAACCATTTCAGTGGTGGTTCCACCATTTTCTCACGTTTCCCTATGAACCAGATGCCCTCCCCTCTGAAGAGCAGGGGGTGCCTGATCTTCTCCCATTGACTTCCATTATACTTTGGGTGCTTGGCTGAGCACCACCTAGTGTTCAGCCAGTGCACCCGAGCATCGTGGTACTTGATCATAACTAGTAATTACAGTACCCTGGTAAAATACACAGAATACATAGCAAGGCTGATGAGTGCTGTGAGGGGCAATGCATAGACACGAATACAAACAGAGTACTCTGGGTTATGGGCCTTGGGTAAAGAATAAGGATCTGGAAAAGAAACATTTACTGTAGTCCAAATTACAATATTAATTGGTTCCAGGACGACCATTGTACGTTGAAACCATTGTAAGTTGAGTAATTGGTTCCAAAGCCCCAAAATGTCATCCAAGATAAGAGAATTAAGATTTTAAGAATAAGCAGATAACTGAGGGATAAAACAAGTCCTTCCATATAACAGTCAGGAATAACTGCTAACTAATAACTAATAGTAACATAGTAACAGTCTGTAAGGCCGAAAAGATATCTGTCCATCCAGTTCGGCCTGTTTTCCTACAAGTTGATCCAGAGGAAGGCAAAAAACCCTGTGAGGTAGAAGCCAATTTTCCTCACTTTAGGGGAAAAAATTCCTCCCCAACTCCAATCAGACATCAGAATAACTCCCTGGATCAACGACCCCTCTCTAGTAACTATAACCTGTAATATTACCTCCAGAAATACATCCAGGCCCCTCTTGAACTTTTAGTGAACTTACCATCACCACCTCCTCAGGGAGAGAGTTCCATAGTCTCACTGCTCTTACCATAAAGAATCCTCTTCTATGTTTGTGTACAAACCTTCTTTCCTCCAGACGCAGAGGATGTCCCCTCGTCAGTCACAGTTCTCGGGATTAATAGATGATGGGAGAGATCTCTGTACTGACCCCTGATATATTTATACATAGTTATTAGATCTCCCCTCAGTCGTCTTTTTTCTAAAGTGAATAACCCTAATTTTGATAATCTTTTTGGGTACTGTAGTCCACCCATTCCAGTTATTACTTTAGTTGCCCTCCTCTGAACCCTCTCCAGCTCTGCTATGTCTGCCTTGTTCACAGGAGCCCAGAACTGTACACAGTCCTCCATGTGTGGTCTGACTAGTGATTTGTAAAGTGGCAGGACTATGTTCTCATCACCGGCATCTATGCCCCTTTTGATGCAACCCATTATCGTATTGGCCTTGGCAGCAGCTGTCTGGCACTGGCTTCTACAGCTTAGTTTGCTGTTCACTAAAATTCCTAGGTCCTTTTCCATGTCAGTTACCCAATGCTTTACCATTTAGTATGTACTGGTGACTTGCATTATTCCTTCCCATATGCATAACCTTACATTTGTCAGTGTTAAACCTCATCTGCCACTTCTCTGCCCAAGCCTCCAGTCTATCCAGATCCTGCTGTAGCAGTATACTGTCCTCCTGTGTTAATTACTTTACACAGTTTAGTGTCATCAGCAAAAATTGACATTTTACTGTGCAAACCTTCTACAAGATCATTGATAAATATTTTGGAGAATAGGGCCCAATACTGACCCCTGTGGTACCCCACTAGTGACAGTGACCCAATCTGAGTATGTACCGTTAATAACCACCCTCTGTTTTCTATCACTGAGCCAGTTACTTACCCACATACAGACATTTTCTCCCAGGCCAAGCATTCTCATTTTGTATACTAACCTTTTGTGGTACCATGTCAAACACTTTGGAGAAGTCCAAATATGACATCCATTGAGTCGCCGCGGTCCAGTCTAGAACTTACCTCCTCATAAAAACTGATTAAATTGGTTTGACATGACCGATCCCTCATGAAGCCATGCTGATACGGAGTTATTTGCTTATTTTCGTTGAGGTACTCCAAGATGGCATCTCTTAGAAAACCCTCAAACAGTTTACCCACAACAGATGTTAAACTTACCGGCCTATAGTTTCCAAGCTCTGTTTTTGGACCCTTTTTGAATATTGGCACCACATTTGCTATGCGCCAATCCTGTGGAACACTCCCTGTCAGTATAGAGTCCTTAAACATCAGAAATAAGGGTCTATCAATGACATTACTTCTCTTAGGATACAGGGGTGTATGCCATCCGGTCCTGGTGATTTGTCTATTTTGATATTTTTAAGATGTTGCTGTACCTCTTCCTGGGTCAGAGAGGACACTTTTAATGGGGAATTTACTTTTATATTCTGCATTTCATCTGACAGTTTATTTTCCTCAGTGAATACAGTGGAGAGTTTTATTTAGTAGCTTCGCTTTCTCATCGCTCTCTGCAACTCCCCCCTCATTACTCTGTAAGGGGCCAACACCTTCAGGTTTATACTTTTTAGTATTTATATAATTGAAGAACATTTTAGGGTTAGTTTTACTCTTTGGCGATTAATCTCTCGGTCTCTAGTTTGGCTGCTTTTATTTGTCTTACATATTCTATTTTTTCCCATGACGGCACCCCAGAGAGAGATGGATCCGCCCTCAAGGCTGGACAGGAAACCATAGAGCAAATAAAAAGGAACACCCACTTCCTCCTTCAGTGTGGTTTCCTGTCCTCCGGACAGTGGAGCCTGGAGCATGTGGCCTCTCAGGGCTGTGAAACTAGGAACACCTTATAGGGATTGAATGCCTCGGCTTCAGGGCCTGGTTGTCTGCCTCACGTCTGCCTCAGGGCCGTTGCTTCACGGGGGCCTGGTGTCTCTGCCTCACGGCTTCAGGCTTCAGGGCCTGCGCCTGGCTGGCGGTGGCGCCTGCGGCTGGCTGCGCCTGCCTGGCTGGCGGTGGCCTGGCCTGGCCTGCGCCTGCCTGGCGGCGGTGGGCCTGCGCCTGCCTGGCGGTGGGCCTGCCGCCTGCCTGGCGGCTGGGCCTGCGCCTGCCTGGCTGGCTGACCTTGCGCCTGCGCCTGCCTGGCTGGCTGACCTTGCGTCTACACTTGACTTGGTGTCTGCGCTTGTCTGGTTTCAATCTGGGCCTGAATGACTGTCCTTGAGTCTTTGCCTGGTTAACGGAGTGACTGCTTTGAACTTATACCTGACTGTTGGCTAGCTGACTTTGGATTTAGGCGTCAGGCTGACCGCCTTTTGAGCTAGCCAAGTCGCATAGACTGCTTTTGAGCTGCTTTGAATCTATTCTGCTTGTCTGGTGTCCTTGCATGGTTGTTTAGTGGACTTCCTTCTTTTTACTCTATGCCTTACTGATTGCCTGAGAGTCAGGGTCTCCTGGCTGGCTTCCTTTGTGTTGGGGCAGTTTCAGACTTGGTGATGTGACTGCATGCAGGCTTGCTGCAACGATATATAGGGAGGGATCACTGTACTCTGTGACATATATGGATAGGTTCCTGTTGCAGGGTGCAATAGGGAGACATTCAGTCCAGGGTTTTTTTATTCTCTGCCATGGCCTTCTGAATCTTGAGCTTCAGCTTGGATGATATAAGGTGTGTGAGCCAGTTCTCTCTCTAATGCTCCTAGTATGTCCTGTCCTACTGCTGGGAGGTGTCTCTATCACTTTGTATAGTTTACCATACCTACATACCAGTAGAGGAGCTTCTTGGACATGGTCCTTGCTGTCACCTTGATAACAGACCATGCTTCTGGCCACCCTGAGAAGAGATCCACAGACAAGCACAAACTCATACTGTCCCACCTTTGGTAGTTGGATGAAATCTGTCTGCAGTTGCTGGAATGGGTATGATGGTTTTTGGGGAGCTTAGAGGAACCCTTAATCACCTTTCCAGTGTTATGGCAGAGCAAAGATCAGGCAGGCCTGAACAAAGCATGTAGCCACATTGCTGAATCCCGGGGCAATCTAGTACTAAACTCACCACGGCTTCCTTTAAAGCATTTATGGGTCCACATGTCATCATGGGGTAGAGGGCTCAGGGAAGGCAAAGTTTGTTCTCTATCAAGACTTCTTATTGCCTCTTCTCAGCCCCTTTTCCATTCCATCACCTAATTTCCTCATTGGAAGCCTAGTTGTGCATTTGGGCCAGCAATGACTTATCCACCTTCCCTATTGCTGCTGTAAAGTGGCACTCTGCCATTATGGGAAGGGGAAGTAGCCCTGCAGTTTTCCCTTGGTTCTGCAGAGGTATCCTTGTGCGCCTACACTTTGATAACGGCAACCTTTGTTGGCAACTGCAAGGCCCTGAACAATTGGGCTTTCTTCGGTGTTAACCAGAGGATTCAGCAAAGTTTCTGCTTTTCCAAATGGGTTGATGATTATGTGCTATGCCAAAAACATACCTGGAATCAATGAATGTTAGTGACCTGTCCTTCCGCCATCATACATGCTGCAGTGAGTGCCTTCAACTCCACCGCCTGTGCTGACATCTCAGGGGGAAGTGGTTCCCGGAGCAGTACTTCATGTAAGGTGGTGACAGCAAATCCTGTCCGTGGTTCTCCTTCAGGGTAGTACTGGGATCTACAAAAAACTCAAGATCTGCATTAGGTATTGGACTATCTGTCACATTGTCTAGTTCTTTAGTTTCTGGCTTCATTTGTTCAAAACCGTGATGTCATCTGAGTCACTAAATGGGCCACATTTCTCGTGG
>ONZH01024839.1:0-18413 GCA_900303285.1 Rhinella marina | reverse complement strand
CAGCAGTGTACTAATACTGCTCCGTGTCCTTCATCGAGAAATCGGATCCTGGCTTTCTCCGCGAAAACTCAAAATCGAAACCATGGTGACCAACAACGGGAAGAACATGGTGTAGGTGCTGCGTCAAGTAGGGCTGAAGTCTTCTACCCATCTGCAAGACATCCTAAAAATGGTCAGGAAACTTTGGATGCACTTCAGCCACTCATACACCGCCAAGTACACCCTCCTTGAGCTGCAGTGGCAGAACAGTGTCCCCAACATAGGCTAATATGCAACGTTTCCACCAGTTGGAATTCCACCCTCCATATGTTGGACCGACTAAATGATTTCTTGAAGATCCAAGAGGACAGGAGTACTCCTCTGTGTAGCTTCAATGTCAGCCAGTGGCAGCTCATGCGTGACACCTGCCGGTTGCTCATGCCCTTTGAGGAGGCCACGTTATTTGTCAGTCGCCAGGACTATAGGATGAACAACGTCATACCACTGCTTCATGTCCTGGAAAAGATGCTGGTAAATCTGGCTGATCAGGGGACTGGAGACGTGGAGACTACATCTCACGGCCACTTAAGCCATGTGGGGGCTGAACTGGAGGAGGAGGACATTAGAGCATAAGCAATGTGTAGCGAAATAGGTGGTTTTTCTACACAGGTGACAGGAGAGGAGGAGCAGATACAGCCGGAGGAGCAAGAGGGACATGAAGAAGACGAGGCAAATGACCTGGGCACACCATGGCAGTATGCAGTGGAGATGGAAGCAGGGAGTCCCTCGAGTCACTTGTTCAAATGGCCTAATGCATGCTCACTTGCTTGCGTAGGGACGGCCAAATTGTCACCATTCGACAAAGGGATGACTTCTGGTTCTCCACCTTGTTGGACCCTCGCTACCGGTCCAAAATGGGGGGCCCTTTTTTACACCTGCTGAGAGGGAAGACAAACTGAACTACTATCAAGACAGCCTATGTAGTCAGTTGGCCGCTGCCTATCTGCGCTATCGTCCATCCTCTCGCAGGTCTGACCAGGGCTCCCTCTGTGCTCACATTCCACTGCCATGGCTGCTTTGGCGGGGTGGGGGGTTAGGAGCAGTACCCCAAGGAGAACTCACATGTCCACCCAAAATATGGAGGGAAGACCTTTGTCAATATGAATCGGGCGTGGATCAGCCAGGATTTCCACCCACCAATGCCTGATGCATCAGATTAGATCATCCATGTTGCCTCACCCAAACCTTGACAAAAGAGACCAGTTTTTTCTGGCTACCTGCCTCAGCTACTATTCTGATGCTGCCACCAGCCTGATGCCACACATGTAATGCCAAGTGCTCCTCCTTACACCCACCATCGTAAGTGGGTGCTGTTATTACCACCCACCTCCCCACTCTGTCACTGGGTCACTCTGTGGTCTCCTGATGCTGCTACCACCTCACCACTCAGGCCTCCTCATGCTGCTGCTGCCACCTGTACACTATGTTATTGTGCCACTCTGTGGTCTCCTCATGCTGCTGCTGCCACCTCCACACTCTGTCATTGTGCCACTCTGTGGTCTCCTCATGCTGATGTCACCTTGCCACTTTGTGGTCTCCTCACGTCGCTGCTGCCACCTCCACACTATGTCATTGTGCCACTCTGTTAAGTATAAAACCTTCCCGGACACCTGATGTACCTGTGTGCCAAATTTCATGATTGTAAATGCGATGGTGCGGATTCTTTTAGCGGACATACACACTTACACACACATACATTGCTTTATATATTAGATTTTTTAATCATAGTACTTAATGGGGTATTCCCACCTCACACATGTAGTTTGTATAATTAGATATAGCCAAACCAATATTATTACTAATAGGATGTATTTATATAAAATGTACCATTTAGAAGATTTTCATATTTGTGTATCCATTGTCCCACACACATCAGTCAGGCCGTTGCCCCTAGTTACGACCACCGTGGCCATGTAGTAGTGGTGGCCGGCTTGTTCCTGTTCAAACCCGCTCTGAGGTAACTGCTGTATTATGAACACACATTACATGAGCATGCGGAGACACATCTTAGGGTTGTAGCATTTTTGTCTGTGCTTCCGAAACGCAGAGAAACGGATCCTGTTCCAAGATCAATTCATCTCTATGGAGCAGGATCCGTTTATAAAGTCTATGTTTTGGACGGATCCTGACCATTGCATTTAGGACTGGTAGCGTCCAAAAAGCACATGTGAAAGTACCATAAGATGTGTCTCCGCATGTTCATGTAATGTGTGTTCACAATACAGCAGTTACCTCAGAGAAGGTTTGAAAAGTAGCAAGCCGGCCACCACTACTACATGGCCACGGTGGTCGTAACTAGGGGCAACAGCCTGACTGATGTGTGTGGGACAATGGAAATACAAATAGGAAAATCTTTTAAACTGTAAATTTTATATAAATACATTCTATTAGTAATAATATTGGTATGGCTATATCTACAGTAACTATACAAACTACATGTGTGAGATGGGAATACCCTTTTAAGTGACACCTTCATATTTTACTAAATATTTTCTATTTATATCACAATATATCAATATCTTGAATCCCACATTACTCAAGACCTCGAGAGTTATTTAGTTTCTTCATTTCAGACTATACTACTACATCCTGAGGGTACAGGATATCACCCTAAATAAATTCACCCTAGCAAAGAACTAGAACACTAAGGAACCTGTTGCTCAGGCTAAGCATACAGGGGCAGTGTCCCTAAAATAGTCCTCAGAAAGTGGGTATAGGCTGAGGTGTAACAGAAGGAGTTGGGAAGATGGCCAGAGCCGTGGGGACCATGGGGAGAGTAATGAAAGATGAGAGCAGGGTGGCAGCCTACATGGCCGACCGTGACAGATGCAAACAGAGCTTCAAATCACCACATGAATTATTGTTTCTCCAGGAAATGTCTTCTACTGTTCACCTCTGGTCTCATAATAATATTGTAGCATTTGGGGAAAAATATACAACTCAAAATCCCAAATTCTGAAGCCAATATAGAAAATATCTCTACCATGACCATGCTCTTCCCCTTACTGCTCACATAGGCTGGGATGGCACAGATCCAGACGCTGCAGAAGACCAGCATGCTGAAGGTGATGTACTTGGCCTCATTATATATATCAGGTAATGTCCTCACCATGAACGCTAGCATAAAACTCACAGCCGCCAGAAGCCCCAGATAACCCAGCATGAAATAAAAGGCCACAGCAGAGCCTTCATTACACTGGATGATGATCTTTCCAGGATAAGAGTCAATGTCCATCTCCTGAAATGGAGGGGAGATTGACAACCACATAATTCCATTCAGAAACTGAACGAGGGAGCAGATCAGGACTATGGAATTGGGCAGTTTAACCCCCAGCCATTTCCTCCAGGAGCTTCCAGGTCTGGTGGCTTTGAAAGCGATGGAAACCATAATGGTCTTGGCCAAGATAGAAGAGACTGCAACAGTGAAAGTGACCCCAATGGAGATTTGTCGTAGCATGCAGGTTATATCATCTGGGCGACCAATGAACAGGAACATGCACAATAGACTGAACTTGAGGGACAGAAGAAGAATGAAGCTGATGTTCCTGTTATTGGCTTTTACTATAGGAGTGTCCAAGAATAAAAGGAACATTGCTGATACAGAGCTGGTTATAATAAGAAAAAGTCCAGACATGGAGGAGAAGATTGTAGCCATCATGTCCTGCTCGTATGACAGAAACTCCACAATTTTTGGAATACACTCGTCTTTGTCTTCATTCGACCATTGATCATCAGGACACTTTTGGCAATTTTCACTACCTGGAAATAAGATAAAATATACATGTAACATCTGATTGCAAAGTATTATTTGAACTTTACATTTGTTGCTTCGATGTTCATTCAAGTCTAAAGCACAGAACTTATCAAGAAAGACTCTGAGTTCTTAATATGTATAGTCTGGAGGAAAGAAGAGAAAGGGGGGACATGATTGAAACTTTTAAATATGTTAAAGGACTGAATAAAGTACAGGAGGGAAGGGTTATTAATAAGAAACTGTATAATATGTGAGCTGTTTATAATATCATGCAGTTTCCATGGAAAGGGAGGTATGGGGGGGGGGGCTCTGAGGAGTACAGAATCCCCATTCTCATGAACAGTAGGATTTTGCTGATCACTCTCCTAACTGATCTCAGTGATACTTTCTGGAAGCAGAATTTGCTGACTGCAAACTGATACAAAGAAAAGATTCAGTAAAACTAGTCATTTATACATTTACTGTAACAGGGAGCCGGCGGCACGCTCCCTCTCTGCAGCACCGCTGGCTTCCCTGTGAGGAGTCGGAGAGAGGAGCCGGCGATGTGCGTGGCCGGCGTCCTCATCTCATGGCTACAGGGGGCGGAGAGGAGCTGGCGGCACGCGTTCCCTTCAGTGCGGCCGGCATCCTCGTCCCCTTGACAATGAGCAGGGGCAGGGATTGAGCGCCGACCTAGATGAGTCGGCACTTAGTAACAATACGGCACACGACGTGGGTCACCCCTCAGTGTGCCCTGTTTGCTGGCCACAGGTTGCCTGTGACTGGTTTTTCTTTTGAAATTGCCACACTATCTACTTTTTGGACTTATACCTGTACTTGACCTCGGCTTGTTTACCTCGACCCTGACCTTGTTTTACCCTTTTGACTGACGCTACCTCTTGGCCTTTTGACTTTTGGCTTCCCCTGGTTTTGGTTTGTGTCTCTGATTCGGATTTGATTGTTTTCTCAGTAATGGACCCCAGCTTAGTAACGTTACGCTTCTGTGCTGTTCTGTCATTTGTTTGTTCTTTGTCTCCCATTTTTCCCTTTCCTTTAAGAACCAGCACTTAGCTAAATTAGGGGCCGCTGTCCAGTTGTGGACCGCTACTTATGGCAGGTCGTGCAATCAGGCAGGGACAGAGGTGTGGGTGGACTCCCAGGGCTCACTTGCTCCCCTTGGTGACATTTACATTCCAAGGTATCGACCCTTTTAGTAATTGTCAGCTCTCGCTGTATTTACAGTAATAGAGGAAGGCCTGTGAATCATTGTTAGGACCGCCTCCTTGACTTCAAAAGCCAGAAAGAGTAGGCATTTAAATGTATAAAATACAGGTTATAATGAATCGTTTTCCATAAAATATTAACCTTCTAAGCTCCCTACATCTCAAACACCGTGTTTAATTATGACTAGAGATGAGCGAGCACTAAAATGCTCGGGTGCTCGTTATTTGAGTAGAACTTTTCCCGATGCTCGGGTGCTCGTTTCGAATAACGAACCCCATTGAAGTCAAAGGGAGACTCGAGCATTTTTGCAGGGGACCAAGGCTCTGCCTAGGGAAGGCTGGTTGAAAACCTGGAAACCTCAGAAAATGATGGAAACACCACGGAAATGGACAGGAAACAGCAGGGGCAGCATGTAGGGATGCCTCTGAGGCTGCCGAATCCCACCATTACCCCAAATTCTCCTAGTGGGGCATGTGTGGTATCGATTCTTCTCAGTTTAAAATCGTATATGTCCCCTATCTTGGGACCATATATTTCATGGTTTTTTGGACATGGAAAAGGAAAAAGAGCTTGCTCTGGCGAGGGGAGTGTCTTTCCTACTGCAGATAAGAAAACGTATCCATGCTCTGCCTATCACAGGTCAGGAGGCAATTAAAAGAAGAACCAAAAAAGAACATCAGTACAATATCTAATACGTCCCCTATCCGGGTAAATTGTTTGGAGAGAGGGCCTGTAGGTGGGGGGCAGGCTGGGTGGAAGGAGGTTGAGCTGGAAGAGCCAGAGGAGTGCCCCCTGGGCTAGCGTGTGTGGTGGTGACAACAGCCGGATGGATTTGGAAAAACTTTAGCATCAACCGGTATGGTATGTATTCTTCTCAGTTTAATACCGTATACGGCACCTATCCGGAAAAATAGTTTGGAGAGAGAGAAAGAGAGGAAAAAGACGTGCAGTATGGAGCAATTACACGGAAACTATTAGATTAGGCAGACTTGGTCTGCTTAATTGCAACCCAGACAAATGAGAGAAAGAGAGGAAAATGACGTATTTTTAAAAGTGACGTTCATTATAGATCAAGTGTGGTATGTGTTCTATGTATACTACTCAGTTTAATACCGTATATGGCAGCTATCCGGAAAAATAGTTTGGAGAGAGAGAAAGATAGGAAAAAGACGTAAATTGTTTAGAGAGAGGGCCTGTAGGTGGGGGGCAGGCTGGGGGGAAGGAGGTTGAGCTGGAAGAGCCAGAGGAGTGCCCCCTGGGCTAGCGTGTGTGGTGGTGACAACAGCCGGATGTAGTTAGAATGAGGACGCAGGACCCCAACTTAAAAATTTAGCGTCAACCGGTACAATTGTCAATTATGAGCTCGATCAAGTGTGGCATGACTTTTTAGATGGAGATTGCATGTGGTCACGTACTCCCTGGATCCCCATAGTCATCCCTTCTCTGATGTGCTACCCCAGAACATTCTCTGCCCCAATTCGCAAGACCTTTTGCAGTCTCAGTGTGCTGATAGTGGGGATTTACCAGTGTTGTCTGAGGAGGTGGTGGACAATGGCGAGACACAGGTGTCGGGGGATGAGGTAGTTGAAAGTGAAGCAAGTTACATTGTGGACTCCTTGGGGGGACTTTCTCATGATGGGACAGATTCAATTGTGTTTAGAAAGGCTGATGGGCTTCCGTCAGCAATGTGTGTATAGAACCCCATGGCCTGTCATAAAAATAGTCTGGCGATGACCCCAAGGCAATTTTCAGGGACACGTTAATGGTGACCCACTTAAAAATGCTGCCTGACAACCTGGCGGTGAACCCCTGATTGTCTGTCTTTCAATAAGATTGCAGTGTAAAGCATGGTGGTGAGCCTCAGTATGACTTTTTAGATGGAGATTGCATGTGGTCACGTACTCCCTGGAACCCCATAGTCACCCCTTCTCTGATGTGCTACCCCAGAACATTCTCTGCCCCAATTCGCAAGACCTTTTGCTGTTTCCGTGTGCTGACAGTGGAGATTTACCAGTGTTGTCTGAGGAGGTGGTGGACAATGGCGAGACACAGGTGTCGGGGGGTGAGGTAGTTGTATGGGAAGCAAGTTACAGTGGAGACTCCTTGGGGGGACTTTCTCATGATGGGACAGATTCAACTTGGGTGGATCAGGCACAGGAACAGATCAATTTTTTATTTTTTGTGTTTATTTAACTTTTATTTAGCACAAATAACCACAGAGATATTTATTCGTTATCTTCTCTGCGCAGTCTGGCGTTGGGGTTCGTCACTTTGATGGCGAGCTGTGCCGCTCTCTCCACAATGGTCTTTAGGTTCTTTGAGGAGATGTTGTGGGCGATTTCTGCACAGAAGGACTTGTTGCTCATCAACAGAACCTCGAGCTCCTTGACATTGTGGACCAGGAATTTGCGGAACCCTGTGGGCAGCATGTGTTTGGTCTTCTTGTTGCTACCGTATCCAATGTTGGGCAATATAGATACGCAGGTAATATTATTTTTCACACCTATCCTAAAAAAAAAATTTACGCAGTTTGCGCAATTAAAACTGGAAACTGGAACTGGAGAGAGGGCCTGTAGGTGGACCTCTGGAATAATTGTTTGGAGAGAGGGCCTGTAGGTGGACCTCCGGAAAAATTGTTTGGAGAGAGGGCCTGTAGGTGGACCTCCGGAAAAATTGTTTGGAGAGAGGGCCTGTAGGTGGACCTCCGGAAAAATTGTTTGGAGAGAGGGCCTGTAGGTGGACCTCCGGAAAAATTGTTTGGAGAGAGGGCCTGTAGGTGGACCTCCGGAAAAATTGTTTGGAGAGAGGGCCTGTAGGTGGACCTCCGGAAAAATTGTTTGGAGAGAGGGCCTGTAGGTGGACCTCTGGAAAAATTTTTTGGAGATAGGGCCTGTAAGTGGACCTCCGGAAAAATTGTTTGGAGAGAGGGCCTGTAGGTGGACCTCCGGAAAAATTGTTTGGAGAGAGGGCCTGTAGGTGGACCTCCGGAAAAATTGTTTGAGAGAGGGCCTATAAGTGGACCTCCGGAAAAATTGTTTGAAGAGAGGGCCTGTAGGGGGCCCTCCTGAAAAATTGTGGTAAAAGAGTGCCAGTTGGACCTCTAAAAAATGGCGTTTTTTTAGTCAGCGTTAGGCAAAGACGATATGGAGGAGGAGGAGAAGGAGTAGGAGGAGGAGTAGAGAAGAGGAATCGGATACATAAGTAATGTTAATCTTTAGCTGCTTTCCCTTGGAGGAGATTTGAATTCCGGTGAAATCCAGGCTTTGTTCATTTTAATAAGCGTCAGCCTGTCAGCGCTGTCAGTTGACAGGCGTGTACGCTTATCGGTGATGACGCCACCAGCTGCACTGAATATACGCTATGACAGCATGCTAGCGGCAGGGCAGGCCAGCACCTCCAAGGCGTACAGCGCCAGTTCAGGCCACGTGTCCAGCTTTGAAACCCAATAGTTGTATGGAGCAGAGTGATCACGCAGGACGTTGGTATGGTCAGCTAGGTACTCCCTCACCATCTTTCTGTACAGCTCCCCCCTACTCTGCCTAGACTGGGGACAGGTGACAGTGTCTTGCTGGGGTGACATAAAAGTGGCAAAGGCCTTGGAGAGCGTTCCCCTGCCAGTGCTGGACAAGCTGCCTGCTCGCCTCCTCTCCCCCACTACTTGGCCCACAGAACCATGCCCTCTGCCGCTAGCGGCGTCAGATGGGAAGAATTGTTTCAGCTTGTGCACCAGGGCCTGTTGATATCTATTCACTCTCATACTCCTTTCCTCTGCAGGGATGAGAGTGGAAAGGTTCTGCTTGTACTGTGGGTCCAGGAGAGTGAACACCCAGTAATCGGTGTTTGAAAAAATTCTTCTAACGCGAGGGTCACGAGATAGGCAGCCTAACATGAAGTCTGCCATGTGCGCCAGAGTCCCAACACGCAAGAATTCCCTCTCCTCACTGACCTGACTCTCCATTTCCTCCTCCTCCTCCTCCAAGTCCTCCTCTTCAGCCCATACACGCTCAAGAGTTAAGGACTGAGCACTGGTACCCTCTACTGTCTCGCCGACATTCTCCTCCTCTTCCTCCTCATCCTCATCCCCCTCCTCCAATACGCGCTGAGAAACAGACCGGAGGGTGCTCTGGCTATCAAGCGACGTATCTTCCTCCACCGTCTCTTGTGACAAGCGCAAAGCTTCCGACTTGATGCTGAGCAGTGAGTTTTTACACAGGCAAAGCAGCGGGATGGTGAGGCTGATAATGGCGGAATCGCCGCTGACCATCTGTGTTGACTCCTCAAAGTTGCTCAACTCCTGGCAGATATCAGACATCCACGTCCACTCCTCATTGTAGACTTGAGGAATCTGAGAGACCTGACTACCAGTTCTGGTGGAAGATGACATCTGGCAGTCTACAATCGCTCTGCGCTGCTGGTAAACTCTGGATAACATGTTTAATGTCGAATTCCATCTCGTGGGCACGTCGCACAACAGTTGGTGAGCGGGCAGTTGTAGGCGGCGCTGCGCTGCCCTGAGAGTGGCAGCATCTGTGGTCGACTTGCGGAAATGTGCACAGATGCGGCGCACCTTGGTGAGCAAATCAGACAGATCGGGGTATGTCTTGAGGAACCGCTGAACTATGAGATTGAACACGTGGGCCAGGCATGGCACATGTGTCAGTCTGCCGAGTTGCAGAGCCGCCACCAGGTTACGCCCGTTGTCACACACAACCATGCCTGGCTTGAGGTTCAGCGGTGCCAGCCACACATCCGTCTGTGCCGTGATGCCCTGTAACAGCTCTTGGGCGGTGTGCCTTTTGTCACCTAAGCTCAGCAGTTTGAGCACCGCCTGCTGGCGCTTACCCACGCCACTGCTGCTGTGCCTAGAGCTACCGACTGAAGGCGCCGTGCCCACGGATGGTAATTCGGTGGAGGAGGAGGGGTCGGAGGAGGCATAGTACGTCTGAGAGACCGTGACCGAGGTAGGCCCCGCAATCCTCGGTGTGGGCAGTACATGAGCGGCCCCAGGGTCATTCTCGGTCCCAGCCTCCACCAAGTTAACCCAATGTGCCGTCAGTGAGATATAGTGTCCCTGCCCGGCAGCACTTGTCCGCGTGTCCATGGTTAGGTGGACCTTCTCAGAAACAGCGTTGGTCAGGGCACAGATGATGTTCTGTGACACGTGCTGGTGTAGGACTGGGACGGCACATCGGGAAAAATAGTGGCGGCTGGGGACCGAATACCGAGGGGCAGCCAACGCCATGAGATTTCGAAAGGCCTCGGTCTCTACCAGCCTATAGGGCAGCATCTCCAGGCTAAGCAATTTGGAGATGTGGACGTTGAGGGCTTGGGCATGTGGGTGGGTGGAACTGTATTTCTTCTTGCGCTCCAGCGTCTGCTGTTAAGACAGCTGAACGCTGCGCTGGGACACATTGGTGGACACTGTGGAGGATCGTGGAGGCGAAGGTGTGGTTTTCCGGCAGGAGGCGCTCGTGCCGGGGTCCTGGGCAGGGGGTTGACTAGCAGAGGCAGCGAGTGACGCAGGGGGTTGACTAGCAGAGGCAGCGAGTGACGCAGGGGGTTGACTAGCAGAGGCAGCGAGTGACACAGGGGAAGGAGCAGTGGTGTGACCCGCAGGAGGTGGTGAACGGCCTTGGTTCCATTAAGTGGGGTGTTTAGCACTCATATGCCTGCGCATGCTGGTGGTGGTTAGGCTAGTAGTAGTGGCACCCCTGCTGATCCTGGTGTGGCACAGGTTGCACACCACAGTCCGTCGGTCATCCTCACTTTCTTTAAAGAACCTCCAGACTTGCGAACATCTAGGCCTCGCCACGGGAGCTTCAGCTCTGGCCCTGCTTCTCCCTCTGGCCACACCACTGCCTCTTACAACCTGTTCTGGTGCAGCACTCACCTCCGCCTCAGAAGCACTGTCTTCACTCGGCATGTCAACCCAGCTTGGGTCAGTCACCTCGTCATCCTACGATTCCTCAGTCTGCTCCCCCCTCGGACTTCCTGCCCTGAGAACAACTTCACCACTGTCTGACAACCGTGTCTCCTCATCGTCTGACACCTCTTTACAAACTTCTTCCACTACCTCAACATTGTCATCATCATCATCGTCATCACCCACAGACTGCGACAGTTGGTAAACTTGGGCATCGGGAACGAGGTCAGCAGCAACCTGAGAAGTGGTTTGTGACTCTGGGAAGGGTCCAGAAAACAGTTCCTGAGAGTATGCCGGGTCACATTCCAAATTTTCCTCGGAGGGGGCAGACTGGGGGGAAGGAGGTTGAGGTGGAGGAGCCATAGGAGTGCTCCCTTGGGTAACGTGGATGGACTGCGTGGAAGACTGACTGGTGGACAAATTACTTGAAGCATTGTCTGCAATCCTCGAGATCAGCTGTTCGCACTGTTGTGGTTTCAACAGTCCTCTACCACGTGTCCCTGTAAGTTGAGACATGAAGCTAGGGAGTGTAGCTCTGCGGCGTTCCCCTGCTCCCTCATCAGCAGGTACTGTCTCACCCTGCCCAGGACCACGGCCTCTGCCCCCTGCAGTAATTGAATGCCCACGCCCTCATCCTCGACCCTTAGCCCTGGGGTTCAACATTTTCTGTATATAAGTGTATTATATAAAAAATAAAAAATAAATGGGCCTGGTGTACTGAAACCCACAAACTTGTTCAGTCTGGTTTAATTAAGTGACGTACAGAAAGTGTCACCTGGACAGAAAATATGGATTGTAGTGAGTGTGCTGAACTGTGACACACAGAAAGGTTACACGCAGCTGTGTGAAATGCATTTGTATCACTGAGCTAAAACAACAAAAAAACTATTTTTTTTATATATATTTTTTTTATATATATATTTTTTTTAGTTTTGTTTTTTTGGGAACGTGACGTGCAGGAACTATCGTAGAGCTAACTGACACCCTACTGACGGTAGCTATTTTGACTGCGACCCAGACAAATGTCGCACAGAGATTTTTATGATCAAGCTATATACGTGAGAGCAAAAGACCTGGTTGTATTAAGTGACGTACAGAAAGTGTCACCTGGACAGAAAATACGGATTGGAGTGAGTGTACTGAACTGTGACGTACAGAAAGTGTCACCTGGACAGTATATATGGATTGGAGTGAGTAGTGCTGAACTGTGACACACAGAATGGTTCCACACTGCTGTGTGCAATGGATTTGTATCACTGAGATATAACAATAAAAAAAAAGGGGGTTATATATGGCGATAGCTGCACTACTAGTGCCAGCCAGCCAAGCCAGGAGACAAAAAAAAAATGTCTTCTAGCCCTTAGAAGGGCTGTTGGGTTCTTTGTGGGTGATCCCTGCCTAAAGAGAACTAAATGCAGGCCCTAACACTGTCCCTGAAAGGCAGCAGCTCTGTCCCTAACGACATCCAGACGGCATCTGAGCCGAGCACCGCGGCCAGTCACTAGTATATTCCAGGGTCACCTGATCAGGCCAGCCAACCCCTGCTATCGACATGTAAGGGCCCCACGTGATACTGGGTGTACCGCAGAGTCTCCTGGCTTGTGATTGGCTGAGTTTATAGGCTCCTAAAAAGCACGATGCGGAAGTTGCCATTTCCTCGAGTATGGCGAGATACTCGTCCGAGCAGCGAGCACTTACGAGTACCCTAATGCTCGAACGAGCACCAAGCTTGGACGAGTATGCTCGCTCATCTTTAATTATGACCTCTTCACCTTAGCTCCATGTCTGATGATCCTCCTTTCATTTGTCTCGCTCCTAAATATCCCTTTTGACGCTCACGACCTCCTGCTCCTGAAGTAAATTGATCGTTCTCATGGTTTACATGTTATGTGTAGTAGGAGATATTTACCTGATATATTGGATATATGTCCCTCTGAACATGGAACACAGTCATGGCAGCACGAGTGATAGCTTTCTTTTGGAGATCGTCGAGTTCCTGGGAAACAAGGTGTAGAACAGGATCCTGCTGGTATCTAGGAACATATATATCATCCGTCATCATAGAAGCTCCACAACAATCAAAAAAGCCGAAAGGTTATGATTAGATCAATGCACATAAAAGTCCTAGTTATGGCTCCTGCACACAAACGTATGTTCAGTTCTTTTACAGGTCCGTATGCGGAACTATTCACTTCAGTGGGTCTGCAAAAAAAAGAAATAAAATAAAGAATGTCCTATTCTTGTCCTTTTTGCGGACAAGGACAGGCATTTTTACAATGGATCCACAAAAAACGGATGCAATGCAGATGTCATCAGTTTTTTTTTGCGGATCCATGTTTTGCGGACTGCAAAATGCATACGGTCGTGTACATGAGACTGTGGTGTTACCTTAGTCAGGGACTAATAGGCACGAAGTCTTCACAGACATTAAGACCTACATATTAATGAAACGCTAAACATAATAAAAGCAGGATCACAGAAATCCCTCTATTTATTTCATATTTTTCTCATATTACAGTTAAAATAAAGAAATATATTAAGAATTCTTCTGTGAATCCAGAAAGAGTAACCATGTTCTCCCTCCTCTTACTAACAATCCTGAGCCTGGCTGCTAGAAAACTGGCTGCAGCAGGAGCCTCTCCCCTTCTGCTCTGTCCTTAGTGAGACACAAAGAATGCACAGCCATGCCTCTGAAATGAAACCAGCTAAGAAAGACTGCAGTGGCTGGATTTGGGGTGGCCCAAACGCTACACTGGGTCCCCTGGACACCATTGAGGTGTCACCATGTGTTGCTGCTCTCCAGAAAGGATGGTAAGGCGTGGTGCACCCCAATGGGAAATAAGTCCAGAGAGTCAGGGTCTGCAGTAACCAGTGTGCTTCTTTACTGGAGGAATTCAGGTCCAAAACAATACAGACGAGGCATAGGGCCGGCTTCTCTAGTCTCCCTGAGACAAGGCATAGGCCTGGCTTCTCCAGTCTCCTCCCTGAGATGAGGCATAGGGCCGGCTTCTCTAGTCTCCTCCCTGAGATGAGGCATAGGGCCGGCGTCTCCAGTCTCCTCCCTGAGATGAGGCATAGGGCCGGCTTCTCCAGTCTCCTCCCTGAGATGAGGCATAGGGCCGGCTTCTCTAGTCTCCTCCCTGAGATGAGGCATAGGGCCGGCGTCTCCAGTCTCCTCCCTGAGATGAGGCATAGGGCCGGCTTCTCTAGTCTCCTCCCTGAGATGAGGCATAGGGCTGGCTTCTCTAGTCTCCTCCCTGAGATGAGGCATAGGGCCGGCTTCTCTAGTCTCCTCCCTGAGATGAGGCATAGGGCCGGCGTCTCCAGTCTCCTCCCTGAGATGAGGCATAGGGCCGGCTTCTCCAGTCTCCTCCCTGAGATGAGGCATAGGGCCGGCTTCTCTAGTCTCCTCCCTGAGATGAGGCATAGGGCTGGCTTCTCTAGTCTCCTCCCTGAGATGAGGCATAGGGCTGGCTTCTCCAGTCTCCACCCTGAGACGAGGCATAGGGCCGGATTCTCCCTGACAGAAGAAGGTTTTGATGCTGAGGAAAGACCTGAGCTAGCTGTCCCTCTCTCAGAAGGCTGGTACTCTGGCCAAAGGCTGCAGGCCCACAGTCTATAGCTCAGTAGTCTGGGTGACTCCTTGGTCACAGGGTTGGTGACCCATGGTCTGAGGCTCAGTGTCCCCAGCTCAGCATCTTATTCTGGTCACTCAGTAGTCTGGAAGAGTCTTCCCCTCCAAGCACTGGTCCCTAACTGCAGAACACTAGGGGCTCTGACTGCTCTCCTTATATACCATTTCTAGCTACACTGGAACCTTCTAGTGGGAGGAGTGGAGTGGAGAAACTCAGCACAAACAGATACATTGTTATTAGAGATGAGTGAACATGCTCGTCCGAGCTTGGTGCTCGTTTGAGCATTAGGGTACTCGTAACTGCTCGATGCTCGGACGAGTATCTCGCCATGCTCGAGGAAATGGCAACTTCCGCATCGTGCTTTTTTGGCGCCTAAAAACACAGCCAATCACAAGCCAGGAGACTCTGCGTACCACCCAGCATCACGTGGGGCCCTTACATGTCGATAGCAGGGGTTGGCTGGCCTGATCAGGTGACCCTGGAATATACTACTGACTGGCCGCGGTGCTCGGCTCAGATGCCGTCTGGATGTCGTTAGGGATAGAGCTGCTGCTTTTCAGGGACAGTGTTAGGGCCTGAATTTAGTTCTCAGTTAGGCAGGAATCACCCACAAAGAACCCAACAGCCCTTCTAAGGGCTAGAAGACATTTTATTTATTTTTTTTGTCACTTGGCTGGCTGGCACTAGTAGTGCAGCTATCGCCATATCTAACCCTGTTTTTTTTTTTTTATTGTTCTATCTCAGTGATACAAATCCATTGCACACAGCAGTGTGGAACCATTCTGTGTGTCACAGTTCAGCACATTCGCTCCGATCCGTATATACTGTCCAGGTGACACTTTCTGTACGTCACACAATACAACCAAGTCATTTGCTACCAATATCATCTACCGCTTGATCCAGAAAACTCTCTGTGCGACATTTCTCTGGGTCGCAGACTAAATAGCCACCGTTAACAGGGTGTCAGTCAGTCCTACCATAGTTCCTGCACGTTACGTTCCCAAAAAAACAAAATTGTAAAAAAAATATAAAAAAACAAATATAAAAAAAATTATTAGTTCAGTTGTTTTAGCTCAGTGATACAAATCCATTTTACTCAGCTTTGTGTAACCTTTCTGTGTGTCACAGTTCAGCACAATCGCTCCCATCCGTATATACTGTCCAGGTGACACTTTCTGTACGTCACTTAATTCTACCGGACTTAATTTTTATTTTTTTTTTATCATACACCTATATAAAAAAAATTTGAACCCCAGGGCTAAGGGTCGAGGACGAGGGTGTGGGCGTGGGCATTCAATTACTGCAGGGGGCAGAGGCCGTGGTCCTGGGCAGGGTGAGACAGTACCCGCTGATGAGGGAGCAGGGGAACGCCGCAGAGCTACACTCCCTAGCTTCATGTCTCAACTTACAGGGACACGTGGTAGAGGACTGTTGAAACCACAACAGTGCGAACAGCTGATGTCGTGGATTGCGGATAATGCTTCAAGTAATTTGTCCACCAGTCAGTCTTCCACGCAGTCCACCCACGTTACCCAAGGGAGCACTCCTCTGGCTCCTCCACCTCAACCTCCTTCCCCCCAGTCTGCCCCCTCCCAGGAAAATTTGGAATGTGATCCGGCATACTCTGAGGAACTGTTTTCTGGACCCTTCCCAGAGTCACAAACCACTTCTCAGGTTGCTGCTGACCTCGAACCCGATGCCCAAGTTTTCCAACTGTCGCAGTCTGTGGGTGATGATGATGACAATGTTGAGTTAGTGGAAGAAGTTTGTAAAGAGGTGTTGGACGATGAGGAGACACGGTTGTCAGACAGTGGTGAAGTTGTTGTCAGGGCAGGAAGTCCGAGGGGGGAGCAGACTGAGGAATCGGAGGATGACGAGGTGACTGACCCAAGCTGGGTTGATATGCCGAGTGAAGACAGTGCTTCTGAGGCGGAGGCGAGTGCTGCACCAGAACAGGTTGTAAGAGGCAGTGGTGTGGCCAGAGGGAGAAGCAGGGCCAGAGCTGGTGCATCATCAGCAACTGTTTCACGTAGTGAAGCTCCCGTGGCGAGGCCTAGATGTTCGCAAGTCTGGAGGTTCTTTAAAGAAAGTGAGGATGACCGACGGACTGTGGTGTGCAACCTGTGCCACACCAGGATCAGCAGGGGTGCCACCACTACTAGCCTAACCACCACCAGCATGCACAGGCATATGAGTGCTAAACACCCCACTCAATGGAACCAAGGCCGTTCACCACCTCCTGCGGGTCCCACCACTGCTCCTTCCCCTGTGTCACTCGCTGCCTCTGCTAGTCAACCCCCTGCGTCACTCGCTGCATCTGCTAGTCAACCCCCTGCCCAGGACCCCAGTACGAGCGCCTCCTGCCGGAAAACCACACCTTCGCCTCCATGATCCTCCACAGTCTCCACCAACGTGTCCCAGCGCAGCGTTCAGCTGTCTTTACAGCAGACGCTAGAGTGCAAGAGGAAATACAGTTCCACCCACCCACATGCCCAAGCCCTCAACGTCCACATCTCCAAATTGCTTAGCCTGGAGATGCTGCCCTATAGGCTGGTAGAGACCAAGGCCTTTCACAATCTCATGGCGGTGGCTGCCCCTCGGTATTCCGTCCCCAGCCGCCACTATTTTTCCCGATGTGCCATCCCAGCACGTGTCACAGAACATCATCCGTGCCCTGACCAACGCAGTTAGTGATAAGGTCCACCTAACCACGGACACGTGGACAAGTGCTGCCGGGCAGGGACACTATATCTCACTGACGGCACATTGGGTTAACTTGGTGGAGGCTGGGACCGAGAATGACCCTGGGGCCGCTCATGTACTGCCCACACCGAGGATTGCGGGGCCTACCTCGGTCACGGTCTCTCAGACGTACTATGCCTCCTCCTCCGACCCCTCCTCCTCCTCCACCGAATTACCATCTGTGGGCACGGCGCCTTCAGTCGGTAGCTCTAGGCGTAGCAGCAGTGCTGTGGGTAAGCGCCAGCAGGCGGTGCTCAAACTGCTGAGCTTAGGTGACAAAAGGCACACTGCCCAAGAGCTGTTACAGGGCATCACGGCGCAGACCGATGTGTGGCTGGCACCGCTGAACCTCAAGCCAGGCATGGTTGTGTGTGACAACGGGCGTAACCTGGTGGCGGCTCTGCAACTCAGCAGACTGACACATGTGCCATGCCTGGCCCACGTGTTCAACCTAATTGTTCAACGGTTCCTCAAGACATACCCCAATCTGTCTGATTTGCTCACCAAGGTGCGCCGCATCTGTGCACATTTCCGCAAGTCGAGCACAGATGCTGCCACTCTCAGGGCAGCGCAGCGCCGCCTACAACTGCCCGCTTACCGACTGTTGTGCGACGTGCCCACGAGATGGAAATCAACATTAAACATGTTATCCAGAGTTTACCAGCAGCGCAGAGCGATTGTAGACTGCCAGATGTCATCTTCCACCAGAACTGGTAGTCAGGTCACTCAGATTCCTCAAGTCTACAATGAGGAGTGGACGTGGATGTCTGATATCTGCCAGGTGTTGAGCAACTTTGAGGAGTCAACACAGATGGTTAGCGGCGATGCCGCCATTATCAGCCTCACCATCCTGCTGCTTTGCTTGTTGAAAAACTCACTGCTCAGCATCAAGTCGGATGCTTTGCGCTTGTCACAAGAGAAGGTGGAGGAAGATACGTCGCTTGATAGCCAGAGCACCATCCGGTCTGTTTCTCAGCGCGTATTGGAGGAGGGGGATGAGGATGAGGAGGAAGAGGAGGAGAATGTCAGCGAGACAGTAGAGGGTACCAGTGCTCAGTCCTTAACTCTTGAGCGTGTATGGGCTGAAGAGGAGGAGGAGGAAATGGAGAGTCAGGCC
>ONZH01024838.1:0-97301 GCA_900303285.1 Rhinella marina | reverse complement strand
ACCGCACTATATAGATGATCCCCTACACATATACATACTGTATAGATGACCTCTACACACACATCACACACATAGTGATGACCCCCTATACACACATCACACACATAGAGATGACCCCTATACACACATCACACAGTATATATATGACACCCTATACACACATCACATACATAGAGATGACCCCTATACACATATCACACACTGTATAGATGACCCCTATACACACATCACACAGTATATAGATGACCCCTATACACATATCACACACTGTATAGATGACCCCTATACACACACATCACACAGTATATAGATGACCTGTGCCCTGCTTGGCTGAAGGCCCGCCCACTCTCCAGTCCTCAGCTCACTGCTGGATTGCTGGGAGGAGGGGCTTGCTGCTGGCTCTGGAGGAGAGGCATCCTGTGCAGGAGAAGGAACTGCACACACAGCCCTGAGCACGGCCTTGAGGAGACTAAAGAGGAGGGGTGAGAGATAGAACATCCAAAAAAAAAATCCAGAAAATCACATTGTCTATATTTTATATTTATTTATTTGCATTTTGCACAGAGAAATAAGTATTTTAACCCCTACCAACCATTAAAGAAGAACTCCCGCAAAAATTTTTATTCTCTGATCTGTTAGAAAGGCACATGATGTAATCTGTAGTGAATGCAATCTTCTCATCAGTGTCTGTATTTGTGAGTTATCCCCTCTCTTCTAATTGTAGTTGTGTCATGTGACCAACTCTCTGACCTCCAACTGACCCAGGAAAGGAAGCCAATTACTTCTCTATTCATTCCTATGAGTGAGGCTCCCATAGGAATGCATAGAGAAATAGACTTCCTGTCCACACATAAGATGCTATGTTATCTGGTGAGTCTGATTGCTGGTCACATGACACAGATGAGAAGCATCAGGGAAATATAACTCACAAATACAGACACTGGTAAGAAAATGACATTCACTACAGATTACATCATGTACCCTTCTAGCAGGTTAGAGAATAACATTTTTTGCGGGAGTTCTTTAAGAGTTCAGGCTCCTCTAGACCAGTTAGACGCTCCTAATCAACTCGTTACCTGCATTAAAGACAGCTGTCTTAAATAGTCACCTGTATAAAAGACTCCTGTCTACAGACTCAATTAATCAGTCAGACTCTAACCTGTACAACATGGGCAAGACCAAGGAGCTCTCTAAGGATGTCAGGGACAAGATCATAGACCTGCACAAGGTGGGAATGGGCTACAAAACCATAAGTAAGACGCTGGGTAAGAAGGAGACAACTGTTGGTGCAATAGTTTGTATGGAAGACATACAAAATGACTGTCAATCGACATCGGTCTGGGGCTCCATGCAAAATCCCACCTCGTGGGGTATCCTTGATCATGAGGAAGGTGAGAGATCAGCCTAAAACTACACGGGGGGAACTTGTTAATGATCTCAAGGCAGCTGGGACCACAGTCACCAAGAAAACCATTGGTAACACATTACGCCTTAATGGATTAAAATCCTGCAGTGCCAGCAAGGTCACCTCTGCTCAACAAGGCAAACATGCAGGCCCGTCTGAAGTTTGCAAATGAACACCTGGATGATTCTGAGAGTGACTGGGAGAAGGTGCTATGGACAGATGAGACAAAAATTGAGCTAATTGGCATTAACTCAACTCGCCGTTTTTGGAGGAAGAGAAATGCTGCCTATGAAAAACCCCTAAAACCCCTTTAATGATTTAGAGATGATCTGCAAAGAGGAGTGGACCAAAATTCCTTCTGACATGTGCTCAAACCTCATCAACTACAAAAAACGTCTGCTGTGCTTGCCAACAAGGGTTTTGCCACCAAATATTAAGTCTTGTTTGCCAGAGGGATTAAATACTTATTTCTCTGTGCAAAATGCAAATATATATATATATATATATATATATATATATATATATATATATATATATATTTATATATACAGTATATATATATAATTTAGACAATGTGATTTTCTGGATTTTTTTGGGGGGGATATTCTGTCTCTACTGTTAAAATTAACCTACCCTAAAAATTATAGACTATTCATGTCTTTGACATTGGGCAAACTTACAAAATCAGCAAGGGATCAAATACTTATTTCCTTCAAATAAGTAGGGTGGGTGAACCACATTTGTTCTGACACCCTCAATCCATCTGTGTGAACTAGTTGTCAGACAGTTAACTCTTTCCTATCAATTCATTGAGCTTCAACTTCAACTTCAACTTTTATTAATAGGATCAGTGTAAAACTACAAGAAAATAACAGTATTCAGTACAAGGTATACAGCATATCTCAGTACATGACATTATGTAAAATACATGGATTATACAGCATGGTGAATGTAAGAGACAGCTGTAAGACAGAAGAGATAGCTCTGAAGACATGAGCACTAGAAAGCTATTAGTGACAATACAGGGAATTATAGTAACTCACTGACTGTGCTATGATGAGGAAAACAACAGAAGACTAACTGTCTAATGAACAGACATAGTGTGACTCAGCCTTGCCTGTGAAAAGATGGCTGCTGAAGAGGAAGGGGGCCAGGCTAAGCAAGGCCTGATGGGAAAACTATGGAAGCTTTAGAGGGACAATGTTAGTCAGCATAGAAACATTTAGGCAGAATAAATGAGGCTGCAATACAAGAATATGTCAACAGGTGGAGCTGTTGGATAACTAATTTTATATATTGCTGAGAAGGCATAACACTCCCCATCTGGTTTCCAGGGGATACCACATAAACATTTCAACTGGAAAGTAATAGAACAAGTTCAGAAACTGGTCTAAGAAACTGTTTTCCGTTTTGTTTGGGAATCTTGATCTCTGCCTTCCGGACTCTTCCATCTTGACTTGGGAAGACTTTAGTCACCAATCCTAAAGGCCACTCATTCCGCTTGGACTGGTTGTCTTTAACTAGAACAGTGTTTCCAGGCTCTATGCTGGGCCTACTTGTTTGCCATTTGTTTCTTGCCTATGACGTGGAAAGGTACTGTTTTCTCCACTTGGTCCAGAAAAGGTCTGCTAACATTTGAACTCTCTTCCACTGTGATTTGTACAAGTCTTTAGCAGTAAACTCCTTGGAATTAGTCATGGTTGCATTAAATTTTTGGGTGAGGAGAGCTGCAGGAGTAAGCAGAGATGGGTCTTCAGGATCGTTGGATATGGGGACCAGTGGTCTAGCGTTTATAATGGCTACTACCTCAGCCATGAAGGTAGTTAGTGTCTCGTGAGTGAGCTTCAAAGGCATTAATTGCAGAAAGATGTAGTCAAGTATTCTCCGTGCAATGCCGATCATGCGCTCCCAAACACCTCCCATGTGAGATGAGTGAGGTGGGTTGAAAATCTAAGTACAGCCTAGTTTAGAAAGGTATCTGTAGGCTGACCTCCAGGTGGATAATTTGTGGAAGCGGCTAGAACCAAGGTGCCTTTTAGTGACTGTTGTATTAAGTGTGGAAACTTGAGTTCGAATTTCCACATCTGATTCAGACTCAAAAAGTTCATGCGTGTGTTTTTGAAGAGCGGTGAGTGCTGGTTGATACAAGAATGCAGGTCCTACGAGCCAGGTAGTGTCTTTAAGGCATGATGCTGGTACAGCTCTGGTGGCATGGTCAGCAGGATTGTGGTTAGTTGGTACATAACCCCACTGAGAAGGCTACAAGGACTTCCTAATTCTAAGTACTGGGTTGTTCACGTAGACATAGAATCTCCTAGTCTCGTTATGAATGTATCCTAACACCACAGAATTCTGCATCTTCAAGCCATAGGTCAAGTTCTGACGTGATGAGTTCTGCCAACTCAATGGCAAGAACAGCAGCACAGAGCTCTAGTCTTGGGTATGGTGGGTTTGGGACATGGCGCTAGCTTGGCTTTTCCCATGACGAACCCTATGTGGACGTGACCTGAAGTGTCTACAGTTTTCAAATAAGCAACTGTGGCTATGGCTTTGACTGAAGCATCACAAAATACGCACAGCCTCCTGGAGAGGACTTCTTCAGAGGATATGTACGTGTATTGCCTATGTATGTTGAGATTAGACGATGAATTTTAAGAATTTAATTTAAAAAACATCACTTTGCTATCGGTGAAGAATTCTGCATCTTCAAGCCGTAAGTCAAGTTCTGACGTGATGAGTTCTGCCAGCTCAATGGCAAGAACAGCAGCACAGAGCTCTAGTCTTGGAATGGTGGGTTCGGGACATGGCGCTAGCTTGGCTTTTCCCATAACGAACCCTATGTGGACGTGACCTGAGGTGTCTACAGTTTTCAAATAAGCAACTGCGGCTATGGCTTTGACTGAATCATCACAAAATATGTACGTGTATGGCATATGTATGTTGAGATCAGACAAAGAATTTAAAGAATTTCTATAGGTTACTCACGAAACCTCTTTCTCTGAAGAAAGAGGGGTGTCCCAATCAGCTGAATCCACAGTTAATTCATGTAGCAAGGTCTTACCTTGGATGATCACAGGTGCAGCGAATCCAAGGGGATAGTACAGGCTGTTGATTGTGGATAGGACGCCTCGTCGAGTGAAGGGTTTTTGCTCCAGGTTGACCTGAAATGTGAAGCTATCGGACTTGAGGTTCCAGTTGAGTCCTAGACTACGTTGTACAGGAAGAGAGTCTGTAGATAAGTCCAGGTCCTTCAAGTCATTGGCATAGTCTTTTGTAGGAAAGGCCTCCATCATGGTTTTGCTATTAGAATCTATCTTATGTATCCTGAGGTTAGAACGAGCGAGCGCACTCTGAGTCCTTTTGAGTAGGCTGATTGCAGCCTCTGACTATGGAAGAGACTTTAGACCGTCATCTACGTAGAAGTCTCTTTCAATGAACTGTTGGACATCTTCATCAAAGTCTGTTTCCCTTCCCTGTGTGGATCTCTTAAGCCCATAGATCGCTACAGTAGGGATGGGCTGTTGCCAAAAACGTGCACCTTCATATGGTACTCCACTATGTCTTTGGTAGGTTCGTTATCTTTGAACCAGAAGAAATGTAGGAAGTCTCTATGCTCTTCATTGACAAATAAACAATGGAACATTTGCTGTATATCTGCAGTGATGGCAACTGATTCTTTACGGAATCTGATGAGAACACCAATGAGAGTGTTGTTGAGGTCAGGTCCTGTTAAAAGAACATCATTCAGAGAGAGTCCCTGGTATCTTGAGTCGAACACTACGCGTATCTGATCTGGTTTCTTGGGGTGATAGACACCAAATATTGGGAGATACCAGCATTCTTCGCTGTCTTCTAGAGGTGGAGCCAATTCTGCATGGCCATTTTCGAATATTTTGCTCATAAAAGCAAGGAAGTGTTTTTCCATCTCTGGCTTCCTTAGAAAGTTGCGCTTGCTCCCTGTTAGGAAGACGAGGTCTCTGAGGCTTGAACGGTAGCGGGGCCACCCAGCTGTTGGTTTCATCTTTGTGAAATCCTTGATCCATTATCTTCAAGAAGGTCTCATCTTCGATTGAATGCGCTATTTTATGATCCTCTTTAGTCTTTTGGAAAACAGTGCACCCTAGATGATCTTCATCTTCGTTGCACAGATAGTCGGTAGCGTATCTGCCCCCTCTGGTGTTTCGGTATGCTGGGTTGGTAAGCGTCTCTTTCACAAGGAATTTGTTGGTACAGGGCAAAAAAAGGGATGGACGCCCACTCTCTAACGTGCTTGTGTAAAGAGAGTTGACGTTGTTTGGTTTTTGAGCGTTTCCTAGGCAAACATCTCCTATAATAACCCATCCTAGGTCTAGTTTCTGAGCATAGGGAGAGTTATGAGGACCATTTATCTGCTTCCTCACTTTGTGGACTCTAATAATGTATCTGCCCAGCAAAAGTACCAACTTGGCTTGAGGATCGAGTGTGGGGATGAGATGCGCTATGCTTCTCAAATGGGCATGATGTATAGCTGCTTCTGGTGTGGGGATCTCTTCTCTATTGCTTGGGATTGAATTACACTCTATTAATGTAGGAAGATTTGTTACTCAGACCTTCTCCGCAAACTTGAGTACACTCGGGTGACACTTCAGGAGGTACACTATCTTTCCTCTCCCCGCCGTGCTGTTATTTGGTCTGAGGGTGAGGGAATCTGTGGTGCTGGCCCTGGGTGTAGAGCTATGTTTTGTTCTTGGCTGTTGCACTCGGAGCAAGTAATACTGGCTTTGTAATCTCTGGCTAAGTGAGATGTAGACGCACAACACCTTTAGCATATATCATTTTCTTTGAGGAACGCTCTGTGGTCCTTAAGAGATTTGTTCCTGAAACTTCTACACTTCTGCAGTGAGTGAGGCTTTTTATGTAAGGGGCACTCCTTGATTGGGTCTTTCATTAATGTCCCACTGGTTTCTGGTGTACTGTAGGTCCTATGTGAGAAATCGGTAGAAGATACATTTGTTTTGTGTACAGTGATAAGTGTGCCTCTGGAGTTACGAACTGAAGCAGCCTATCCTTGAGTTGAAAGGGTCTACGGTGGAAAGTTCAAAACTGGGATCATCTTTGCCTGCTGACGTACAAAATCTACAAAATAGCAGAATGGAGGGAACAGTACGTTGTGTTTTTGTTTGTACTCTGAGCCCTGGTTGATCCATTTCTCCTGCAAACTGTAAGCTAGCTTCTGCCTTCGCCCTGGCGGCGGCAACTGCGAGGCTGCTCTTAGATGTCCTTGAAGCTGCTGAGCTAACATAGGCACGTGTTACATACATTTCAGATCCTCTGTCTGACATTGTGGCTGCATGTGGCTTGACTGCTTGCTGATAGACAGTATCTGTGCTTCAACCCCCATTGTATAGTAGTTGTTTTACTGTTCTGACACCCTCAATCCTTCTGTGTGAACTAGTTGTCAGACAGTTAACTCTTTCCTATCAATTCATTGAGCTGGACGCAGGGGGGTCCTTTTCAACTTTTATTAATAGAATCAGTGTAAAACTACAAGAATATAACAGTATTCAGTACAAGGTATACAGCATATCTCAGTACATGACATTATGTAAAATACATAGATTATATAGCATAGTGAATGGAAGGGACAGCTGCAAGACAGAAGAGATAGCTCTGAAGACATGAGCACTAGAAAGCTATTAGTGACAATACAGGGAATTATAGAAACCCCCCGACTGTGCTATGATGAGGAAAACAACAGAAGACTGTCTAATGAACAGATATAGAGTGACTCAGCCTTGCCTGTGAAAAGATGGCTGCTGAAGAGGAAGGGGGCCGGGCTAAACAAGGCCTGATGGGAAAACTATGGAAGCTTGAGAGGGACAATGTTAGTCAGCATAGAAACATTTAGGCAGAATAAATGAGGCTGCAATACAAGAATATGTCAATAGGTGGAGCTGGATAACTTATCAGAAATATTGCTGAGAAGGCATAACAACATTGTCTTGATATACATCCTTAAAGGGGTTATCCCATCTTGGACAATGGGGGCATATCGCTAGGAGAACGAAGCGGGGGAGCTCTGAGCCTGGAGGACTCCGGGTTTCCAGGGGTCCGACCACCACCAGGCGCAGCTCCCCGCTGCGCTTATAGAAATGAATGGGAGTGCACCGCGCAAGCGTGGCCCGGCTCCTATTCATTTCTATGGAGCCGACGGAAACAGCCAAGCCAGCACTTGGCTATTTTCAGCGGCCCCATAGAAATGAATGGAGGGCGGCTGCGCATGCGCAGTGCGCCCTCCTTCTCTTTTGGGGCCCCGTTCTCGATATAGGTGTGGGTCCCAGCAGTGGGACCTGCACCTATAAGACAATGGGGGCATATCCTAGCGATATGCCCCCATTGTCCAAGATGGGATAACTCCTTTAAGGCAACATATGTTGTGCGACTTCCAGTATGGGGAGTCAGGGAAGGTCAACAGAGTCGGGAACATGGGGATATCCCAAAGGGGTCAATCATTTATCATGTCATTGAAAGCGTGTACTTCCTTCCTGGCTGTCCACACCTGCATAGCAGTCCTATGGATGGGAAGTAATTTCCGAGGAAACAGTTTTGGCTTTTCCAAGACTGGCCAGAGGGACCTTAGATTCAAGTAGAATGCCAGATGAGCCTCTGGCAGTCCGGCAGCTGTTCATATGGCGTAAGCCAAGTCTTCGAGTAACGTAGCTGACCCGCCAAATAGTAAAATTAGAAATCAGATAGAGACTGTAGAGGGAAGTGCCAGGTCCCCAATGTGTATGTATATGTATATATATGTATGTATCCTCATTGTATGTATTGTAAGGGATCATATCCTCTCAGGGGGTCGACATCACACAATATCTTCACAACGCGGGGACTTTCAGGTCCAACTCAGTTTTATTGGCACCAGCACACCAAAACAAACCATAAAAACAACACCTGCCCGGCTGGGCTCTGACTAAACATAGTTCAGCTAACTCACCTAAATACATAAGCTGTTCACACATAGCTTTTAAGTGTGGTTTCCACAGCCGTTTAGTCCAGCAGCCTCCTGGTTATGACTCCAACCGTACCTTTGGGGGGAGATGGTCCAATAGTCCTCCCGACTATGACCGTGTGACCCTCTTCTCCTAGGGTCACTGGGCCCCCCAAACTTCCAGGCTACACTGAGCCTTGTGGCCCCTCAGCCCTCGTGGCTGAGACCACACAGAGCCACCACAGGCTCAAACCTCTCAGGCCTCCTCAGTCTTTCTCCTCTCTCAGGCTTCCTCAGCCTTGTGGCCCCCCCAGACCTGCTGGCTGGGACCACACGGGCCCTCTCCAGGTCTGTTCCCTGGGGCCCTCTCTCTCCAGACTGACACTGAGGGCTGGTTTATCACAGCAGTAATTACACCCAGGTGGCCTCACCTGTGGTGGAATAGGGATGTGGACTGGAATATCCACCCCCTCCAGACCTCTATGAAGCGTGAGGCCTGTCACTGCCTCACAGTATATATATCTATATATATACATTATATGCCCCCAATATACTTATATTTATGTCATATACATAAATATGTATGCATGCTCCCTGTATTGCTTACATATATGTATTATAGATAATGACCCCCAATGACTGGGTGCCCCCCCCCCACCCAGTTGCTGTATCCTCCTGCAGGCTCATACCAGCGAGCCTGGAGGAGGGAGATGCCGCCCAGATGACTGGGCAATTATGTCCAGTTTCGGGCACATCAAAAGACAGAGGATCGATAAGATCCTTTGCCCTCTGTTAAACACCTCCGGCAACGCTGGAGATGTTTGGCATAACAGGGACAGGGAAACAAAAGGCTTCCCTGCCCTTGTATACCGCGCACCTCCGGCGCTGTAATTACAGCGTTGGAGATGTGCAGGCACTTCAAAGGCAGGAGGATCAGAGCGATCCTCCGCCTGGAAGCGTCAGTGTCCCCGGGCTGGGGCGTCATATCACCGTGCCAGCCCACGTGCACTTGCCTGCAGGCGTGCTCGCATGCCGGCAGCGCGGGCTGCTCGGGAGCGAGCGCCACCGGATTTAAATAGCCTGGCGGTGCAACGCTCATCAGTTGAGCCTTACAGCCCCTCTAAGAAGCAAGAATCATCCCCTGGAGAAACGAGCAATTCAAGAATCAACCCCAGGACGAACGAGCATTAACCCCTGGAGCTGGCTGAGTATCATTAACCCCTTATTACCTATACCACCAATGATCTCCCTGCAATATCTCCCTGAATCCCTACAATATTAACCCCTATATTACCCCATCTTTTCCACTGCCACCAATCCAATATTAACCCCTTCCCTATACCACCAACGGTCTCCCTGTACCCCTGCATTATAATAACCCCTGTATTTAACCCTCGGACCCCTGTCAATATTACCCCTGCATTAACCCTTCATTACCCCCTGCAATATTTATCCCTGCAATATTAACCCTTTCCCTGCCAGTATTATCCCCTGCCCTACATTGCAACTGAAACTGTATTTAACCCCATAGGGATAGTAGATAGGCTTGGGAGGGTGCTGCTATATACGTGTTTTCCTGTGAATGAATGTTCAGTTGGTTTGTGGGTGGAATTTGTAATTGAGTAGTGTAGTGTAGTTAGGTGTAATATTGTATTGCTGTGTGCGACTGTATGTATATGTATATATATATATATATATTTTTTTTTTATTTATTTATATAACATTCATATAAATATATATAGATATAGTCAAAATAGCAGACTGTAGACAAGTTAGTATTGTAATAAAGATTGTATTAATATAATACCATATACAGAGTCCTTTGTCGCCGCCGCAATATATATTGCACATAGTTCAGGGAAAGAAGGCAACAGGCAAAACAAAGGTAAAATAGGCGGAACCAGCAATAGGTGGTTTTACGCCCATTTATTAATATTAATTATTAATATTAATTCAAAATATTAATAATTAATATTTCCTTTAACAGACACATACCACCACTAGATCTTTGGGCGACAAAGGGTGGAGACAGATAGTTTAGGCCTGGTAGATCCCCAAATGAAAGGTGATAGGAGAGAATTGAGCTGACGGAAAAAAACTCTAGGGGATGATGTAGGGGGAGTGTTCCAATATATATAGGCATTTGGGTAGTACAATCATTTTAACCAGATTTATGCAGCCTGCAACCGATAGGGGAAGCGAGCCCCAAATTCAGAATTTGTCTTTGCAGTAAGTTAGAACGGGATGCACATTCATAGAGTAGAAAGTATCAGAGTCTGTAGAAATAACAATGCCTAGGTATTTAACCCCTTCCCGACTAGCGCCGTACTGGTCTTTAAAGATGACGCCGCCCACTCTGCTTAGCTGCAGGTGAACTGCTGATTCATACAGCAGACACCCGCGGCTGATGTCCGCAACCGGCAGTAATGCCGAGCGCGGACATTTAACCCCTCAGATGCCGTGTTTAATCTTGCTTCGGCTCCCCTGTGTGGCGATCGGAGGAGCCGGAGCGTGTATGCAGCAGCCCCTGTCATAGTGAATGGCAGGAGGCTGCTGCATAGTATTTCCTATGGAGCCCTTGCCTGTAATAGGGCTCCATAGGAAACTAGTAAAATCACCCTAGACTCCAATGCTAATGTATTGGAGTCTATGATATAAGCAATCAGATGATTGCTTGTTATAGTTCCCTATGGGAACTATAAAAAAGTGTAAAATAATTAAATAAAGTTTTGAAAAATAAAAAAATAAAAAAAAAACATAAAAATTCAAATCACCCCCCTTTCCCCAAAATAAAAATAAAGGTAATAAAAAAATACACCTCATGGGTATCGCCATGTGCGAAAACGCCCATATTATAAAAAATATAAAAATTTCTTTTCCATACAGAAAACAGCGAAACGGAAAAAAGTGTCAAAGTGGCCGATTCAACGTTTTTTGACGCTTTTTTCTAAAAAAAATAAATAAATAAATAAAAAGTGATCAAAAAGTCATACACACCCCAGAATGGTATAAATGAAAAGTTCAGATCGCCCCTCAAAAAATTATCCCACATACAGCTCCGTACACATAAATACCAAAAAGTTATAGGGGTCAAAATATGGCAATGAAACAAAAAATAAAAAAATGTCAACCTTATAATTTTTTTTTTATCAAAACGCAAGAAAAACTATATATATTAGATATCGCCGGATTTGTACTGACCTGTACTATGAAAATAACTGGTCAGTTTTAATGCACATCGAACGCCGTAAATAAAAAACCTGTAAAACTGTGGCAGAATTGCGTTTTTTTTGCAATTTCACCCGATTTGGAATTTTTCTCCCGCTTCCCACTACATCATATGCAATATTAAATGGTGGCTTTGGAAAGTACAACTTGTCACACAAAAAACATGCCCTCATACAGCTATGTGAAAGAAAAAATAAAAAAGTTATGGCTGTGTGAAGGCAGGGAGCGCAAAATGAAAACGGAAAAAAAAACCTCCGGGGTTGAAAGGGTTAAAGTGGGGGACTATTGGTAACCTATGAATATAACCAGGCCATTCTGAATCAAATAATGGAAAAAGGGAGGACTTAGTCCAATTGATACACAACCCTGAGCATCGGCCAAAATCATTGATAATTGCCATGGCTCGGGGGAGTGTATCCTCCACACAAGACATAAACGTTGCATATAATCAAACCCTATCCTCTCTGTCTCCCATAGTTGTTCCCTGATATATGTGGTCTTGCCGCAGGCAGAGTGCGAGAGGTTCAATGGCCAGGGCGAACAACAGGGGGGATAAAGGGCACCCCTGCCCAGATTGAAATAGGCGGAGGTGATGCCATTATCCGACACGTTGGATCTGGGGCTCCCATAGAGAATAGATACGCACTTGATAAAGGCTGACCAAAGCGTCTAAGTGTACCGAGTAGATAAGGCCACTCAACTGAGTCAAAGAGTCAAAGGCCGCATCGAGGGACACCATAGCCCACAGCAGTTGTTGTTTAATCCCTATCTGGGTGATCACCTGTACCCGCATGATATTTTAAATTGTGGATTTGCCCGGCATGAATCCGGATTGATCCGAATGAATAATACTGAGAATACATTTGTTTAGTCTCATCACCAATATCTAAGCAAGAATCTTATAATCAAGATTCAGCAGGGAAATCGGGCAGTACAACCCACATTCCAATGGCTTCTTGTCAGGTTTGAGAATGACCACAAATGTGGCGTCATATAAAGATGGTGGTAATGTGGGGAGTCCAATAAGGCCGAGTCAGTTGGGGACAGTGGAGGAATCTCTACGTCAAGAAAATAGAGGTCTATTTCCTCGGGGGTGGTATGCACCTGGGACTGATATAGCTCCTGGTAGAACTCCTGGATGCGATGGGCTAGCGCTGTCACCTCTATCAACGGGGTACTGTCCTTAGACAGAATATGCAAGACTGCTGGAGACCTCTGGTTCTGGTGTACCAAGTGCATCAACAGTTTACTAGATTGATTACCCATTTTAAAATAAGTCTGCTTAGTAAAGAAGAGTTTGCACTATGCCTTCAAGTTTGTTTGTTATTTCGGTGTAATTCTGTTATTGCTGAAAGGTGACTGCTATAGGTTAAAGGGGTTGTCTCTAGTGATGAGCAATATTGCCCGCTTCGGCTCGACTCGGCTCGGCATCCCGGACTCGTGATTATTCGTGCGTCACTGCAAGTTTGAAATGCCCGGTTTTTTCAGCCAATCAGCATCAAAGGGAAGCCTGTGGGAACGCCTGCTGTGATGTAACAGCCCCTATACCTCCCCAGCAGTGATTGGCTGGCAGTGACATGTGACCTAAAATTACATAAGGTAGGGACCTGCACAGTGTCGGACTGGCCCACCAGAGGACCGGAGGATCCTCCGGTAGGCCCCAATCCACCCAGCCACTTAAAAAAAGCATACTTACCTGTCCTGCCGCGCTGCCGCTGTCCTCGTCTCCCACGCTCCACTGTCTTCCCTTCCGGCGCGCACTATGACCTGACGCAGCGTCAGGTCATAGTGCGCGCCGGCGGGGCAGGTAAGTATGCTTTTTTTAAGTGGCTGGGGGGGCTGATCTGAGGTCTGGGGGGGGGGAGGGGGAGAGACCCTGATCTGAGGTCTGATGGGGCACAAGACGCCGACCTGAGGTCTGATGGGGGCACGAGACGCCGACCTGAGGTCTGATGGGGGCACGAGACGCCGACCTGAGGTCTGATGGGGGCACGAGACGCCGACCTGAGGTCTGATGGGGGCACGTGACGCCAACCTGAGGTCTGATGGGGGCACGAGACGCCGACCTGAGGTCTGATGGGGCACGAGACGCCGACCTGAGGTCTGATGGGGGCACGAGACGCCGACCTGAGGTCTGATGGGGGCACGAGACGCCGATCCCTGTACTGTGACATCACTGTGTTTATTATGCCTGTACTGTGACATCACTGTGTTTATTATCCCTGTACAGTGACATCACTGTGTTTATTATCTCTGTACTGTGACATCACTGTGTTTATTATCTCTGTACTGTGACATCACAGTGTTTATTATCCCTGTACAGTGACATCACTGTGTGTATTATCCCAGTGCAGGAAGAGGTAAGTGGTCTGTGTTTGTGTGTTTGTTTTCCGACTACGTCGGATTCGGTGGACTACGTCGGACCAGCTTTTTTTTTTTTTTTTTTAATAAAATGATCTAACAGGGGTCTGGGGGAGTGTTTATTGCAATAAAATGTTTTATACTTGTGTGTGTGTATTTTTTTTTTTTTACAATACTACAGTTTTAGTAATTAGGGCTATCTACAGGCGGCCCTGATTACTAATACTGGGCTTAGTGCTTGCCGGTATGGCAGGCCAGCACTAACCCCAACATAAATTGAGGGTCTGGCTCTGGGGCGGCTGCAGGCTGGTACAATTAGGCTGGGAAGGGCCAATAACCGTGTCCCTTCCCACCCTGGTAGTGCCAGGCTGCTGCTGCTGGTTGTATCTGGCTGACGAAGGAAAAAAAGGGGGGACCCCACACCATTTTTTTACAAAAATAATTAAATTAAAAAAAAATGGCGTGGGGTCCCCCCCTTTTTTCCTTCGCCAGCCAGATACAACCAGTAGCGGCAGCCTGGCACTACCAGGGTGGGAAGGGACACGGTTATTGGCCCTTCCCAGCCTAATGGTACCAGCCTACAGCCGCCCCAGAGCCAGACCCTCAATTTAGAAGGTCCGGTCCTGCGGGTACCCAGCTCCCCTGGTGGCGGTGGGTGCCGAGGTAATAGATGTTGGGGTTAGTGCTGGCCTGCCATACCGGCAAGCACTAAGCCCAGTATTAGTAATCAGGGCCGCCTGTAGATAGCCCTAATTACTAAAACTGTAGTATTGTAAAAAAAAAAGAATACACACACACAAGTATAAAACATTTTATTGAAATAAACACTCCCCCAGACCCCTGTTTGACCATTTTATTAAAAAAAAAAAAAAAGCTGGTCCGACGTAGTCCACCGAATCCGACGTAGTCCTCTGCATTCACGACCCTGAAAAATAGAAAACAAACACACAAACACAGACCACTTACCTCTTCCTGCACTGGGATAATACACACAGCGATGTCACTGTACAGGGATAATAAACACAGTGATGTCACCGTACAGGGATAATAAACACAGTGATGTCACCGTACAGATATAATAAACACAGTGATGTCACAGTACAGAGATAATAAACACAGTGATGTCACAGTACAGGGATAATAAACACAGTGATGTCACAGTACTGGGATAATAAACACAGTGATGTCACAGTACTGGGATAATATACACAGTGATGTCACTGTACAGGGATTATAAACACAGTGATGTCACAGTACAGAGATAATAAACACAGTGATGTCACCGTACAGGGATAATAAACACAGTGATGTCACCGTACAGGGATAATAAACACAGTGATGTCAAAGTCCAGGGATAATACACACAGTGATGTCACTGTACAGGGATAATAAACCTCAGATCAACACATTGTGCCCCCATCAGACCTCAGGTCAGCGTCTTGTGCCCCATCAGACCTCAGATCAGCGTCTTGTGCCCCCATCAGACCTCAGATCAACACAATGTGCCCCCATCAGAGCTCAGGTCAGCGTCTTGTGCCTCCATCAGACCTCAGGTCAGCGTCTTGTGCCCCCATCAGACCTCAGGTCAGCGTCTTGTGCCCCCATCAGACCTCAGGTCAGCGTCAGCGTCTTGTGCCCCCATCAGACCTCAGGTCAGCGTCTTGTGCCCCCATCAGACCTCAGATCAACACAATGTGCCCCATCAGACCTCAGATCAACACAATGTGCCCCCATCAGACCTCAGGTCAGCATCTTGTGGCCCCCCCTCAGACCTCAGATCAACACAATGTGCCCCCATCAGACCTCAGGTCAGCGTCTTGTGGCCCCCCTCAGACCTCAGATCAGCCCACCCAGCCACTTTAAAAAAGCATACTTACCTGTTCTGGCCGCCGCTGTCCTCAGGCTCCCCGCTCCACTGTGTTCTCTGCCGGCGCGCACTATGACCTGACGCTGCGCGGGGCCCCCCATGAAATCATTGGAGCGGGGGCCTGGAGCAGTAGCTCCAGGTGCTCCAATTATAATCCGGCCCTGGCAGCACGGCAGATATTAGAACATGGCAACCGCATTAAAGTGATGCGTGCGCCATGTTCTATGTATCGGACGGCAAGAAAACTCGGTATCGAGCTTCGGTACCGCACTAGGTACCAAAACTGTACCGAGTTTTCGATATATCGTGCAACACTACTTTGAACTACCTCACCCCCCGACACCTGTGTCTCGCCATTGTCCACCACCTCCTCAGACAACACTGGTAAATCCCCACTGTCAGCACACTGAAACTGCAAAAGGTCTTGCGAATTGGGGCAGAGAATGTTCTGGGGTAGCACATCAGAGAAGGGGTGACTATGGGGTTCCAGGGAGTACGTGACCACATGCAATCTCCATCCAAAAAGTCATACTAAGGCACACCACCATGCTTTACACTGCAATCTTATGGAAAGACAGACAATCAGGGGTTCACCGCCAGGTTGTCAGGCAGCATTTTTAAGTGGGTCACCATTACCGTGTCCCTGAAAATTGCCTTGGGGTCATCACCAGACTATTGGCCAGATTTAGAAAAAATGGTGCAATTAGGGAGCCTCAGAGGCATCCCTACATGCTGCCACTGGTGTTTCCTATCCATTTCCAAGGTGTTTCCATCTTTTTCTGAGGTTTTCACATGTTGGGGCAAACTTGACTGTGCAGAACCTTTGGCCCCTGCAAAAATATTTGGGTCTCCCATAGACTTTAATGGGATTCGTGATTCGACACGAGCCCACGAATCCCGCGGAAAATTCGGGCCGAATACCGAATCCCCGAATCTTTTAGGATTCGATCAACTCTAGTTGTCTTACTTAAGCATTTATCATGTAGAGGAAGTTAATATAAGCCACTTGTGATATTCCATATTGCTTCTTTTGCTTGCTTGATTCATTTTTTCATCACATTATACACTGGTTGTTTCCATGGTTATGACCACCTTGCAATCCATCAGTGGTGTTCAGTGCTTGCACACTAAAGGAAAAATTGCTGGCCTCTCTGGTGGCCGACACCATGCGAACGCACGTAGGTCAGCGCTTTTTCCTATTGTGTACAAGCACGACCACCACTGCTGGATTGCAGGGTGGTTGTAACCATGGAAACAAGCAGTGTATAATGTGATGCAAAAATGAAAGGCAAAAATGAAAAATGAAATCAAAGGATGCAATATGGATAACAATACATTAGTAAGCCTTGTAGTAACTTTCTCTGCATGATAAATGCTGAAGTTATACAACCCCTTTAAGTCCAATTCTGTGGTCTTGTTACAAGTATGCTAAATATTTATATAGACAAATTTCTTTGAATTGACCCCCAGGTATGCACCAATCAGCATTTCTATTGATGTTGTAGTTTTAGTCCAGCCGCCTCTCGGCATGTTCACCCGCCGAAACAGCCTGCCGGACAATCATGCCGCTAGTGTGAAATTAGCCTTAGGCAAGTATGGGGGGAAAAATGCTGCAAAGTAACAATGGTTTTCAAAAATAGAACTATATAATGAAATAATTTGTTTTCCTTTAACAAATCTAAATGAAATCAATATTAGGTGTGGCCAATCTTTCTCTTCAAAACAGCATCAATTCTTCTAGGTACACTTAAACAAGGTTTCTGAAGGAACTCAACAGGTAGGTTGTTCCAAACATCTTGAACTAACCACAGATCTTCTTTGGATATAGGCTTGCTCAATTCCTTCTGTCTCTTCATGTAATCCCAGACAGACTTGATGTGCGATCAGGGTTCTGTGCGGGCCATATTATCACTTTCAGGACTTTACAGTGAAAATGGTTCTTGATTACATGGGCTGTACGTTTGGGGTGGTTTTCCTGTTGCATAATAAATTTAGAGCCAATCAGACGCCTGCATGATGTGTCTTTCATCTGCTACACAAGGTTATCAGTAAATCGAGTTGGAGATTTGTTCAGAGATAATAGTGTCCTCAGTGCTGAGAAATACAGGGAACTACTTATTGTTACGACCAGTGGGTGGAACCCACTGGTCAAACCAGAGAGTGTTGGTTCTCTGTGTCAACGCAAGGGATGGCAGCCACTAACCCCTAGGGTGTTAATCAGCACTCTCACAGGAGATAGCACAGAAAGCAGAAAGCGAGAAACTAAATCACTACCTACAGGATTTACTAAGATTGTTGACAGCTGACTCACAGAGTCAGACAACAGGTAACGCTCCAGTAGCTCAGGTTGTAGTAAGAGTCCAATAGCAGACACGGTGAAAAATGGTATTGCAGAGAAGACTGAAGCGTGGTCAGAGACAAGCCAGAGATCAGAAGCCGGTATCAGATAGTAGCGTGTTACAGAGGATCAGACAGTCTCAGGGTTAGACAGGTCCAGTAGTCAATGCCGGCAGCAGGCAAACAGAATGGCTGACGGGCATTCTGCTACTGTCTGGCAATGCCAGATCCAGAGAGCTCCAGCAGGCTGTTCTCTGCTGGAACAGCCTGCCAGCAGTGTGAAAGATGCCTGAGTTGATAAAAAATAAACTATTAACACTAAATATTTTTTGAAAACACACTACGTTGCAGAATTTGTTTTTCATATCTGCGTAAAACTTCTGCACAGTACTGTATATCAAATACATTTTTTAACATTTGTTTTAATTATGATGATTTATTTGCTGGTTCGACCTTCAGAACATTCATACTTGGAAACAATATAGTATACAGTATAATGTAGTGTATAATAAGGTGACTTGCTGTTGCAACAAATCTGTATTCCACACATGAACATGACAACCATTCATCCTAAGTAATGGTGCATAACAGGTTTTGCCATGTCTCTTAGCAACTAAATTATGAAAAGATAAGGTCAGCAGGTAAAAAATGGTGAGATGTTGCTGTGCTGCATACTGTTCAAAAATAATGCTTTAGATCATTTTGAATATGAATTTATGTATTAATTTAACAATAAATGCAAATAACAGAAATGTGTAGTTTAAATACAAGAATATTATGAGATAAATGATCTGCTAAAATCTATTATACAACTTACAATGATACCATTTTGTAGTTATTTTTCTTATTTTTATAACAATGTATTGCAATTGCATTTACTGTAAAATAAGGATTAGTTCACACCACTGCTATTTATTTTTGAAAGTGCCAGATTTGGTACATGCAGTAACTGAAATGAACTAAGCTGAACAGACTCTATTGACTATGTTCAGGATCTTGTTTCTGTACTGTCAGGTTTTTATTTTTACAGAATCTGCAACAAACGCATAGAGCTAAATCTCCAACGCAGGTGTGAACACGCCCTAACATGTTTTTGAAAACAACTACTCTAATATGACAGTTGATGTGTCGACCAGGTGTTCATTGTTTGGTTTATTTTGCCAAGGTAAGGTTAGGCCAATTTTACTCCTTACCAGGGCTGACCTTAGGGGTATGTGACTTTCTGTGCAGCACCCTTCACTTTTGAAGGGGGCACTAGACAGTCAGGGGTGCACCACCAATGAGGCGAGGTAAAGAGATTGCCTCAGGCAGCACCAGGTATGGGTAAGGGGGGCAGCAGAAGGGCCATGCGCAATGAGCGCTTCCATTGTACAAATGCTCATCTCTACATATTCAGCTGTATCGGTATACTCAGGACAGCAATACTGTTGAATGCTGTGACAGGGCATGGGAGCGATGTCTCCCTGGTCTACTGTTTTCTCTAATAGGCTATAGTTCTAGTTCCTGTAGTTTATCAGGGGCCGGTGTCATTATTATTGCGCTGCCTGGCCCAGGCTGCATAGAGCTCAGGGCAAAGACTAGAAAAGGTAACTGGAGAAAGCACTATGGGGACATTGCAGCTGTAAAAAGGAGCATTTTTGTACTGGCACACATTATAAGGGGGCCACTATGAGGACATACGTTCTAATGGGGGTACTAAAAAGGGGTAGTTTTTTGTACTGACATACGTTATAAGGGAGCGTTTTTGTACTGCCACAAATTATAAGGGAGCATTTTTGTACTGGCCCCCATTGCAAGGGGGAATTATGTTACTGGCAAACATTATAAGGGTTCATTGTTTTTATAGGCACACATTATAGGAGGAATTATTACTACTGGGGGCACTATGGGGGCATTATTAATTCTGGGGGCAAAATGAGGAACATTATTATTATTGGGTGCACTGTTAACACATAGTGCACTCTGGCAGAGAATTATTACTATTGGTGGGAATTTTGGGAGGACTTTTACATTGGAAGGCACCCTTGCATAGTATCAGCTTAGCACAATTATTTTTGGAGGACACTATGTTTATGGCACTATAAGTTTCAGGGAAACTATTTGTTGGGCACAGTTATTTTTTAGGGCATGGTGTGCCAATAAGTATTTTCAGAGGGATTATCTGTTTCTGCAGTATAGTATTGGGAATCACAGTGGGCAAAGTATTAGAAGTGGCAAATAATATTGCAAATCTAAAATAAAAGTTATAGCTGTTAACCAGACTAGTGCAGAAAACGGTTAAACTGTGTCTGGTTCTAAAGACGAAAATTACCTTGGGCTTGAACCAGTTTATATGCACATACATTTTTAACCCCTTCTCGACATATGTCGTAATTGTACATCATAGCGGCAAGTGACTTCCCGCTTTTGAATGTACTATTACGTCACAGTGATCTGGCGGGCCCCTGAGTGGTGTGCGCCCGAACACTGCAGGGGCCCAGCAGTCCCTGATAGCCAGACCCCTGCTGTAAAAGCTGATGCTGGCATATTAACCCCTTTTATGCGGCAGTCTGTGGCATAGAAGGGGTTTGCGGCGGGTGAGGGAGGCCATCGGGTCCCTGCGCTTCTGTAGCAGGGACCTAATGGGTGACAAGGCAGCCCGATGCCGTACAGAGGCTGGCCAAATGCCTTGCACGGCATCGGGACCTGCCTTCTACGGCAACCTGTTAGTGTATTACTCAGTGTTATACACTAACAGTCAATGTATTACAATACAGATGTATTGTAATGCATTGCAGAGGGGATCAGACCCCAAAAAGTTGAAGTCCGAGAGTGGGACAGAAATAAAGTTAAAAAAAGTTAAAAAAAAGTTTTTAATAAAAAAAATAAAGTTTGAAGTAAAAAAACAACAAAAAAATGCCCCTATCCCCATATTTTATAATAAAAATAGAAAAAAAAAGATGAAACACAGATTAGGTATCGCCATGTCCATAATGACCGGCTCTATAAATATATCACATGATCCACCTTATCCGATAAACACCGTAAAAAAATAAATAAAAACTGTATTAAAAAAAGCCATTTTTGTCACATTACATCACAAAAAGTGCAACACCAAGTGATCAAAAAGGCATATGCCCCCCAAAATAGTTCCAATAAAACTGTCACCTCATCCTTCAAAAAATGAGCCCCTACAAAAGACAATCGCCCAAAAAATAAAAAAATCTATAGCTTTCAGAATATGGAGACACTAAAACATCATTTTTTTTTTGTTTCAAAAGTGCTATTATTGTATTAAAGTTAAATAAATAAAAAAATTTGACATATTAGGTATTGCCGCGTCCATAACAACCTGCTCTATAAAAATATCACATGACCTAACCCCTCAGGTGAACACCGTAAAAAAATAAAAAATAAAAACAGTGCCAAAAAAAGCCATTTTTTGTCACCTAACATCACATAAAGTACAACACCAAGTGATCAAAGAGGTGTATGCCGCTCAAAATAGTACCAATCAAACCGTTACCTCATCCTGCAAAAAATCAGACCCTACCTAAGACAATCGGTCAAAAAGTAAAAAAGCTATGGCTCTCAGACTATGGAGACACTAAAAGACATTTTTTTTGGTTTAAAAAATGCTATTATTGTCTAAAACTTAAATAAATAAGAAAAAGTATACATATTAGGTATTGCCACGTCCATAATGACCTGCTCTATAAAAATATCACATGACCTAACCCCTCATGTGAACACTGTAAAAAGAAATAAATAAAAACTGTACCAAAACAACCAATTTTTTGGTCACCTTGCCCCATAAAGTGTAATATTGAATGATTTAAAAAATCATATGTACCAAAATGGTACCAATAAAAATGTCAACTCTTCCTGCAAAAAATGAGTCCCTGCACAAGACAATCGTCGGAAAAATAAAAAAAATATAGCGTTCAGAAAATGGAGGCACAAAAACATAATAAAAAAAATGCTTTATTATGTAAAACTGAAACAAAGAATGTAGACATATTTAATATAAAAAACGTAATATAGAGCGACTAAAAATCATATGCACCCCAAAATAGTACCAATAAAACTTTCACCTTATCTCGTAGTTTTCAGAATGGGGTCACTTTTGGGAGTTTCTACTGTAGGGGTGCATCAGGGGGTCTTCAAATGGGACCTGGTGTCTAAAAACCAGTCCAGCAAAATCTTCCTTCCAAAAACCATACAGCGCTTCTTTTCTTCTGCACCCTGCCGTGTGCCCTTACATCAATTTACGACCACAAATGGAGTGTTGATGTAAACGGCAGAATCAGGGTAATAAATATTGAGTTTTGTTTGGATGTTAACCCTTGATGTGTTAAAGAAAAAATGGATTGGTCCTTGTGATGTGATGGTGACGCATAAGTCACACGGATTGACAAATGACCTGAGTAGGTAGACCCGGAGAGGGACTGGGCTTGGCGTTTATCACCAGCTTGTATCCTACATATATCTAGCGTTTAACATGCCTCCTAGTTTCTCCTGCTCTATATGGTAATCATGCATGATGGCCCTATGTAACTGGGTACTGTAGTGTCCTTATATAGCTAATTGCAATGTCCATCTCATACCCCCCCCCCCATTCCTTCTTCCCTATTCCTTCTTCCTTTCCCCATCTCCTTAATTGCTGACTGATCAGTTATATAATGTTTTCATTCTGTACTGCTTGAACTACCATTTTGTGTTACGAAACTGTCAACTGTTGTTGATTATATGATTGTACATCATACTCTTTATGTTGACTAAAATAAAGAATTTACAAAAAAAAAAAAAGAAAAAATGGATTAAAATGAAAAATTTGGTTTAGAAATAAGTTTAGAAATTTAAACTCCATTTTCTTTTAATTCTTGTGGAACACCAAAGGGTTAACAAAGTTTGTAAAATCAGTTTTGCGTAACTTGAGGGGTGTAGTTTCTACAATGGGGTCATTTATGAGGGGTTTCTACTATGTAAGCCCCACAAAGAGACTTCAGAACTGAACTGGTCCTTAAAAAGTGGGTTTTGAAATTTTCTTAAAAATGTTAAGAATTACTTCTAAAATTTTTCTAGCCTTCAAACGTCCTATAAAAAATAAAATGACATTTACAAAATGATGCCAACATAAAGTAGACATATGAGGAATGTTAAGTAATCAATAATTTAAAAGGTATCACTTTGTTTTAAAAGCAGAGAAATTGCTAATTTTTCAAAATTTTTGGTAAATTTAGGATTTTTTCATAAATAAAGGGGAAATATATTATCAAATTTATGACTGTCATGAAGTACAATGTGTCACGAGATAAATAAAAGTGTTCCAAAGTTATTATCACATAAAGTGCCACAATTCAGATTTGCAAAAAATGTCCTGGGCACGAGGGTGAAAACTGGCCCGGGGTAGAAGGGGTAATATGTCTTGTTCTGTTGTGAGATGTGGGTCAAATACCCTGAGTAATGATGCCATGTTTATTGTCAGTTATAATGTATGTACTTAGGGCTGCCATCAGGAATTTCAGGGCCCCATACAGGCAAATCATGTGGGACCCTTCCCTTTTGCCCTTCTCATTTTCTTAGCCCTAATAGCCATAACTTTTTTAGTGTCAGGCAATTTAGACATACACATCAGTAAAATTTAATTTTTTTTTATTAACACTGTTTACTAATCACCATAAATAACATGTCCACTATATTGTATAAGTTATTACACTGTGTACAGAAGGATTGTGGTTCAAATCCCACCAAAACCTGTAAAATCGAAATAGAAAAAGTTATGACAGAAAAATAGAATTTTTACTTTGCAGCTTTTTTCTTTTTGCATTTTTGTAAGGTACTTATAGTATGAAATATCTCAAGACAGTATTTTGTATAACTGTAAGCTATACAATATAGTGAACACATTATTTATGGTGATCGGTAAACTATGCAAATTTTTTCTCTTCATTTCAGTAACATACTATTTATTTAATATTATGCCTGTGAAAAAAATGGCTTTTACAGCACCAGAAAAAATCACAGGGCCAAATACCACTGTCCATCATAAAATACTTCCACCAGCAGCACAAAATACATCCCCAGATACTTCCACTGGCCAGCTGTGCGGAGGACTCAGGTGACCCCCTGGGCGTCGGCCCACAGGGAAATTTCCTGTAAGGTCTATGGCCAATCCGCCCCTGTGTACAAGTACGGTGCTTTTGAACTGTTGATGTTATGTTTTGTACAGTAAATGGCAGAGTGGACAGGCAATGGTCAGTGATCACAGAAGCATTGCACCTTATGGGCTCCATGACTAGGTGGAGCCAGAATACATAGGAAGGTGTTTGGTGTGCATTGTGGTTCTGACGAGTGAGCCACTATTATGTGTAGCTTGCTGTACAGAGAACATTGCACATGGGGCTAACCATGTAGCAGAGGACTGGTGTGGAACTGTGGAGAGTAGTTGCAAACTGTATTTTCATCTTAGGTCCCTGTATCTGAACATCAGAAAGTAGACATTATTACTTCTCTGTTAAAAAAGGATCCTAGGAATGGGTGTTTTCCCTTCCCTCAGGCTCTTTGGAGGCTGAGGGAAGGGATACTTTTTCTTTCCTTGCTCGATCTATTATATGATGAACAAACAGGGCGGCCTTTGTGGAGTCAAAACTAGTCTCCCTCCACCAAGGGCACAGACCGGTTGAAGAGTACTGTGCGGAATTCTATCTCAGGGTACATCCTCTTTAACCCATCTTAGTCCTTTTTCTCTCGAAAATTTTCCTTTGCCGAGATTAATTATGATATTGGTAATCAGGAGTTACTGGCTATTAAGTGGGCCTTTGAAGAGTGGTAACAGTTTCTTGAGGGGGCAAAACACCATCACTTTTCCTGAGTCTGCTAAACGAATAAATCTGAGACAAGCTTGGTGGGCACTATTTTTTACCCTCTTCAATTTTGTTATCAGTTTTCGACCTGGATCTAAGAATGTGAAAGCCAATGCATTATCCAAAAGTTTTTGTGCCTATCATTCCCTGGATTCCAAGACTGAAACCATATTGCCGACAAGTATTGTTTCAGCAGTTTCCTCTGATGTGGTATCTGAAATCAGATCTAACCAGGTAAGCTCCAAAAAATCTACTTGAAGATAAATTGTTTGTCCCTAGTCAGTTTTGTACTTGTCTTCTGGCCAAGCTTCATGATTCAGTTTTGAGTGGACATCCAGGGATTGATGGCACTATTAGACTGATATCCGAGCTGGTGGCTGACTATGTCCAAGGATATTTCCGTCTACGTTTCTGCCTGTGAAATTTGTGCTAGTTCCAAGACTCGTCCAGTGAGGGAGTTGCATCCTTTGCCTATTCCCAAAAGTCCTTGGTCACACCTTTCCATGTACTTCATAACTGATCTGCCTAGGTCTCAAGGTAGGACAGTTGTTTGGGTAGTGGTGGACAGGTTCAGTAAGATGTACCACTTAGTTCAACTGAACAAACTCCCGTCATCCAGGGAACTGGTGGTTGTGTTTATTGATCATATTGTACGTATTCATGGGGTGTCAGAATATTGTTTTGGATAGAGGAGTTCAACTTATTTCCAAGTTTCTGAAGGTCTTTTGTACCTAGTTGGGCATTTTCTTTCATTTTCTTCGGTACTCTAACGAGAAACTAATGGACAAACTGAACAACTAAACCAGACTTTGCACCAATATTTAAGATGTTGTGTCTCAGATAAGGCCTCTTTCACACTAGCGGCAGCACGGATCCGGCACCTAAAGGGTGCCGACGGATCCGTACTGCCGCTGATACATGTGTGGAGCCGGAGCAGCGCTCCGGCCCCACACATGTTGACACAGACACAGAGAACATACATACACACAAACACATACATACTTACATACTCCAGCCAGGGACGCCGGCAGCACGTCTTCCCGCGCCTCCTGCGCGCAGTGATGACGATTCCCCACAGCGCCCTCTGCTGGGCACAGTGGGGAAACGTCATAGCTGCGCGCAGGAGGCGCGTGAAGACATGCTGCTGGCGTCCCTGCCTGGAGTATGTGAGTATGTATGTGTTTGTGTGTATGTGTGAGTATGTATGTATGTATTTCTGTATATGTGTAGCCGGATCCGGAATGACCCCCCATTGCAAGTCAATGGAGGACAGATCCGGATTACTGGTGTGTCATGCCAAACGGATCCGTCCCCATTGACTTGCATTGGGGGTCATTCCGGATCCATCTTGGTGCGGATGCCTGGACCGGAGAGAAAACCGCAGCATGCTGCGGTTTGTTCTCCAGTCTGAAGACAGAACGGAATGCTTTCAGGAGCATTCCGTTGTCTTCAGTTCAGTTTTGTCCCCATTGACAATGAATGGGGACAAAACTGAAGCGTTTTTTTCAGGTATTGAGCCCCTATGACGGAACTCAATACCGGAAATTAAAAACGCTAGTGTGAAAGTAGCCTAACCAGGCAGACTAGGTAGATCACCACTTGCTGAATTTTCTATAAATAATCGTACTAACAGTTCTACTGGTATCTCACTGTTCTTTTGTAATAATGAATTACATCCTCGTTGTAGCTCATTCTCTTCTTCCTTGTCTAAAGATGGAGTTGGATGTAGTCGCTGATAAACTGCACATGTTCTGATGCTCTCAATCCGTCTGTGTGAACTAGTTGTCAGACAGCTAAACTCTTTCCTATCAATTCATTGCGCTGAACGCAGGGGGGTCCTTTTCAACTTTTATTAATAGGATCAGTGTAAAACTACAAGAAAATAACAGTATTCAGTACAAAGTATACAGCATATGTCAGTACATCACATTATGTAGATACATGGATTATATAGCATAGTGAATAGAAGAGACAGCTGTAAGACAGAAGAGATAGCTCTGAAGACATAAGAACTAGAAAGCTATTAGTGATAATATAGGGAATTATAGTAACTCACCGACTGTGCTATGATGAGGAAAACAACAGAAAACTAACTGTCTGGTGGACAGACACAGTGAGTCAGCTTTGCATGTGGAAAGATGGCTGCTGAAGAGGAAGGGGGCCGGGCTAAACAAGGCATGATGGGAACTACGGAAGCCTGGAAAGGAAAATGTTAGTCTGCATAGAAACATGAGGCAGAATAAATGAGGTTGCAATACAAGAACATGTCAACAGGTGGAGCTGTTGGATAACTAATTAGAAATATTCCTAATATTCCTAAGAAGGCATAACAGCACAGTGTAAGCTCAGGTTCAGATGAACCTGAAGAATTCCAATAGAAAAAAGTCTCTGGGGTGAGTTTTCTTCATAGGAGATAAGGTATGGCTCTCCTCTAAGAAAATTTGTCTGAAGATGCCTTCTGGAAAACCTGCTTGTTGATTTATTGGTCAGAATGAGGTGATTGAAATTATTAATCCAGTCTCATTTCACTTGAACCCACCAAGTTTTCCATAAATCTTTGTTAAGATATATATATATATATATATATATATATATATATATATATATATATATATAGTGAGGCAGTGACAGGCCTCACGCTTCATAGAGGTCTGGAGGGGGTGGATATTCCAGTCTATATCCCTATTCCACCACAGGTGAGACCACCTGGGTGTAATTACTGCTGTGATAATCCAGCCCTCAGTGTCAGTCTAGAGAGAGGAGACAGGCTGAGGAGGCCTGAGAGGTTAGAGCCGGCGTAGGCTCTGTGTGTGTGGTCTCAGCCAGGAGGGCTGAGGGGCCACAAGGCTCTGTGTAGCCTGGAAGTTAGGTGAGTTAGCTGAACTATGTTTAGTCAGAGCCCAGCCGGGCAGGTGTTGTTTTTATGATTTGTTTTGGTGTGCTGGTGCCAATAAAACTGAGTTGGACCTGAAAATCCCCGTGTTATGAAGATATTGTGTGATGACGACCCCCTGAGAGGATACGATCCCTTACATTTGGTGGAGGATACGGGCAAATTGTTGCAAAAAAGGGCATGTCGATGTGGGCCAGTGTCCATGCTGAAAAGTGCAACAGCTGGTTGCTAGGGGCAACGGCGTGGAAAAGAGCAGGTGCAGCTAAAAGTGTTGCTGTGAACCTGTGTTAAAGGGCCAGAGGCCTGGTGTTGGAAAGAATGCAGCTGCTAAACTGGACATTTGTTTTGCTGTGTTGCAAGTGAAACTTGCTGAAATTTAAAGGGCTAGTAGCCCAAATGGTGCCATGGAACAGTTCATAAACCTGCTGATACAGATGTACCTGCAGCCGGTCTGTGCCACAATTGATGACTGTGAGATCAGGAGACCAGATAAAGACAGTGAAAGGTCCTGTGACTTGGTAATTGGAGGAATCCCGCTAAGGGTTACACTAGATTCCCGCCAACAAGTGTCCCGGGTTATGCCTGCGATTCTGGACTTTCTAGAGAGGGGGCCAGAGACAGAGACCACAGTGTCTCTAACCTTTGAAAAGGACTATAGTTCTTGTCAGTGGGAGCTGTTAAAATGTAAGACCCTGGAGGTGGAGTTTGTGCTGGGCACAGACTTTCCATGGTTTTGGCAGCTGTGGAATGGCGAAAGTTCTTTGAATGGTGTGGCTGGAGAACCTAAGGGACAAGTCGACAACCAAAGCGTTTCCCATAGCAACCACTGGTTTGAGGAGCTGATAGTTGATCCTGTGACCAGGAACCAAGCACTGGAGGTTCCCAAGATCCCGAGAAAGGAGGAGAACGTCAGTGGAGTTGTCTCTGGAGAGCAAGTACCCTCAACTAATGGGTGTGTCGACACTGTGACAGCAGCTGGTAAGACTGTTCCTGTTTGTGCATGTGCCATAGACAATGTGATAAAGAGAGAGGCTCTGGAGGTTGGGCATGGTGCTGATCGGTGCCCTGGTGCCTCAGAAGCCATGGACTATGGTGAGAGTCGGCGGCAGTTGCTACCTGCCGAGTCGGTATGTGTCGCGATCTCGGGACTAGAGACTGTGACAAAAATATGTGATATTGTGGTAAATAGTCCAGTCCAAGCGTTGCTGGATGCAAGGAGCCAGGTGAGCCTGGTACATGGCAGCTTGGCTGCTGGGGACTATGTGTTGGACAAACACATGAGTGTGATGAACATTCATGGAAATAGCAGAGACTATCCTGTGGCTATCACGGAGTGCGAGACTCCAGTGGGAACTGGGACTTATGAATTTGGTGTTGCAAATAGGCTCATGCATGATGTAATGTTGGGCTATGATTCTCCCTTGTTCTGGGAGTTGTGGGGAAATGGAGACACTTCTGCAGAAAGTGGTGAAACTCCTGTAGAACCTGTACCTGTCCCTTTAAATGAAGGTGTAAGGGAGATGCACATTGAACACAATGGTTTAGGTGAAATAACCATTGAAAGCAATGGTGCAGATGAGGTACAGAATGAACATGTGATATTATTTGAAATGCATAATGAAAATGTGGGGTCATGTGAAATGTGTGATGATGATACTGATGACACCCCTTTTCCTTTGTAGGTGGTGATTGGGGAAAAAGCTCCCCCTGTTGGTAAAAATGTATGTGACTTGGGAGTGCTGATTGATAAGGTTGATAGCACAGAGCTGAGGGAGCCCACTGTGGTAAATGTGCAGGAAAGTGTGGCATAGCTAGAAGGTGTACCACACGAACCAGAACCAGGTGCAGTTAAGCAGTTCCCACTGTGTTCTATGGTTACTGAGCTTGGATGCAGTGTTCATGAAGGTGTTGTAAATGTAAACCATTTAGGTGCAAGGGAGCCTGAGTGGGTTCAGGACATGAACCTGGATACGGTAGGAATTGTCTCATTTGTGCCCCTAGAGGTCAGGAATGAGACTGACAAAAGTGGTATAGCAAATGAGTATGCTGTGACTGATGGCAGCTCCAAGAGTGGGGTTGCCCTGTTAGTTTCTCAGGAAACTGGTGTGGTTGCTGGTAGCAACCAGGTGTCAGTGGTCAGTAATAACCTGGAGAATAACACCACTAAGACAGATGTCTATGGTAGACAAGGGGGTGTGGTACAGTGCCTGACCGACTGCTGGAAGATTTCTCTCTCTCTACACAGACCCTAGATATGCTAGAAAAGACACAAGTTGACTTCTTAGAGCGAATAGAGAAGTTCTCGGAAGATCTGAAAGATCTACTGCCTGTTGTCAAGGAGAAGACCAAAGGCTCCAAAGAAACACCGAAAACTGTAGGAGACACAGAGAAAGTTCTTAAAGAGACCTGGAGTGGAAGCCTCTCTGCATTTCCAAAAGGGAACGATGGTATTCCTACATCTGCTGTGGCAGCAGAGGAAAGCAGAAACTGCGTGGTGCAGGGAACCAGCTGTGTCATAGACGTCGCTCATCTAGTACAAAAGAAGGTAAATAGAAAACCTGAGGAAGAGAGTCCCCTGAAAAAGGCCAAGAGGCCAGAGCAAGAGCTTGTTGAGAATGGGTCTGGAAGCGGTGATGCTGCAGGGCCAGCCGAGGTAGAGAAGATGGAAGAAGTTCCTGCTGAACAAACTGAGGCTGATGTGGATGCAGAGGCCAAGAGACTCATGGCCATGAGTAGCCAGGACCTGGTTGTGAAAGACGTCTGCTCCGTTGTCAACACTTTCCAGGATGCCAACAGCCTTCTGGGGAAGAATTCCGGGGAGACGCCCGACCAGTGTACAGATGCTGTCTACTACTCTAGCATGGCTCCGCTGGGGCTTATGCGAATGGAGACCCAAGTCCTGGGTAAACCGCTGGAAGAAATGCCAGAAGATGAAGAGTCAGATATGGGCTCCCATATCACTAGTGCCTCCAACCTTGATGAGAAAGAAGGGGAGGAGTTAAAAGTGCTGGTATATGGTGCCATGTCCGAGAGGGATGAGAAGGCTGGAGAAGCTAAAGCTGATGAGTGGAAGAAGTCCTCAGGTGCTGCAGAGGTCACAGGGGCGGAAGAAGAGTCTGCCAAAGTGGAAGAAGCCACTGAAGAAGCAGAGGACTCTAAAACTGCCGCCAAACCTAAGAAGAACAGTACTGAAGAGAAGAGAGAACACAGAAATAGAGCTTCTAATAGTTCCAGAACAAGCAGAATCAAGCGTGCGCAGCTGAAGAGACGCCGCAAGACAAAGAAGAAAATGGCTGGAAACTGCCGCGGGTGGGAGCTACTGTGCAAACGGCTCAGTCAAGGACTGGAGCAGTCCCGGAAAGGGCAAAAGCCAAAGAAACCCAGAGAATGAGATAAAGTGCAGGAGCGTGTCATCGCTCATAAGAGAATAGATAGAGAGGGTCTTGATATCATTTGGGGACTGGACTCCCTTAGACACTACCTATGGGATAGAAAGTTGGTGCTGATAACAAACCAAGCCCTGCGGGCCTGGGTGTGGCAGAACAAAGGGAAAACTGTAGGTAATGTGGATGTTCTGTCACGTGCATCCTGTGTTGGTGCAAGTGTTCACCCCCATGGGTTTGAACAGAGGGGGGGGGGGGGTATGTGAGGCAGTGACAGGCCTCACGCTTCATAGAGGTCTGGAGGGGGTGGATATTCCAGTCCACATCCCTATTCCACCAAAGGTGAGGCCACCTGGGTGTACTTACTGCTGTGATAATCCAGCCCTCAGTGTCAGTCTAGAGAGAGGAGACAGGCTGAGGAGGCCTGAGAGGTTAGAGCCGGCGGAGGCTCTGTGTGTGTGGTCTCAGCCAGGAGGGCTGAGGGGCCACAAGGCTCTGTGTAGCCTGGAAGTTTGGGGGGGCCCCGTGACCCTAGGAGAAGAGGGTCCCACGGTCACAGTCTGGAGGACTAGTGGACCATCTCCCCCCAAAGGTACGGTTGGAGTCACAGCCAGGAGGCTGCTGGACTGAACGGCTGAAGAAGCCACACTTAAAAGCTGTGTGTGAACAGTGTCTTTATTTAGGTGAGTTAGCTGAACTATGTTTAGTCAGAGCCCAGCCGGGCAGGTGTTGTTTTTATGATTTGGTTTTGGTGTGCTGGTGCCAATAAAACTGAGTTGGACCTGAAAATCCCCGTGTTATGAAGATATTGTGTGATGACGACCCCCTGAGAGGATACGATCCCTTACAATATATATATATCTCCAATCAATTCATCTCAGAGGGCTCCTTTTCCGGTGGAAATTTAAGATTCCAGAAGGGTTCTAGTCAAATTGCAGTACTTAGTTTGCTGGAAGGGGTATGGTCCAGAGGATCATGGGTGTTGGCTAATGATATACATGCTGACAGACTAATTAAAAGGTTTCAGTATTGCATGCTGACAAACCTGCTCCACTCAGAAAAAGTCCAGTCGCAGGGGGGAAGGGGGTACTGTGATGCTGGAAAGCCAGCAGCAGCTAGCAGTCAGCGCCACCAGCGTACAATTCACCAATTCACATGGTTACTAGGCCGGAGCCCCGATGCAGGAGTGCTGGCCAATCTCTGCAAACGCTGGCACCACCGGCTTGATGACGTCACCGGGTCATCTGAACCCGAACGTCTCAAATGACCACAGGGCAGCCTTATTTAAACAATCCGCTGGCCACAGTTGCCTATGAATAAGGTATTCTGGCATTTGTGGATTACTGTCATTTGCTTCAGATTTCTTTCCTGTTATTTTGATTCTGGCTTTTGTATCATATTTGCTCTTGGTTTCTGACTTTGGCTCTGATTGTCTCTCCTGGGTTCACCTAGTCAGAGTTCCGTCATACCTGTGTATTTTCCCTGGTGCCTATCTGTCAGTTTGTTGTTTTATCATTGTTCTGGTTCTGCTTAGGTCCCTGCACTTAATTAAGTAGAGACTACTGTCCAGTTGCCGGCTGTTTAGAACGGATAGTGCAAGTACGTAGGTAGGGACAGTGGAGCAGGTGGAATTCAGGGCTCACTGTTCCCTACTGTGACAGTATAGTTAGATCCAGCAGGAGCCCCCTAGTACCAGAGTCCAAGCGATAATATACCCAGTCTTTTGGAATAATGCTTATTGTTCTGTGTATTGTAACAACTACATTATGTGATTACCTGTTTCCAGACACAGTGTTATGTTATTAACAAAAGTAATGCTAAAAAGAAAAGGCAGGAAGAGGTGGAGACTTGTTCTACATGTACAGAGAGAGAGAGAGCTGAGAGAGTAAAAAGCCAGAAGCAGATGTGCTGAGATTCTGATCTTACTGAAAGTTATATTCATATGTTGTGCTGTTATTTCTGAATAAAACATTGTTGTTTCTTGTGCTACGCCTGATGGAGACCTGATTAATCCGCTGCCAACACAGTCATATTACCAAGTAGTTACTGGTAGCCTTTCATAGTCTCGACTTGACATTTGACTGCCTAATCACTTTAGCAAACAGCAAAGGCTACATTTCAACCAGTTTTGCATCCACTTTTTGGCCATCTGGCCATTTTAATGGCCGTTTGCATCCATTTTTAAAAGCTGTTAAAATGGCCATTAAAAATTTGGTGATTTTCACTGGCTTTTTTTAAAATAAAATCCCAATCATTTCAAGATAAATAATGCCCCCCATAGTGGCCCCCAGCAGTAATAATGTCCCCCATAGTGGCCCCCAACATAATTAATGTCCACTATAGTGGCCCTCAGCTGTAATAATGATTTTTTTTTTTTTAAGCCAAAAAAATAAATTACTCACCTCATCCACTTACACACGCAGAGGCAGTAGCTCCCGTCTTGATGCCAAAGGACCTGCGCTCAAGCGTGATGACATCACCATGCGCTACCAAGAAAGATCGCATAGTGACATCACCACACTTCAGTTCATGTCCTTCAGCATCAAGAGAGTGCAAGTGTGTAATTTTTTTTTAACTCCTAAAAGGCACAAGTGTACCAATTTTTAACGGCTGTTAGATGGGTGCAGTCCTGTCTAACGCCCAATAAATATGGTCACATTGATTTCAATAAGGTCACTATTCTCTGGCTGTTAAAAACAATGTTAATGTGAATAGCTCCATTGAATTCAATTTGTTCTAAAAACTGCTGTCAAATGGCTGTTTTTCACTGTTGTGTAAATGTAGCCTAAAGCCTGCACCGTTAATTTGTTATGACAAGAGATCTAGGGACCTTGACTGTCCACTGTAAATATATTGAGCGCACTACATAACTGCTTAAAGTGCATAACATATAGAGCTTCCATGTTGCATCATTTTCAACAGTAAATAGATGCACAACAGCTCAACAATTCAATGTGGCTGATACTGCCATTGTAACAAGGTCAACAGTAACTCTTAGCAACTGAACAGTAGCTGTGCAAAAAGATACATCCTTTCTCTAAGAAAGTGTGCAAGCATTTTCTTTCAAATTTATTTTTATTAATTAGCAAAATTATACATTGGAATGACAACGTGCAGTGTTTTATAATTCACAAACATCATTAAATGCCAATAAATCAAGACAGTGTATCCGACCCTCCATGGGGGACGTTGTTATCATTCACATAGAGTGAGATTCGGATTATCATCATTGAGTTAATTGTGCAAAACATAATTAACATGCCAAAAACATGTATGAGCACAAAAATAGTAAAAAAAAGATAAGAGAAGTAAAGGGGGAAGGGCAGACAGGGGAAGTAGGGTGGGGAATAGGAAAATAAATCACGCGGCCAACTATTCTCCAATGGGCAGACAAACGAACCTTTGGCAAGAGCATCATGGTCTCTAGCAATGGCATGAATTACCAGAGTAGTTCCTTTAAGAAGGGGACTGCATGTAGAAGTCGATGTTCCCAGTCCCCACAGGCCCGCAGGCTGCTCTGCAGACATAGATTGCATTTCTAAGTCATTACCCAAGATCCGAGTAGTCCTGGCATTTAATTGGAGCCATTGTTTTAGATGAACAGCTCTATAGTATCTCAGTGGGTCTGGTAGACCAAAACCACCATGTTCTCTCCTCAACACAAGTCTACTAATTGCTAAGCGCGCCTTCTTTCTATTCCATATGAAAGATGTAAAAGCAAACTTAATCTGTCGGAAGAAATGCATGGGTACATTAATAGGAAGCATCTGTAAGACATAAAGCAATTTGGGCATTATGAAGGATTTGAGCAGGTTCTTACGACCCATCCATGAAACATAAGAGATTTGTAGAGATTTCAAGTATGTCTGAATCTCCCTTATCAGAGGAGACTAGTTTATATGATAAACTTTCTCAAGATTCGATGGTATCTTAATGCCCAAATGAGTGAGGTGTGAAATTTGCCACTTAAAGGGAGTGGCCGTAATTTAGACACTACAGAGGCTGGAGCCGTTATATTAAGCGCTTCAGATTTAGTATGATTTATTTTGAAATTGGAGAGAGTTCCAAATTTCTCAAAAAGATCCAGCAGAGGGGGGAAAGCACATGAAGGATTGGCAATAAAGATGAGTAGAACATCTGCAAAGGCGACCATAGAGTAAGTGGGCAATTGACTAGGTAACTGAAGTCCCTGTATTTGGGGATGTTCTCGGATGGCTTGTAATAGCGTCTCCATTACCAGAATGAAGAGGGTGGGGGATAGGGGGCATCCCTGTCTCGTCCCATTTTTAATAGGAAATGCAGATGAGAGGGTACCCTTTACTCTGACTCTTGCGCTAGGGGATCTATACAGTGACATTATAGCGCTGACAAAAGCGGCAGGTATTCCAGATCTTAAAAGAGCCTTTTGCATAAAAGCCCAGCTGACTCTGTCAAAGGCTTTTTCTGCATCAACACTCAGGAGGACCAATGATTGTTTAGACACTTTGGCATAGGAAATGGCATTGAGGATTTTACAGGAGTTGTGATTACCCTCCCTTCCGGAAACAAAACCAGCTTGCTGAGGATGGACCAATTTAGGAAGAAGAGAGCTCAGCCTGGAAGCAAGAAGTTTCGCCCATATTTTGACCTGAACATTCAAGAGTGATATTGGTCTATAACTCCCACATTGCTCTGGGTCTTTCCCTTGTTTGGGTAATATAGTAACTATTGCTTCCAGGGCTTGAGAGTGTAAATTGGCACCGGACATAAGAGAATTCCGCCATTCTGTAATCTGTGGGAGAAGGATGGGCAAGAATTTCCTATAGTAACCCTCCGGGAAGCCATCAGGACCTGGGCTTTTGCCTAAGGGCATAGACTTCATAACTTTAGCAACCTCTTCTTCTGTCACTGGTTGAAGTAAAAGTGAGCGGTCATCAGGGGAGATAGTTGTTTTTTTTTTTTTTTTTTTTTTTTTTTTTTTTTAAACCTCCTACAACAATCAATGGTCCCACAAGAATCCTGCTCCATTTGGCTTCTCTCATTCTCTCATCCCTTGATCCATATAATTGATTCCTGGGTCTGGCAAAAGTGGTAGTAGATCTTGCTGTGTGGTCACAGATAGCCAAGTTGGAATGTCCAGCAGAGGTATTTGCAGTAGAGACCACGCTGCCAGAAGCTCTGCTGGCATTCTAATTGTGCATCTTTTCCCGCCTTTGGTGAACGTAAGGCCGAAGGAAAAAAGCCACCTAAAGGCTACATGATTTGCCTTCAAGTGGTCTGTCAGAGGTCGGAGTAGCCATCTTTCATATAAAGTCGAGGGAGAGATGTCTTGAAATAAAAGTATGCGCTCACTAGAGATGAGCGAATCTATTCGCCGATTCGTATATTCGTTACGAATCCTCCTTATTTCCTACTCCGAAGTGAATCCGGATTTATTCAGATTCGCTTTGTACGATTCGTAAATGTTCTTAAAATTTTGAACGCTAATGCTACGTACGCATTCTTCGTGCCCCGCGGCCCCCAGAAGCGGGAAAATGACGATATGCCCCCTCAAGAGCAGGAAAGTGAAGATACGCCCCACTCAGAAGCGGGAAAAACCAGCCTGGCCCACCAGGAACTATCTATTTGCAAGTATAGGGAGTGAAGACTCCTCCCTTATTACTCCGCCCTCCTCTCCAGTTCAAGCCAGTGGTGAACAAGATACCACAGCATGGCGAAACAACTGCGACCAAAGTGGGGAGAGATGGTGTTTGGTAGCGAGTACCCCGAACCACCGGCCAGTCCAGAGGAGATCAGAGTGTCACAATTGGCCAATAGAATCCCACAGGCACCTGAGGTGTCCGCTGTGCCGGATGGTGAGGCGGAGGCGGCTGGAGTGTCCAGTCCGCTGCCCAGGAGGAGAACACCTTCCATGCGGCAGAATCCCATCGTGCCTGCATCAGTGACGGCCCACGCCCAGACCCTATGTCTAGACCCTAAGAAAGCGGTGGATGACTGGGTCATCCAAGTGCTTGACCATCCGAGGCCGGGAGACCCTACGCTGGAATGGCTTAAAGGAACCGTCCTATGGTTTTCAGTCGAGCGAGGCAGTGATTCCTTGCGGACGGGGAGGAGTACTTTGTGGGCCACAGGTCTGTGATATAGTCTTACCTGCCCCAAGCCCGTCATAGCCTATACATAGGGGATCAGGTGGAATATACTCCCATGGCATCCCTGAAAGGCCCCTTTGCTACAGGGGTAACGTTATTGTCTAAGCCCCTGGTACCAGCACCGCCAGCCAAGACCTGGCCAGATGATCCAGCAGCCACAGGACGCGTGTGCTGCCTACAAGAGTCACCAGATGGCACCCTCCATTTCAGGGAGAAGCCACAGCCGGAGCCTCTGATTCCTGGATTGCCACCATCACCACCACCACAGTCCTTTCACCTGGATCAGCTGACTACATCATCTTTCACATTCCAGCCCACGGTGATCCAGTACCAGCTACCGTGGAAAATGAAGTCAGCAGCAGCCAGGGGAGCTGGCAGTTCTTCCTTGGGTGCAGCCTTACCCCTACTGTCCCGGCAGGAGTATCCGGAAAGGTGAAGGCTTAAGTGGCAGCAGCGCTCACCAGTGTGACCACCACCTGGTCAAGTCCGAATTCTGGCAGCAGAGGGCAGTGGCGCTCAACCACGGCAGCCAGCTTGGCCTACAGGAGGCAGGAACGTCCTCTTATGTCCTTTCGTAGCAGCAGAGAGGAGGACTTCAGGTCCCTCATCTGAGGAACCCTTCTACAATTGGCTGTCTGTCTGGCTGACTTTGACACCTCTGAACCTATGGGAGCCACAACATAGACTGCACCTGACGGGTGAGAGCTAGTTGGCACTTGTTTTTAATTTATCTAGTTTGTATTGCCCCCTGTTTGACTCTCAGCCAGATGGCCATGACTTGTCAGGACTCCCCCCATTCTGCAGAAAATTCCCAGTTGCGCCTAAGCGTGCCTGTTTTCCTTTTTCCCCCTTCTCAGGTTATTTGGGAGCCCCCTTTGCAAAAAGGTTCTCTATTTGCTGCTATTTTATATTATCCATGTGGATTACACGTTACCTGTTTGGATTACAAAATTACCTCACGTGGATTACAACTGAATTTTGGACTATGAATTCCAGTGTTTTATGCCAAGCAGCCGTGAGGAGAGACTCAAACGTATATCTGAGCCTATTATGCTTGCAAATGTGAAATTGATTGCACTAAAACATTTGCATAATTATGTCTTTGCAGTATTTTAGCAATAATGTTTTTACAGGTTCAGCAACGTTCAAGCACTTTAGTCCATTGTGTGTATTCTTTTCAGGGACTGCAATGTGTCCTATTATGCACTTATTGTATGGTGTGTTTGGTAAATTATGCACTTAGCTGGATAGCTAGCACCTTACTTTTCTAGCTCATATGGACTGTACACCGCATCCTAGCTTCGTGCGTGCGTATGACGCAATTGCGCGTCAATAGTAGGCTAAGGATTCGTATGCTCTTGGTACGCTAATGCTTACGCATTCAGTTCAGTAGCATACTTTTAACAACGCTTAGACTGTATGTTCGTAATTTGTGCAGGAATGTTCACAAAACAACGATTATTTTTTAACGTAACTTCGACTGAATAAATTCGTATTAAGAACGAATCTTGTCATAAATTCGTCGATTAGTCGCCGAAACGAATTTTTGAAGATTCGCTCATCTCTAGCGCTCACCATCAAATTGTAGGTCCTCTTTCTCTCTAGCCGCCTTCAGTAATGCAGCAGTATCTAGGTAGCTGAGTAGGCCACACACTATGTCCCTTGGAGGCTCATTTTGTTTCGGTACTGGCCTTAGCGATCTGTGAATGCGCTCCACTACAATTGCTGCTGCTCTCTCCTCTACCAGCAGGTCAGCGAAAATGGCAGCCACCACATCCAGTAACTGGTCTGGAGCTGTAGATTCAGGTACCCTGCGGATCCTACTGTTCTTGTGGAGACTGCGGTTTTCTTGGTCCTCAATTAAGGCAAAAGCTGTATTGAGAGAGTCCATCTGTGTGACGCAGTTCTTTCCCAGTGCAGTGTTATAACATATTATGGCCGCTTGGTTCGTGTCAAGTGTCTCCACTCTATGGCCAATTGGCCTGAGGTCATTCTTAATTTCTGCCAGTTCTCTCATAACAGGCATTATGGCTTGACACAAAGCTTGTTTTAGGAACCGCCGAGAGACTTGTGTGGGATCCCTTTTCACGCTGTCTACTGTCGAATCCGACAAACTATCCGAGTCCACTGAGTGGTCTCTCTATCCGGCGCCATCTTGCGCGCACAAGCTCCCGGGGAGACAGCTGCTTTGCTGAGGTATTTCTGGTATCCAGCCAATTCTGAGATTGTTTTCTCCTGATAGATTTAACTTCATGTTAGTGGTATATTTTGGTCAAAAGGTTTTATATTTATTTAAAAATTCCCAATATGCAGAATTGGAAAAATTCACAACTTTCTAAGGTCTCATGCACACAGCCGTTACACGGGCACCGGTCGTGTGCACCACGGATTGCAGACCCATTTACTTGAATGGGTCCGCAATCCGGGAGGTGCGGTGCGGAACAGAGGCACGGATCTCCGCACCGCAAAAAAAAATAGAACATATTCTATTTTTTTGCCGTGCGGACGGATCACGGACACATTCATTTTGGAAACCACACACTTCAAGGAATTTTTCAAGGGGTGTTTGAACACACTTGACCCCACAGGCAATTCATAGAATTTATAAACAATTGTCATATAATTTAGAAACACTTGGCTGTGAAAATAAAAAATGATATGAGTTACAATAAAACACTGCTTTAGCCCTAATTTTTCATGTTCACAAGGGGTAACAGAAGAAAATGCACTTCACAATTTGTTACCCGTTTTCTCCTAAATACAGCAAAACCCCATATGTGGTCAAAAACTGCTGTAAGAATACACTGCAGGATTCAGAAGGGAAGTAGTGACATATGGATTTAGGAGGCCAGCTTTCGTTAAAATGGTTTTCAGGTGTCCTGTCGCATTTGAAGAGATTCTGAGGTACCCCTCCAGTGAAAACCCCCAAGAAAGGACAATTCTGGAAACTACACTCCCCAAAGAATTTTTTAGTGAGCATTCTGACCCTAGAATTGTTTTTATCAGAAATGAATGTGTAGTGCTTGGTGAAAAGCTGTGTGGAATATATCAGTGCAATAAGTTGGTAAAATTACAAGGTACATAAAGGATAAAATATTGAACTTGTTTTGAAATATATACTGTTCCCATGTTGATACTGTAGTCCAGGATGAAGTCTTGCTTAAGCGTAGTGGCATTTTGGGGGTTCAAACTGGGTGTGCCTCCATTTGTAAACCTGGAACCCGTGTGTGTATCCAGTGGTATTCTAACAGCTTGTACATTTTAATTACATACCTTGCCCTCTTGCTGGGCAGGCACTGGTGGAATTTTACTCTCCCTTTAAGGCCCCATTCACACGTCCGCAAATGGTGTCCGCATCCGTTCCGCAATTTTGCGGAACAGGTGCGGACCCATTCACTTTTAATGGGGCCGCAAAAGATGCGGAAGGTACACAGTGCACACCGTGGGGTGTACACCTCAGCAGACTTGGTGTTAAAGTGGTTGAAGACTGGCCTAATTTTAATATTTCACAGTTATTTCACAGTTTCTAATTATTACTGGTAATGAGTTTTATCAGTATATTAAGCTATAGACCTGTATTATGCATTATGGTTCTCCAATTTGAACATACAAAATGTTGTATATCTGTAATTTTTGAATGACGGAAAAATTCTGGTCGGCAACACTGGACAGAGGCCACTTAATTAGTCAATGACTCAATTATTCCCCCTATAAAGGCTGGACTCAGTGAACCACACATTGTATTTAGTTTTCTCTCTAGGTACCGAGGAGACAAGGACTCTGAGTGCTTTGCATCTGTTTTTTTCCCACGATATTCCAGGCTGTGTACGTGGGGTGTTCCCTGTTCCTCAGCCTAAGGACTCATTCAGATGGCTGTATGTAGTCTGCAAAAATGCGGATTACATACTGACCCATTCACTTCTATGGGCCCTTTTTTTCCATTCCATGGATCCGCAAAACAAAGGAAACATGTCCTATACTTGTCAGTGAAAATCAGGACATAGCCCCATTGACGTCTATGGGTCCGCAAAAAAACGCAATGCTATATGTTTTTTTGCGGACATGTTGAACTGTCCGCAAAAAAACGGATCCGTATTTTTGCGGACATCATACGGCCATCTGAATGAGCTCTGAAGGTGTGCCAAGTGGATCTAAGTATATATGGAATTCTTGGTCACATTATATAGCTGTGCCTTTTTTATATTCCAGTTTAACTGGTAAAATACCGGCCTGTAAACAGCTCACACAAGCGTACAAAAGAGGAGGCGGTACGGAACAGCTAGAGCTCGCAATACAGCGCATGCGTAGTACGGCCAGGAGAGCTGGAGCCATGCGCAGATAGATGCCGCACGTCACTGGAGTTTCCCGGGCTATAAATCCGGCACGCTTTACTGCTAGCACGCTCTGCCAGCCTGCTATCCCCTCTGCTTACTAAGGTAAGTAATGTACATTACTGAGATGTTTGTTTTCTGCCTGCCTATGCTCTTTCCTGACTGCACATCTTATTAGATACCTGGTTCTTACATCTGTGTTTTCTTACACAGATGTTTTCACCTAATGAAGCCAGCAGGAAAAGAAAGAGCTGTTCTGTTCGGGTCAATATGACCCAAAATGAAATTTGAGTCCCTGTAGATTCTTTATTATGAGGATCCGAAACTTGTGGTTAATTGGATTTTCCTCATTTGAGGGGTCCTTACTATGAGTGTTCTTATTTTAATTTTAATTTTTTTTAACTTTTTGCTACACGCTGATTATTACACTTGTACTGTTTGGGTCAATATGACCCAATAGCATTTTATACAGATCTCGTGCCGTATTTTCAGTAACATAAAGGAGTTATAAACTCATTTTGAACTATTTATAGCATCTACTATTGTTTATCAATTTATCCATGCAGATTTACACATGCACTCGATACATTTTCAAATTACTGCAGATGGATTGGTTTTCAGTACAGTTCTGTACAGGTATATTTCGCTGTACTTTACTATGCTGTTTCTCTAAAAATAACATTTGGAATAAATGGGTAGAGATTCTACCAAAATTATATAATATTGGTGATGCTGTAACTGTCGATGAACAACTGATGTCATTCCGAGTTAGGTGCCCGCTCAGACAATATATACTGAATAAGCCAGCAAAGTATGGCATCAAGATATGAACGCCAGTTCTGGGTTCAGTGACGTGTCGGCGCGTGCGCAGAAGACAAATTCAGAAGCCGGGACAGGAAAGAAAAGATCCTGTGCGCACGCACTGGCAAGGAGGCAAGTGCGCAAGAACTCAAAAGGTCCCTCAAAAGGAAAGAGGGCGTTATTTAGTGGAGGTTGCAGCATAGGAAAGGAAAAGGGGCGTAGATCAAGCAGTGCTCGGACGGCATAAGCCCGCCTCCGAGTGCTCCGATGACTCATTTGAATATTTTTCAAAGTTTCTTTTTCTGCAAAGCCGGACATCTTATCTCAGAATAAAAGGTACGTCTTTTATCAGCGTCATCAGCCCTACCAGGCTATATGCCTGGTAAGGAAGGTTTCATCTGGGTGACAGAGCCTCTTTAAAGAAGAATGTTTCTTGAAGAATTAGGAAAATCCTTTGTTAGGCCATATATTGTACATTGTACATAGTATCCAGCAGCATACTCAAGCAAGCGAACCCATGACCTCCCCCAGCACTGCTACCAGCCTAAAGCCCCTTTCACACGAGCGAGATATCCGCGCGGGTGCAATGCGTGATGTGAACGCATTGCACCCTCACTGAATCCTGACTCATTCATTTCAATGGGTCTTTTCACATGAGCGATATTTTTCACGCATCAGTTCGCTGTTGTGTGAAAATCGCAGCATGTTCTATATTCTGCATTTTTCACGCAGCCCTGGTCCCATTGAAGTGAATGGGTCTGCGTGAATCACGCATTGCATCCGCACACACGTGATTCACTGATGGTTGCTAAGAGATGTTGTTTGTAAACATTCAGTTTTTTATCACGCGCGTGAAAAACGCATCAAAACGCTTCGCACCCGCGCGGAAAAAAATGAACGGACGCAATCGCAGTCAAAACTGACTGCGATTGCGTGCGGATTGGTGCAGATGCATGCGGAATTTCCGGAACGCACCCTGAACGCATCCGGACTAAATCCGTGACGCTCGTGTGAAAGAGGCCTAAAAAGGAAAAGATGCAGCTTTTGTCCTTCATCATGAGACAATAAAACAAATATGACATGCTCTGGGTGTGCAAAATATTTACGTAAAGCATGTGTGTCACTATTGTGCTGAATGTAAGAATGCATGAATATAGCACTGTGAACCTGTTCAACCTTTTTATAAAGTAAAAACTAAAGTTTTTAATACTATTTTTTTTTTCATTTGTTTTTGTTTTTTACAAAATATGCTTACATACAGTTAACTTTCATGTTATAGTTGATGGAAATGGTTATCTAAAGTACGTTTATTTCTGTGCAGAATGTAATAATACGAGAATATTGCAATAAGCCTGTGCAACCGTTTTCTAAACAAGAAGAAGAAAAATTTTGTTTTTAATTTCATTTTTCATTTGTTTATGACCAACCATGTTCACATACAGTTTACTAATGCAACATGTATTCTAATAATACACTTAGAGTAGCTAAAAATCAAGACTTTAATAGATCGGGTCATATTGACCCGAAACAGCACAAGTGTATAGTAAATGCGAACAGAACAGCAGAGTTAAAGTGCCAGCAACCCCTGCCTGATGACAACTAGAGCTGAGCGAACGTGCTCGGATCCCCTGCGCTTGCATGGCCGCAGCCATCCGGATCCGTCCTCCTCACCTGACTGCAAGTCAGCGGGGACGGATCCGTTTGGTATGACACACTCGTGTGTCATACCAAACGGATCCGCCCCCATTGACTTACAGTCAGGTTAGGATGGATCCGGATCCCTGCGGCCATGCGAGCGCAGGGGATCCGAGCACTGCAGTGCTCGTTACGAGCACGTTCGCTCAACTCTAATGACAACTCCTCTGATTTATGAACTGATTGTAAAAGTCAGTCCTCATCTATACAGTCTCAAGCTGGAGTTTTTCTCACCTGGTTTCAAGAGCAATTGGCTGAGATTTTTTAACAAGCTAAAAACGCACATAACACGCGCATCTAAGGCTACTTTCACACCAGCGTTAGGACGGATCCGTTTGTGAGATCCGTGCAGGTGCTCGCAAACGGATCTGTTCCTATAATGCATTCGTTTGCATCCGTTCAGAACGGATCCGCTTTGCCTATCTTTTACATATACGCAAAACGGATCCGTTCTGATCTCCATTGAAAGTTACATAGGGAATGGATCCATTTGCTATTGTACATTAGCAAACGGATCCGCTCCCATTGACTTGCATTGGAGCGGAGACGGATCCGCCTCCATTCCGCTCGGTCAAGCGGACACCAAAACGCTGCATGCAGTGTTTTGGTGTCCGCCTCCAGAGCGGAATTGAGGCGGAACGGAGGCAAACTGATGCATTCTGAACGGATCCTTATCCATTCAGAATGCATTAGGGGCAAACGGATCAGTTCAGGACCGTTTGTGAGACCCTGGAACGGATCTCACAAACGGATCCTGCTGACGCTAGTGTGAAAGTAGCCTAAAAGACCTGGAACAAAAAATCAGCAGTTTCTCCCACACATGTGGTTTCTGTCTGATTCTTCATCTCTCTGAAATAGTTTCAGAGGATTTGGATTGTGACAACTCTGAGGAATATTATTTATTGCATAAAGAGAAAATTAATGCTCTAGTAATCAGACAATCCGACAAAGATGTTCATAATAAGGCAAAAAGAGAAAAACTTTTTTATTTTCCACACTGCAGTAACAAGGTAGGCCCTAGTCACTCTGTGTTGAAGAAATGGCTCCAGCAGGATTGGGATAGACCTGAAAAGAAATCTGACACAGGTGCCATGTATAAAAATATCTATAAATTAGATGAGAAATTCACAGAGGATTGGGTTAAAACCCCTAAAGTAGACCTTGCGGTTGCAAGGCTTTCAAAAAGATGACAATTACACTTACCGGTAATTGGGTTTTCAAGAACCCATGACAACACCATAGAGAGAGATGGATCCGCCCTCACAACTGGACGGGAAGCCCCAGAGCAATCAAAAAGGGAACACCCACTTCCTCCTTTAGTGTTGATTCCAAAGTAGATTAGCAGGAGCCGTACAAAACATAATTCTTATAACCTCCTTCTTTCTTTTTCTTTTTACTTGAAAGACAGAAACAATTCTCATCAACCATAAGCACCAGGGAGGGAATTAGAGGGGTGCTGTTATGGGTTCTGGAAAACCCAATTACCGGTAAGTGTAATTGTCATGTTTCCCTTCACCCATGACAGCACCATAGAGAGAGATCCCAGAGATTAAAAAAAACACCCTTCGGGAGGGACGGTGCTTGAAAGGTAATCTTAAAGTAAGAAGACCCAAAGGGCTAACAAGAGGTCCAAACCAAAAAAGTGGGAACAATTACTACTCTCAACCAAGGATTTGAACCTTAAACCCAGGAAAACTTATAAAAGAATCTTATATGGGTTTCTCATCAAGTGTTAACAACAATCATAACAGATTTAAAAAAAATATCTTAGAGAAGTACTTACCTTGACGTAGAAAGATCAAACTGAAGATGATTGCTGAACACCGACTCTTCTGGTGCAGATTATATTCCGAGAAAGATGCCAGGAGAGACCCTTCCAAGGTACGCCTCCTGCACTGTTGAATCTTTAGAAAGCACGTAGCGGGGAACTCACCCGGCACACTCCCACTCAGTGTCCATCAGATGCCAAAATCTCCAAATGTTCTCAGCTGGCATCATGATGGAACCCTAACGTGGCATCAATCCAATATCTGGAGGAGCCCACGGATGTGCTGCAAGAGGTCCAAAGAGCCCCCTGGACCCTTCAGACCTCCTAGGGTCCCTTACCACCAGAAACTATTGCACGAAGGACCCCAGCAGACAACCGCCGACCCTCCAGGGACTCTCTGGGAATATCTAGATCGGCAGCAACTTTTATAGGGTTTTGCTGGTGAGCCATACCTCCTGTAGGCCATCCAGACTAAATGGACCAGCCCATTTTCTTACTCCCAACCAGGAGCCATACAGGGCTTTGTTGGTAGCCATATGTCTTGTAGGCCATCCAAGCAACATGGTCCAGCCCATATCTTCACTCCCAACTAGGAGACTTATAGGGCTCCAAACCATTTGGGCCAGCCCAGCTTCTCATTCTCCACTAGGAGCATTATAGGGCTTTATAGTGTGCTATGCTTATTGTAGATCATTAAACTACCAACTGTAAATCAGTCATAGCCACAGAACCAGTTCACCATGTAGGCATAGCCATCGAGGTAGACTGCCACCAAGACAAGGTGGCATCACAGGCAAAGCTGGTTACATAGACACCCGCTCAGAGCCAGGTACCATCATTCAGATACTGTTACAGGAACCGTCAGTCATCAAGACAAAGCGGCAGGAGCCGCCAGCCACGGAGACCTGGCAACCGAAGCCGCTAACCATGCAGACACGGCCCATGCAAAGTAAGCAGCTGAACAAACACCACTGCACTAGATATGTCCAGAAGCAGACAGGTACAATACAAAGCTGGAGGAGCAGTCATTCCAGGCAAGCATAACGAAAAGCAACTGTGAAGGTAGACCAGCAGAAATACTGAATTTTCCCCTCACAGTGTGATGTCATTTGTATATACATGTATTCAATGCTATTTAGCCTTACAAAAATATCTCAGCTTTGCAAAATGCTTATGCAGCTGTGTCCAGTACATCTTGATACAGATTCCACTCCCCCCACCTGTCCGGGATGCTGCGGTGGAGTAACCAAGACAAGAAGAACAAAAGAATATGTGTTTAATGCTTATCAGCTTGCTGGGGAAACTCTGTGAACGAGGTCCCCACCTTTTCTACTGTGTGTATATGCTTTTGTAATAAACGGAGCAGCCCAGATCACCTCAGCGCCTGAACGTGTTGGGAGACTCCAAACTGACATTTGTGTCTGTCTTGAGATCTTACCATGTGCACAACCGTTCTTTTAATTTGGACAACTGACCTTCTTGAAGACAGATTATGTCTTCCTTAACAGTTGGCGCCCAAAGTCGTGGGGCCCTCAAAAGGAGCACCTGTACCCCAATATCCGAAGGTGGTCGACATCTCCGAACCCCCATCTCTCGAAATCAAGGCCTGATCAACCTCCACGATCACCGTAAGTTTCATATATATTGTATGTGATAATTTGCCTGTGATTCAAGAGATGTGGGGCAGAGTAGACTAGACTTACGGGTGTTGTGGATGAGTCCAAAGTGACCGGACTGACTGATGGTCTCCGCTGAGGGCTCAAACCTAGATAACGCACATAGAAGGTCACTGAGAGGACTCAGGTCGGTTGCATAGGGACCCAGACTGACAGTTCTGTGATAACTCTCAGGCTAGTCCCTATTGAGGTTATCAGACATAGCTAAGTGATAGGGACAGTGTAGTGAGTGACAGAGTGGTCACGGTAGGACGCGATGAGCGGTGCTTATCACGCCCATTGAGCGAATCTCCCCAGGATCGAAGACGGTGAGGCTGTAATTTACAAGTATATAACGAGTATATAATGAGTATTTGTATGGCCGGGAACCTTTAATAGCTTCCCTCCCTTCCTGGTGAGAGATAAGGGGCTTGGATCGATAGAGGCCATATTGATAAGGCGTCATGTTTTTGTTTAAAAAGAAGCCCAACCTTCCCGTTGGAGCTTCTAGCGCTGTCAGTCTGGTGGAAAAAAGAAGGCAAAAGATATGTAAAGGATGTGAAGAACTTGCTTAAGATAATTGGGATGCCTCCAGGAGGCAGATTATAGCCCAGTGAAGGTTTGATCGATGTAGCAAGAGCCTTCTATAGAACTGCTTCAAACCAGAAAAAAAAAAAAGATGGACTGTGGAAAGTGTATTGAAGGGAAAGAGAAGTTGGTTAGAAGGGTAATAGGCTGGTGCAGGAAAAATGGTTGATATGGTTTATGTAAGTGACTTATAGAAAGTTGTAGTAGGTTGAGAAAAATATTTCCATAGCAAAATGGCGGATTTGGCTCCTAAAGTGAGACAATGGGAGAAACGAAAAAAAAAAAAAGATCTTCTTCAGTTTTTATTTCAACCAAAAAGAAGAAAAAAATCCCCGATATGCTTGAATCATATAAAATACATGATTTTATTTATAAATATTTAAAAAGCAATCACATATAATAAAAAAGACATAAACATGATCCAGTAATAGTGGTGAAACTAAACAGTTGGTAAAAAAAGCAGGATAACTACAAGGGTGTAAGTATATCAAATCCCCTCAATATTATATACGCCGCACCAAGTACGTACATCTCCTATATATGAATACAATATAAAAATACCTCAGTCAAATGCCAAATACATATAAATATACTGGTGCAGCAAAGCTAATACCATACATGTTACCCGACCGTGGTAAGCTGCAGTCCCGACGCGCGTTTCGCTTAAAGCTTCATCAGGAGATCATTCTTCAGTTTTTAGTTACAATTTCCCCCTCCTTTGGAATTTATGATTATGATAATGCTACCATGTCTTCAGCTCATGTTGAAACCCCCTCCTCAGGAATTCACTCCCCCCGTGGAGTGAGGAGTAGACAATAGTGTGAAAGTGACTTAAGATATAGAAATGTTCCTTTTTGTTGCTGTAGATTGGCTGTATATGTGACACAGAAGAGTAAAGATAAATTAATAACTTTCCTTTTTCTCTTCCTAGCAGCTTGTAAATGTCCAAGCGCCGAGACAATAGTTTATGTGCACACTGCGGTGTGCTTGTGTGTTGTTACAATAACGATGTGTTGTAGGAGTGAACAACCGAAGACAATGGTATTATGTGCCAGCAATTGACTCACTTAATGCTTCTTTCAACCCCCCCATACAGGATGGTCTTCTGTGTGTATCTGTATCCAGGAAAGCTGTGTAGCTGAGAGTTGGCTCATTCAGTGGAATGTGAATGAATGCAGCTGTTGTGTTGAATGTGTTTGAAGTTGTGAAGACTGATGGATGCTCAGCAAAACTGTGTGAGTGTTGTGTGTGGATATGCAGCAGAAAATGAAGGAATGACAATGTGAATGTGTATGGCGTACGACATTTGTTTTTTTTCTTTATATGCACATTGGGGATTTTTATTTTTTCCTTGGGAAATTTTGTGTTTTTATTGGTACCAAATGTTTTGATCAAACTCTACATTTTATTTTTGAAATCAAGGCAATGAAACGTTTCCTATGGGCCCTTCATGTGTTCATGTCTGTATTGTCAGATCTGTTTGTTTCAATGTTTGTATGCTGTTGACTTGTTATATGTTAAATGTGCATCAGAGATTTGTCCTCATGGACAACTGAGACAAGACTGACTGAAAGAGGAAGGATCACACCGTCCGACTGGAAGGGGTGGACTTAGCTGACTCAGAGGAGAGGGAGGAGGACAAGGTGGACGTCCCAGACACAAAGACAGCGCTTGTGCCCATCCCCTAGTTACAAGACACCCCCATAAAAGACGAGTACTCTGTTCATTCAAAAAAAAAAAAAAAAGGGTCCGTTCATTTCCACATCCAGAAAAGCTGGGTACTTCTACAAAATTTGCAGAATACACAATATCACACATTTAGTAAACATCAAACATCGTTTGGTATCTCAAGGTTGGTTATGAAAAAAAAAATAATGGTATTGTGTTTTATTTGGTTTAAAAGGTTTTACATTACAAAGATACCCGGGCATTACTATTGATTAATGTATCGAAATATGCAGGATCATTTGTCAAAATATTATGAAAGTTTGTTTTGAAGTATCCTTTAATTAGATCAGGTTTAGAGTTTCACAAGTTTATTTTGGTTTGACAGAAGACCTCTTTGGTCTCATTGGTAAGTGTTATTTACATACAGTGTTGGACCGACAAAAGTTCTAAGGACATTTGTTTATTTGATCAATGAAGGAGAGGAAACCTCAGCAACGGCTTATTCTAACATGAACTGAGTTTTTTAAGTTGACTTTTTGATTGTGTGGAACTGGTCCGGTGCATCTTTCCTGTGTGCAGCTAAAAAGAGCTGGGACTGACAACCTCGGGAAAAGTCCAGGAGCTGCTACGTCAAGTCTACAAGGTGTGGAAAGACACAGTTGTCAGTAACCTGTCACCCAACAAGAAACGGCTTCGTCCACGGGTCTGCCATGCTGAACAAGGCCTTGCTGTTCGTACTACGGCTGTCCAGGGGTGGACCTTAACGGTAATCTGTGTGCCGAAGACTTCCTGACCAACTAGCAGAGCTGATGCAATGATCTGCAGACCGGTGAGTGTGGGAGGTCCTTGTGTCAAAGCTCCTCCCACAGACAAGGTAATGGACTGTCAATCACCCACTGATAAGAGGCGCTAACATCTGCACTGACATCTACACCTGCTCCCCCTTCACATACATAGGGAGGGGTCATAGACTGAACTTTATAATAACAAGCATCAAGTGATGGACAATTGACTTTGCACCAGAGACTTTTGTTATTATCCAAGAAGATTGAAGAGAAGACGACCACAGAGAGACAGTTCTTGTTAGTCCAACACACAGTTTTTGTTTTTTAGAAATTCAATGGTCCACAAGTAGGTTTCTGTCAAATGATTAGGATAAGCCCAAGTACACAGGGGGGGTGCCTGTTGGGTTTCAGCCTTGGTGAAGACTACCTTTTCCCCCATGTCCGTCTAGACACTCTTGACAATTAGAAAATCAAAGATTAGGGAAAATTCAGTCTTTAGGGGGGACTGTGAAGGTAGACCAGCAGAAATACTGAATTTTCCCCTCACAGTGTGAGGTCATTTGTATATACATGTATTCAATGCTATTTAGACTTACAAAAATATCTCAGCTTTGCAAAATGCTTATGCAGCTGTGTCCAGTACATCCTGATACAGATTCCACTCCCCCCACCTGTCCGGGATGCTGCGGTGGAGTAACCAAGACAAGAAGAACAAAAGAATATGTGTTTAATGCTTATCAGCTTGCTGGGGAAACTCTGTGAACGAGGCCCCCACCTTTTCTACTGTGTGTATATGCTTTTGTAATAAACGGAGCAGCCCAGATCACCTCAGCGCCTGAACGTGTTGGGAGACTCCAAACTGACATTTGTGTCCGTCTTCAGATCTCACCATGTGCACAACCGTTCTTTTAATTTGGACAACTGACCTGACCTTCTTGAAGACAGATTATGTCTTCCTTAACACAATCAGCTCCATGGGTACATGAGGCTATGAAAATAGTCACCCTGTCACAAAGACTGAGTTTTTTTTGTGTTTTTTTTTTTTTAATATACCACAGGGTCAAGGCAGCCATGATTTTCTAGGCACGGACCCCATGGAAACCAGTCAGCCAGGTATATACTCAAAGGCAGTCATCCAGAAGGGCAGCCAGCCCCAAACAGACAGAAACTAAAATTAAGACAGCCGGCAGAGCGGGCATGGACCAAAGGCAGTCAGCTGAGCAGGCACAGACTCAAAAGCAGTCGGTCGAGCAGGCACAGACTCAAAGGCAGTGGGCCAAGCAGGCACAGACTCAAAGGCCATCGGCCGAGCATGCACGGACTCAAAGGCCGTCGGCCGAACAGGCACAGACTCAAAGGCCGTCAGCCAAGCAGGCACAGACTCAAAGGTAGTCAGCTGACCAGGCATGGATGCACAAGTGTTCAACCAACCAGGCATAGAAGCAGAGGCACTCAGCAGACCAGGCATTTAATGCCAAAGCCAAGAGGCAGGAAACCAGGCCCCAAAGCCAAGAGGCAGGCAACTAGGCCCCAAAGCCAGGAGGCAGACAACCAGGCCCCAAAGCCAAGAGGCAGGCAACCAGGCCCCAAAGCCAAGAGGCAGGCAACCAGGCCCCAAAGCCAAGAGGCAGGCAACCAGGCCCCAAAGCCATGAGGCAGGCAACCAGGCCCCAAAGCCAAGAGGCAAGCAACCAGGTCCCAAAAACCAAGAGGCAGGCAACCAGGCCCCAAAAACCAAAAGGCAGACAACCAGGCCCCAAAAACCAAAAGGCAGACAACCAGGCCCCGAAGCCAAGAGGCAGGCAACCAGGCCCTGAAGCCAAGAGGCAGGCAACCAGGCCCCAAAGTCAAAAGGCAGGCAACCAGGCCCCAAAGCCAAAAGGCAGGCAACCAGGCCCCGAAGCCAAAAGGCAGGCAACCAGGCCCCGAAGCCAAGAGGCAGGCAACCAGGCCCCGAAGCCAAGAGGCAGGCAACCAGGCCCCGAAGCCAAGAGGCAGGCAACCAGGCCCGAAGCCAAGAGGCAGGCAACCAGGCCCCGAAGCCATGAGGCAGTCAACCAGGCCCCGAAGCCAAGCAGGCATAGACTCAAAGGCAGTGGGCCAAGCAGGCACAGACTCAAAGGCAGTGGGCCAAGCATGCACGGACTCAAAGGCAGTGGGCCGAACATGCACAGACTCAAAGGCCGTCGGCCGAACAGGCACAGACTCAAAGGCCGTCGGCCGAACAGGCACAGACTCAAAGGCCGTCGGCCGAACAGGCACAGACTCAAAGGCCGTCGGCCGAACAGGCACAGACTCAAAGGCCGTCAGCCAAGCAGGCACAGACCCAAAGGTAGTCAGCTGACCAGGCATGGATGCACAAGTGTTCAACCAACCAGGCATAGAAGCAGAGGCACTCAGCAGACCAGGCATTTAATGCCAAAGCCAAGAGGCAGGCAACCAGGCCCCGAAGCCATGAGGCAGTCAACCAGGCCCCGAAGCCATGAGGCAGTCAACCAGGCCCCGAAGCCATGAGGCAGTCAACCAGGCCCCGAAGCCATGAGGTAGTCAACCAGGTAAAAATATATAACACTATCAATCATGCTAAAGGCATATTCATACCAACCACAGAACACAAATATTCACTGTTAGAGATGAGCGAGCACTAAAATGCTCAGGTGCTCGTTATTTGAGGCACTGCTGTCCTATCCCCCGCCCCAGGACGCAGGCATAAGCCTGACACAGCATAGCGGTAACACCACCAAGTGACCAAGTTAGATGAGGTAGCAGGTGAGCCACTCAAAAATGTAGCCTGACACAGCATGGCGGTGACACCACCAAGTTACCAAGTTAGATGAGGTAGCAGGTGAACCACCCAAAAATTTAGCCTGACACAGCATGGCAGTGACACCACCAAGTGACCAAGTTAGATGAGGTGGCAGATCAGCCACCCAAAAATTAACCTTACACAGCATGGCGGTGACACCACCAAGTGACCAAGTTAGATGAGGTAGCAGGTGAGCCACCCAAACATGTAGCCTGGCACAGCATGGCAGTGACACCACCAAGTGACCAAGTTAGATGAGGTAGCAGGTGAGCCACCCAAAAATTTAGCCTGACACAGCATGGCGGTGACACCACCAAGTGACCAAGTTAGATGAGGTAGCAGGTGAGCCACCCAAACATGTAGCCTGACACAGCATGGCGGTGACACCACCAAGTGACCACGTTAGATGAGGTAGCAGGTGAGCCACCCAAAAATTTAGCCTGACGTAGCATGGCGGTGACACCACTAAGTGACCAAGTTAGACTGAGGTAGCAGGTGAACCACATATAAATTTACCCTGACACAGCATGGCGGTGAACCCAGAGTGACCAAGTTAGACTGAGGTAGCAGGTGAACCACATATAAATTTACCCTGACACAGCATAGCGGTGACAACAGAGTGACCAAGTTAGACTGAGGTAGCAGGTGAACCACATATAAATTTACCCTGACACAGCATAGCGGTGACAACAGAGTGACCAAGTTAGACTGAGGTAGCAGGTGAACCACATATAAATTTACCCTGACACAGCATAGCGGTGACAACAGAGTGACCAAGTTAGACTGAGGTAGCAGGTGAACTACGTATAAATTTACCCTGACACAGCATAGCGGTGACAACAGAGTGACCAAGTTAGACTGGGGTAGCAGGTGAACCGCATATAAATTTACCCTGACACAGCATGGCGGTGACAACAGAGTGACCAAGTTAGACTGAGATAGCAGGTGAACCACATATACATTTACCCTGACACAGCATGGCGGTGAACCCAGAGTGACCAAGTTGGACTGAGGTAGCAGGTGAACCACATAAAAATTTACCCCGACACAGCATGGCGGTGAACCCAGAGTGACCAAGTTAGACTGAGGTAGCAGGTGAACCACATATAAATTTACCCTGACACAGCATAGCGGTGACAGAGTGACCAAGTTAGACTGAGGTAGCAGGTGAACCACATATAACTTTACCCTGACACAGCATAGCGGTGACAACAGAGTGACCAAGTTAGACTGAGGTAGCAGGTGAACCACATATAAATTTACCCTGACACAGCATAGTGGTGACACCACCAAGTGACCAAGTTAGATGAGGTAGCAGGTGAGCCACCCAAACAAGTAGCCTGACACAGCATGGCAGTGACACCACCAAGTGACCAAGTTAGATGAGGTAGCAGGTGAGCCACCCAAAAATTTAGCCTGACACAGCATGGCGGTGACACCACCAAGTGACCAAGTTAGATGAGGTAGCAGGTGAGCCACCCAAACATGTAGCCTGACACAGCATGGCGGTGACACCACCAAGTGACCAAGTTAGATGAGGTAGCAGGTGAGCCACCCAAAAATTTAGCCTGACGTAGCATGGCGGTGACACCACTAAGTGACCAAGTTAGATGAGGTAGCAGGTGAACCACCCAAAAATTTAGCCTGACATAGCATGGTGGTGACACCACCAAGTGACCAAGTTCGATGAGGTAGCAGGTGAGCCACCCAAACATGTAGCCTGACACAGCATGGCGGTGACACCAACAAGTGACCAAGTTAGATGAGGTAGCAGGTGAGCCACCCAAACATGTAGCCTGACACAGCATGGCGGTGACACCACCAAGTGACCAAGTTAGACTGAGGTAGCAGGTGAACCACATATAAATTTACCCTGACACAGCATAGCGGTGACAACAGAGTGACCAAGTTAGACTGAGGTAGCAGGTGAACCACATATAAATTTACCCTGACACAGCATAGCGGTGACAACAGAGTGACCAAGTTAGACTGAGGTAGCAGGTGAACTACGTATAAATTTACCCTGACACAGCATAGCGGTGACAACAGAGTGACCAAGTTAGACTGAGGTAGCAGGTGAACCACATATAAATTTACCCTGACACAGCATGGCGGTGACAACAGAGTGACCAAGTTAGACTGAGGTAGCAGGTGAACCACATATACATTTACCCTGACACAGCATGGCGGTGAACCCAGAGTGACCAAGTTGGACTGAGGTAGCAGGTGAACCACATAAAAATTTACCCTGACACAGCATGGCGGTGAACCCAGAGTGACCAAGTTAGACTGAGGTAGCCGGTGAACCACATATAAATTTACCCTGACACAGCATGGCGGTGAACCCAGAGTGACCAAGTTAGACTGAGGTAGCAGGTGAACCACATATAAATTTACCCTGACACAGCATAGCGGTGACAGAGTGACCAAGTTAGACTGAGGTAGCAGGTGAACCACATATAACTTTACCCTGACACAGCATAGCGGTGACAACAGAGTGACCAAGTTAGACTGAAGTAGCAGGTGAACCACATATAAATTTACCCTGACACAGCATAGCGGTGACAACAGAGTGACCAAGTTAGACTGAGGTAGCAGGTGAACCACATATAAATTTACCCTGACACAGCATGGCAGTGACACCACCAATGCCTTGGTCAGACTGAGATTGCAGTCAAATGGCTGTAGGTGAGCCTCCCAAAAAATTGTTTTTGAGTGTCTGTAGTTGACGCTCCTAAAAAATTGATTGGAGAGAGGGCCTGTAGGTGGCCCTCCCTAAACATTGTTTGAAAAGAGAGCCAGCTGGCCCTCTGAAAAATTGCCTGTTGGCTCAGCGTTTGTGTAAGAGAAGGAGGAGAGGATACATGAAGAATCTTCATGTTGAGCTGCTTTCCCTCGGTGTTGGCAAAAATGTTTCTAACGCAAGGGCAGCCTAACATGAAGTCAGCCATGTGCGCCAGAGTCCCAACATGCAAGATTCCCTCTCCTCAATAGGCTGACTCTCCATTTCCTCCTCCTCCAACTCCTCCTCTTCAGCCCATACACGCTCAACAGATAAGAAGAAATGAGCATTGGTACCCTCTTCAGTCTCGCCAACAGTCTCCTCCTCTTCCTCCTCATCCTCCTCCCCCTCCTCCAATACGCGCTGAGAAACAGACCTGAGGGTGGTCTGGCTATCAAGCACCGTATCTTCTTCCCCCATCTCCTGTGACAAGCGCAAAGCCTCTGACTTCATGCTGAGCAGTGAGTTTTTCAGCAGACAAAGCAGCAGGATGGTGACGCTGATAATGGCGGCATCGCCGCTGACCATCTGTGTTGACTCCTCAAAGTTGCTTAACACCTGACAGATATCAGACATCCACGTGTAGACTTGAGGAAGCTGACTAACCTGACTACCAGTTCTCGTGGAAGTTGTCATCTGGCAGTCTACAATCGCTCTGTGGTGCTGGTAAACCATGGCTAACATGTGTAATTCCATCGCGTGGGCACGTCGCACAACAGTCGGTGAGCTGGCAGTTGTAAGTGCCGTTGCACTGCCCTTAGAGTGGCAGCATCTGTGGTTGACTTGCGGAAATGCGCACAGATGCGTCGCACCTTGGTGATCAAATCAGACAAATTGGGGTAGGTCTTGAGGAACCTCTGAACCACAAGATTGAACACGTGGGCCAGGTATGGCACATGTGTGAGTCTGCCGAGTTGCAGAGCCGCCACCAGGTTACGCCCGTTGTCACACACAACCATGCCTGGTTTGAGGTTCAGCGGCGCCAGCCAAAGATCGGTCTGCGTCGTGATGCCCTGTAACAGCTCTTGGCCGGTGTGCCTCTTGTCACCTAAGCTCAGCAGTTTCAGCACCGCCTGTTGGCGCTTACCCACGGCAGTGCTGCTGTGCCTAGAGCTACCGACTGAAGGCGCCGTGCTCACGGGTGGTAATTGAGAGTAGGAGGAGGAGGAGGGGTTGGAGGAAGAGGCATAATAAGCCTGAGAAACCGTGACCGAGGTAGGCCCCGCAATCCTCGGTGTGGGCAGCACATGAGCGGCCCCAGGGTCAGACTCAGTCCCAGCCTCCACCAAGTTAACCCAATGTGCCATCAGGGAGATACGGAAAACCTCAGTCTCTACCAGTCTATAGGGCAGCATCTCCAGGCTCAGCAGTGACGTGGACGTTTAGGGCTTGTGCATGTGTTTAGGACAGATGTGGACGTTTAGGGCTTGTGCATGTGGGTGGGTGGGATTGTATTTGCGCTTGCGCTCAAATGTCTGATGTAAAGACAGCTGAACGCTGTGCTGGGACACATTGGTGGAGGGTGTGGAGGATTGTGGAGGTGAAGGGATGGTTGTTGGGCGGGAGGCGCTCGTGCCTGGGTCCTGGGCGGGGGCTTGATTAGCAGAGCCAGGATGTGACACAGGGGAAGGAGCAGTGGTGTGACCCGCAGGAGGTGAATGGCCTTGGTTCCACTGAGTCGGGTGTTTAGCACTCATATGCCTGCACATGCTGGTAGTGGTTAGGCTGGTAGTGGTGGCTCCCCTGCTGATCCTGGTGTGGCACAGGTTGCACACCCCACAGTCCGTCGGTCATCCTCACTTTCTTTAAAGAACCTCCAGACTTGCGAACATCTAGGCCTTGGCACAGGAGCTTCACTCCGTGAAACAGTTGCTGATCTACTTGCTCTGGCCCTGCTTCTCCCTCTGGCCACCCCACTGCCTCTTCCAACCTGTTCTGGTGCTGCACTTGCCTCCACCTCAGAAGCAAGCACTGTCTTGACTAGGCTTACCAACCCAGCTCGAGTCAGTCACCTCATCATCCACCAGCTCTTCGTCCGATTCCTCACTCTGCTCCCCCCTCGGACTTACTGCCCTGACAACAACGTCACTGTCTGACAACCGTGTCTCATCATCATCATCATCCGACACCTTTTGACACACTACTTGCACTAAGTCCACACTCTCATCACCCACAGACTGCGAAAGTTCAAAATTTTAGGCATCGGGACAGAGCAACTGCTCCGGTTGCTGCTGAGCAGTGGTTTGTGACTCTGGGAAGGGTCCTGAAAAGAGTTCCTGAAAAGTATGCCGGATCTGAATCCATATTTTCCATGGGGGGGGGGCAGGCTGGGGGGAAGGAGGATGAGCTGGAGGAGCCAGAGGTCTACTCCCTTGGCTAGCGTGGGTGGACTGCGTGGAAGACTGGGTGGTGGATAAATTACTGGACACATTATCCGCTATCCACGTCATCACCTGTTCGCACTGTTGTGTTTTCAATAGTGCTGTACCACGTGACCCTGTAAGTTGCGAGATGAAGCTAGGGAGCGAACCTCTGCGGCATTCCAATGCTCCCTCATCAGCAGGTACTGTGTTACCCTGCCCAGGACCACGGCCTCTGCCCCCTACATCACTTGGACGCCCACGTCCTCGTCCCTTACCCCTGGGGTTCACCATTTTGTATATTCACTAAACTGTAGAATTAATACCTGAGTCCAAAACCGTATTCAGTAGACTGTAGAATTACTATCTGAGGCCAAAACACGTATTCTCTAGACTGCGGCTAATGTACCGCACACCACACCTTTTTTTCACTGGACTGTAGTATATATAATAAAAATAAAAAAAAGGAATTCTCTAGACTGCGGCTATTGTACCGCACACCACACAATTGTTCACTGGACTGTAGTATATATAACTGAGAGAAAAAAAAGGAATTCTCTAGACTGCGGCTAGTGTACCGCACACCACACAATTTTTCACTGGCCTGTAGTATATATAACTGAGAGAAAAAAACGTATTCTCTAGACTGCGGCTAGTGTACCGCACGCCACACAATTGTTCACTGGACTGTAGTATATATAACAGAGAAAAAAAAGTAATTCTCTAGACTGTGGCTATTGTACCGCACACCACACAATTTTTCACTGGCCTGTAGTATATATAACTGAGAGAAAAAACGTATTCTCTAGACTGCGGCTAGTGTACCGCACACCACACAATTGTTCACTGGACTGTAGTATATATAACTGAGAGAAAAAAAAGGAATTCTCTAGACTGCGGCTAGTGTACCGCACACCACACAGTTGTTCACTGGACTGTAGTATATATAACTGAGAGAAAAAAACGTATTCTCTAGACTGCAGCTATTGTACCGCACACCACACAATTTTTCACTGGAATCTAGTATATATAATTTAAAAAAAAAAAGGAATTCTCTAGACTGCGGCTAGTGTACCGCACACCACACAATTTTTCACTGGACTCTAGTATATATAACTGAGAGAAAAAACGTATTCCCTAGACTGCACTACAGCAAGCCAAGGTACAGCAGCAGCAAAATGAGTACTGAGAGGACTTTGGGCAATTTCATTGGGGTCTGTGTGGACCATGTGCTGTCCCCTTTCTGCCACCAGTCGCTGTGCACAGTGTGCAGCCAAGATGGTGGTAGCTGCACTACAAGTCCCAGCCAGCAGCCGAGAGGAGGCCAAAAAAAAAGGTCGTTGTAGCCCTTAGAAGGACCGTTGGGTTCTTTGTGGATGATTCCTGCCTAACCACATTCTAATTTCACATCCTAACAGTGTGCAGCCAAGATGGCGGTAGCTGCACTACAAGTCCCAGTCAGCAGCCGAGAGGAGGCCAAAAGAAAGGTCGTTGTAGCCCTTAGAAGGACTGTTGGGTTCTTTGTGGATGATTCCTGCCTAACCAAATTCTAAATTGAGGCCCTAACACTCTCCCTGACAGACAGCAGCTCTATCCCTAATCTCATCCAGGCGGCGTCTGAGGCGCGCATCGCGGGACCAGATTCTTATATTCTCAGGTCATCTGATCTGGCCAGCCAATCCCTGCTATCGACTTGTAGGGGTTCCACGTGATGCTAGGGGGTACCAAAGACTCTCCTGCATGTTGATTGGCTGAGAAAAAGCCACTAAACATGCAGGAAGAGGAAGATGCCATTTCCTCGAGTATCGCGAGATGCTCGCTCGAGTATCGAGCATCTACGAGTACCCTAATGCTCGAACGAGCACCAAGTTCAGACGAGCATGTTCGCTCATCTCTATTCGCTGTAAAACCTAAGTTCAATCCATAAGGTGTTCCTTGCTTCACAGCCCCGGAGGCTGCATGCTCCAGGCTCCACTGTCTGGAAGACAGGAAACCACACTGAAGGAGGAAGTGGGTGTTCCCTTTTTGATTGCTCTGGGGCTTCTTGTCCAGTTGTGGGGGCGGATCCACCTCATTCTATGGTGCTGTCTTGGGTGAAGGGAAAAAGGTGTTTTTTCCTTCTGAAGAAGCATCTTTATTGAAAGATCTTATGGATAGAAAAGCAGAGTCCATGTTGAGAAAAACCTACACTTCCTCAGCCGCCAGCTGTAAAGCAGCATTAACTTCTATCCCAGTAGCCAGAGCACTTCGTATCTGGATCAGTCAGCTAAGTCATGATTTGGAGGAAGGAGTTTCTATGGAAGAAAGTTTAGAAAATATCCCATTACTCAAATCGGCCTCTGATTTTCTGTGTGATACACCGTTAGATGTTTCAAAATTTGCTTCAAGATTTATGGCCTTGTCTAATGGAGCCAGAAGGGCCTTATGGATAAAACAGTGGCCTGGGGATGTCCAAAAAGACGTTTAACTGTTTCAGGTCCTTTCGTAATAAAAAAAAAAGATCCCTCAGATTCAGAAAGAATGGAGGGGCTGATCATCAGAGAAGGTTCAGAGGAAGAGATCATTGAACTTCCTTCAAAAAGAAGAATGCTGACCAGACACCTATTGACCTATGACGCCAGAAGAAAACCAGAGCAAGTAGGCGCAAGACTACAAACATTTTTTCCTCAGTGGTCAAAAACCTCATCAGATGTCTGGGTAACTTCAATTATACAAAGAGGATATATCCTAGAGTTCAGAAAGTTTCCTCCAGGTCGATTTTCCGTCACCAGGACACAAGATCCAGTTATTCCTATGTTAATTCAAGAATTTGTGGAAAAGGGGGCTCTGGAAGATGTTCCAAAATGGTAAAGAGGAAAAGGAGTCTACTCAAGAGCGTTTGCAGTCCCAAAGTCAGGAAACAAATGGAGGTTAGTCAGAGATCTGACCTTCCTCAACAGGTATCTCTTGAAACGGAAATTCAAGATAGAGACGATCCGGACAGTAATAGACCTCCTACAAAAAGACTACCTAGCAACTATAGACCTGACAGACGCCTACCTGTATATACCTATACTCCCCAAACATCGGAAGTATTTGAGAGTGGCGTTACGTTCACCCAAAGGGACAAGACACCTTCAGTTTACATACCTCCCTTTTGTGATATCGTCTGCACCCTGTGTGTTTACAAAGGTTACAGTGGTCCTGTCAGCAGCCCTCAGACTGAGGGGAATCAGTAATACCATATTTGGATGACTGGCTGAAAAGAGCATCCTCCAGGGATTAGCTGATGAAAGACCTGCAAGCAACCACTTCTCAGATACAGCAACACGAGTTTCTGATAAATCACAAGAAGTCCCACCTGGATCCAACACAAGTTCAAAAAGATAAGACAGCTCTCCCACTGTTGCTATGGATTAAGGTACTCTGTCCTAAAATGACTCACCCAGTCATATGGAGTAAAAATAATCTAAAAAGTAATGGGCAGGCACTCTATTATTGGAGCACACAGGTTCATTAGTAAGATAAAATATATATTAAAATAAAATAAAAATAGTACAATAGTAATAGTATAGCTTGTTGGGATTAGAAAAAATTATACCAAGGGCATGTTGTGTAAAATAGTTCTCAGTATCTATCCACCTTCATGACATTTGTAGATATCACCATATCATATTATAATTGTTTCACCATATCATTATCATAGTACCAACAGCGTATATATGGTGATGAACTCTTCTTTGTCTGTAAATAACTTGGTATTGGATACGTTGTATAGTGGTTTATTGTAACCACTCAGATCAGTCTAATTGGTATATGCATAAATGATATTGTAACTTTAGTATCCTTTTTTCACTCTTATGAAAACAATTAAAATGTCTCAATAAAATGTATCCAATTCTCTCTCTTGCGTCTGTCAGAGATATGTCACATTATTTGATGGTTAATATGTCCCCATACAGCATATCCTAGTATAATATTTGGCAGATATTGTTGAAGGGGTTGATACTCACTATAGTCCTTGTGGCTTTCTCAGTCGTCAGTGGCGTCCCACTTGACTGCTAAGTAGAGACACTTACCCCCCGCTTGCTTGTTTCAATATTAGTATCTGCAATATGTCAAGGTTACTTGTTTCATTCGCAATGAGATGCGGGCCAGTCTTTGTCTGCAGCGTAGCCTGCGGTATCTTGGCGTGGTCTGCAGCGTGGTCTATGGTGCCTCGGCGTTCTACACCGAGATCGATAGCGCCCCACGAGACTCGGATTGGGCCCTCACGTGACTCAGGTACGGCTCCAGCCACTTGATCCCGCTGTGTACGTCCGCTAGTTGTATTCTATGCTTTAAGCTTTGATTACAGCGCTGTAGATTATTCCTTGGAGTATAATTGTGTCTCCCAAATAAAGCCTTGGTGGGTATTCAAGCTATGTGACGCCAAACGCGTTTCAAAGCTGAATTGCGCAATTGTACAAAGATAGAGGATTATGATGAGGAAGCAGAAAAAATGAAGGGCCAATTTTTGGATAAAAAATATCCGTTGATTGCCATACAGACAGCACAAACCAAGGTACGGAATTTAAATAGAGATAGCTTCTTTATTGAGACAGAGACTATAAATGAGAGTACTGAAAATAAAGAGGACAAGATACGGATTATAATCCCATTTAATGCACAGTATAAAAAAGTAGAACATATTATAAAAAAGCATTGGCACCATGTACTACAGGACAAAATAATAGGACCCTCCCTGACCTCTGATCCAATAATAACCTATACCAAAGCACCTAATCTGGCACTAAAAATTGCACCTTCAGTGAAACCTAAAAGTAATCAACCTTCCATACAGGAATGGTTCAACTTGAAGAGGTTTTATAAATGTGGAAAATGCAATAATTGCAAAACCACAAAGTTCAAAAAGAAAACATCCAAAGTCTACTCTACAAGGAACTCTTTTTCTCTAGAAATAGCCTGACATGTAACTATATGAATATAATCTATTTAATTGAATGTCCCTGTAAGAAACAGTATATTGGCAGAACTAAGAACATTGAAAAAAAGAGTAGCGGAACACCTTACAAACATCAGAATGGGCTATGATAAACATACTCTGTATAAACACTTCAAGTTGTACCACAATAAAGATCCAAGTGGAATAATATTTACAGCATTAGAAAAAGTGAACATACACTGGAGGGGAGGAGACCATATCTCTAGGATGTCTAGGGCGGAATCCAGACGGATTTTCGACTTTGACACCCTAACACCAGGAGGATTGAATGCAGACTTTGAATTATTTGGGTTCCTTTGAGAGGCTGCCCGTCGACGAGACATCAGTGTCAGACTGTCCTTTATACCAGTACACTGATCTCTCCTTGATGGGAGCCCTCAAATATCATCCAGTACTTCAAACCGTTGTCTAGTAACCTGATATATCCAATTATAGCCTTTTCACCATACATTATTATTATTATTACTATTATTATTATTATATTTATGTTGCATATTATTATTATTATTATATTTATGTTGCATATCTTATATTACATATTTTATGTCACTTCTCACCGTATATTATACACAAATATATATACTGGAGGTCTAATGTTTGAAGAAACATGAACCTCTTAAGAAAACGCATAAACAGAGAAAAATGCAACAAAAATGCAAGAAAAACGCAATATTATTCAAGGAGTAGTAATTTAAAGAATAAACACGGGAGACAAGTACTATTTATCCACACATACCACTTGATTATGTCCAATAAATGAAAGGATACAGAAAGATGAAACAAGAGATATTTGAAACTCAACAAAAAATGCAGAACATGAATAAAAGATGCCAAAAATCCAGTATGGGTTTTATTAGCAACCAGACAATGGATATAAATAGTGGGTAAAAAGCAGAATGTAACATGGCCACTGAGGAAGAAGCATTCAGCTTCGAAACGCGTTTGGAATCACATAGCTTGAATACCCACCAAGGCTTTATTTGGGAGACACAATTATACTCCAAGGAATAATCTACAGCGCTGTAATCAAAGCTTAAAGCATAGAATACAACTAGCGGACGTACACAGCGGGATCATGCGACTGGAGCCGTACCTGAGTCACGTGAGGGCCCAATCCGAGTCACGTGGGACGCTATCGATCTCGGTGTAGAACGCCGAGGCACCATAGACCACGCTGCAGACCACGCCGAGATACCGCAGGCTACGCTGCAGACAAAGACTGGCCCGCATCTCATTGCGAATGAAACAAGTAAGGCTACTTTCACACTAGCGGCAGTCCTGATCCGGCAGGTGAAGGGTGCCGTCGGATCCGGACTGCCGCAAGGACATGTGTGGGGCCGGAACCGCGTTCAGGCCGCACACATGTCACATACACAGTACCATATACATACACACACATACACATAAACACATACATACTTACATACTCCAGGCAGGCCACACGTCTTCACACCCAGGAGGCTCGCAGCTATGACGATTCCCCACAGCGCCCTCTGCTGGGCGCTGTAGGGAATCGTCATAGCGGCGCGCCTCCTGGGCATGAAGATGTGCGGCCTGCCTGGAGTATGTAAGTATGTATGTGTTTATGTGTATGTGTATGTATGTCTGTATGTGTAGGTGACGGATCCGTCCTGAACTCCATTGAAAGTCAATGGAGGGCGGATCCGGTTACCATTGTGGTCACACCAGACGGATCCACCCCCATTGACTTGCATTGGGGGTCATTCCGGATCCGTCTTGGTGCGGATGCCTGGACCGGAGAGAAAACCGCAGCATGCTGCGGTTTGTTCTCCGGTCTGAAGACGGAACGGAATGCTTTCAGGAGAATTCCGTTGTCTTCAGTTCAGTTTTGTCCCCATTGACAATGAATGGGGACAAAACTGAAGCGTTTTATTCCGGTATTGAGCCCCTATGACGGAACTCAATACCGTAATTTTAAAACGCTAGTGTGAAAGTAGCCTAACCTTGACATATTGTAGATACTAATATTGAACAAGAAAGCGGGGGTAAGTGTCTCTACTTAGCAGTCAAGTGGGACGCCACTGACGACTGAGAAAGCCACAAGGACTATAGTGAGTATCAACCCCCTCAACAATATCTGCCAAATATACTAGGATATGCTGTATGGGGACATATTAACCATCAAATAATGTGACATATCTCTGACAGACGCAAGAGAGAGAATTGGATACATTTTATTGAGACATTTTAATTGTTTTCATAAGAGTGAAAAAAGGATACTAAAGTTACAATATCATTTATGCATATACCAATTAGACTGATCTGAGTGGTTACAATAAACCACTATACAACGTATCCAATACCAAGTTATTTACAGACAAAGAAGAGTTCATCACCATATATACGCTGTTGGTACTATGATAATATTATGATGAAACAATTATATGATATGGTGATATCTACAAATGTCATAAAGGTGGATAGATACTGAAAGCTATTTTACTTAGAGTTATTTTACACAACATGCCCTTGGTATAATTTTTATATCTTTCAACATATATGTATTTTTTCTAATCCCAACAAGCTATCTGTACTATTTTTATTTTATTTTAATATATATTTTATCTTACTAATAAACCTGTGTGCTCCAATAATAGAGTGCCTGCCCATTACTTTTTGGATTCAACACAAATAATAATTTTTTGGGGTTTTGTGATCGATACTCGTAAAATGAACATCAAATTGTCCACACCAAGAATACAGAAGATTATCCAGGAAGTCTCTCTTCTCATTGCTCATCAAAAGATGTCTGTAAGGAATGCCATGAGAGTTTTGGGTCTTTTGACCTCATCAATAGATGCTGTTCCTTGGGCCAAAGCTCATATCAGGTCCCTACAAAACAATATCCTGGCAGTATGGAACAAGTCACAAAACACTCTGGACAAAGCTCTGCTCATTTCTCCAGCCACTCGTCAAAATCAAAGGTGGTGGCCATGTCATCTCGCCTAACCAGTGGGAAGAGTCTGATTCCTCAAGCACAGAAAGTCCTCACCATGGATGCCTCCTCTTGGGGTTGGGGTGCCCATGTAGAGGACATATGGATACAAAAGAGTTGGGACCCATATAAAAGAAATGAGAGCTTTCAGACTTGCTCTCTTACAATTCCAGAATCGCCTCAGCAACTGTCACATTCAAGTCCAGTCAGACAACCTGACAACCGTCTATTATATCAACAAACAAGGTGGCACCAGGAGTCCCCAGCTAGCGGAAAAATACAGGCAATTGATGAATTGGGCAGAGACTCATACGGCAGGCATATCAGCCATACATATCAGAGTGACTCTCAACATAATGGCAGATTGTCTCAGCAGAAGGAAACTCCACCCAGGACAGTGGAGTCTGAACACCAAGGTTTTCAAACAAGTGGTGAAGTCACTGCTGACCCTGGGTGCTATGGGCACACAACACAATGCCAAAGTAAAAAGGTTCTGTGCCCTCTACCAACCTCACCAGTCAGTGGGAATAGATGGTCTCTCAATCAGCTGGAAACAAATGATGGTCTATGTTTTTCCCCCCATTTACGATGATAATGAAAGTGCTCAAAAAGACGATCCAGGACCAAGCGGAAGTAATAGCAGTTCTTCCCTTTTGGCCTTGCAGAGCTTGGTTCTCTCTAGCCATGACTCTCTCAGGGGTGGAGACTACCATTACTGCCAAACCTACTAACTCAGGTGGGGATGACACATCCCAATCCGCAAACATTACACCTTATGGCCTGGAGGCTGAGCGGCAAAAACTACTCAATTTAGGCCTCTCCGCAGAGGTGATTAATACAATGTTAGTAGCTAAAAGGCCTAATACAGTAAAGATCTACATCAAAGTTTGGAGAATTTCTAATAACTGGTGTTGGTCAATTAAGCAGACACAATCTATCAACAGCGTCCTACAGTTTCTACAGGATGGAGTAAAAAAAAAAGGACTCAAACGAAACACCTTAAAGGTACATGTTACTGCTATTAACAAGCAACTGCAAGGAAAATTCTCTAATCACAGTCTAATTAGTTCTTTCTTCAGAGCCATGAACACCTTAAGACCAGGGTTGCCAACCGTCCGTAGATTCATGGACAGTCCATAAAAACAGGGTGTTTTCTTCTGCCGTCTCTAGCGTCCAGCAGAAAAAAAGCCTGTCCTTGAATCTTCTTCAGTATTGACAGCACATTTGCCGTGAATACTGTGGACCCATGCAGGCACTGCCTGTGATGTACAGTAGGCCACAGGCCTCCTCCAGGCCAGCCTGCAGCCTAACGTTACAGTACCTATGTCCCGGCGCAGGTAGCTCACCATGCTATGATGTCATCATGAACGTGCAGACGTGATGACATTATCATGCTGCGTGCCACCTGCGCAGGGACAGAGTTAGGGGTGGAATTAAAATTTTTAACAACAGGTTCCCTACTCAACGTCGGACACGCGGCGTCACAACACGTGTTTACATATACATTTCCCATATACATGGTACACATACATAAATACACCATATATACACATACCACAAAACTTTTAAAAAGCCTAAGGAGCTAAACTACCAGTGCTGTAAGTTTTTGTAAAGCGCTGGCCCACACATCTAACTCCACCCAATGTCTATCTGTACATGTTCCAACCCTGCCTAGTCTCCATTGTGCCCCCCACACAGTAGTTATGCTAGATTTGGGATGGTTGGGAGGTATGCACACATAAACAGACTATATAGACACTACACTCACATAATCGCATATACAATATACACCATACAGTATATAAATTACACATAGGCTACACTTACAGTAGATTTACCTGCTCCATATACATTTTATACACATTTGTACCTAGCACTAAATACATATTTGCATACACATTATATTCAGTGCTATCCAGCATACAGCTCCACATACCTCTTATATCCAGTGACCTCTCCTCGTTCTGCAGACGTTCTCTTTTCTCATCTTCTCCTTTTAGACCAGGCGATGATTTTTCACCCATCTCTCGTCTCTGCAGTTTGACAAAAAGACATCTTAGGTTTCTACTTTTCCATCATCCTCCCACCTTCTGAACAACTCATCCTGCCACCTTCAATACCTAAAATGAGCACCAGTACAAAAAATGTCCATTATAATGTGTAAATAAAAGAAAACCACGGAGACACCATCACATGTCTCAACGACGGTCAAAACTAGCCAGGCCTTTCACCGGGAAGGAACAACCAAGGGAAGGTCAGTCTCCAAAAGGAAACCACCTATGCCAAAACATGGTATCCATCCACAGACAGCTGTTTCGGGGTATTTGCCCCTCATCAGTGTGGAGTAGGAATCTGGCTAGTGGGAGCAATGCCTAGTAAAAGGTTATTTAAGAAAAGATGATTGACCTCAGGGAGATCAACCATCATCACCACAGAGACACCATCACGAGTCTCAACGTTGGTGAATCTAAAACAAGGCTCCCTGGGAAAAGCAATATGCAAATAAAAGAAAACCACGGAGACACCATCACATGTCTCAACGACGGTCAAAACTAGCCAGGCCTTTCACCGGGAAGGAACAACCAAGGGAAGGGCAGTCTCCAAAAGGAAACCACCTATGCCAAAACATGGTATCCATCCACAGACAGCTGTTTCGGGGTATTTGCCCCTCATCAGTGTGGAGTAGGAATCTGGCTCGTGATGGTGTCTCTGTGGTGATGATGGTTTTATAGACCCAGATCCCAATATAGAGGGAAAAATTCTGTGCAGTTAGTGGTCAGACAACCTAGGACTTTGTATTTTGTAAGTAGACTGTCTGCTGTAAAGACATAATAAAGCTGATTGTGGCTAGTTTGCACCCAAATCTGCAATGTTGGAGTAGCTTCTTGAGGTGTGTCAACTGTCTAAAGTGAGAAGATGGCAATCCTGGAGAGCTAAGTGACCCCAATTTGTTACAATACATGTATATATATATATATATATATATATATATATATATATATATATATGCCGGTATATGTTTGTGTGGGTGTGTGTCTATTAGATAGCTGATGGCTGTGCAGCTTTAAAAATGCATATTGCAGCATTTGCCGTGGCGAGCCTGCCAGGCGATAGTAAAGCGCCAAATTACGTCACAGGGGAGCACAAGCGTATAAACTAAAGAAGGCCAAAATGGCCATTATTCATATGGACAATTGGTCAAAATACCATCAGTGCAGGTTGCCTCACCGGGGAGACAAAAAAATGTCATCACCCATTTCGATCATCGCACCCATGGAAAAATTGCCATTAAATAGCAAGTATTTGAACAGACATCGTGGTTGTCTGCTCCACAGTAAGTATTTGAACAGGCATCGTGATTGTCTGCTCCACAGAATGACAGCAGACGCCACTGTTACCAGTAGCAACGACCGTCACTAAAGGGACACTGACAGAATCGCACGGAGTTATCCTAGCGACTCAGTCATAGTCTACCAAGTGGAGACTGCATACATGATAAGTGCCATTACATAAAGAGGATTTTACATGTTTAATAAAAAATATGTCATACAATAACTCAATCATCGCGATGTGGATCCCAAAAGGACAATAAAAATTGTACACATCAGGAGCAAGTCCCTTCGAAGGGCAGAAGGAGCAGAAGGGTCAAAAACTTCAAATATTCAATGTCGATAAAGCGCCATCACCAACTGGAATAGTTTCTGGTGAAAAAAAGACAAAACAAAATTAATTCTAAAAACATTACAGTTAAAAAAACCAACAAACTATAAAGAGGAGGAAGAGGGCAAATATCAAAAGTAGGCGTAGAGACTCAGCAAAAAGCCCTCAATGAAAAATCAATGTTGAGACCCAGAGGGTGCAAAGATTGCAACCTACTGATCCACTCCAATTCACGTCTCTTCAGTTTCAATTCCCTATCACCCCCACGTCGTAAAGAGGGAACATGGTCCAGTATGGAAAAACGCCTCGGTACTGGAAGGTTTGTTCTTTCTTTACTTATGCTCAACTTATGATTATTCAAACGTAATCTCAATTCAGTTGTTGTTTCACCAATATAAATACATTACAGAGACAAACCAAAGCATACATGACATGATCAGATCTGCAAGTCAAATAATGTCTAATTAAATATTTCTTTCATGTACCAGGATGACATAAATGATCTCCCTTCAACATCAGAGTACAATTGTCACAATTCAAACAGGGATAACACCCTCTCCTATTGATCTTAGGCACTGTCTGACCACCGAATGGGCCAATATCTGCATGGACCAATCTATCACGTATACTTGGTGAACGTCTATATGAAAATAAAGGCAGCATTCCAAAATCAATGAAAAATGAAAAAAATACTTTTATTCACCCATGTGGCTACACGACGTTTTGGCTGAACACTAGAGCCTTTCACAAGCAGTTATGCATGTGAACAGATCATATATATATATATATATATATATATATATATATATATATATATATATAAATATGTATATACAAAGTGAATGTCCAATGAATCAGCATACATAATTAAACATAAAAAACAAAAATAAAATGCTACAAGTGCCATAAAAAGTACATAGTGCCATAATACATCATAATGTATTCATACAATTGTGCACATAATAATCAAATCTCTATACATAATACAGTGAATACACCAGATCACATAATACCATGATTAATATGCATTATAAAACATGATTGCACCTGTATACTTCATATGCAAATGATTATTCAATGAACAGATCAAAAGATAAGGCTCGCCAAAAAAGATGAGTGAACACATTGCTGTTCTAATATTTATTAATCATTAGCTGAAGGACACGGCTTTGCACGGGTATATTTCATCTATTTAATTTAATTGAATGTTTGTGTGTGTCGTTAAAAGATATCGACAGTATCCACTATAACAGTGACGTCTACAGTACCCCACCCCCTTAACAGTGACCTCCACAGCCCCCCACCCCTTAACATTCACCCACCCCCTCCCCACAGTGCCCGTTTCCTTAAAATGGGACCCCAACAGCAGCCCACCCCCTTAACTTTGACCTTCACAGCTTCCTGCACCTTTACCAGTGAGTTCCACAGCAGACCACCCCCTTGACAGTTATCTCCACAGAGGCTCGCTCCCTTAACAGTGACCTCACAGTACCCCACTGCCTTAACAGTGACCTCACAGTACCCCGCTACCCATTTATTAGTGGCCTCCACAGTCCCCTGCTCCCTTAACAGTAACCTCCACAGTGGCCTGCCCCCTTAACAGTAACATCCACAGTCCCTTTCCCTTTAATAGTGACCTCCACAGCAGCACTTAGCCCTTTATTATTGACCTCCACAATATCCCGTCTCCTTAAGAGTGATTTTCACAATAAACCACCCCCTTAACACTGACCTCCACAGAGCTCCGTTCCCTTAAAATGTGACCTCCATAGTGGATCGTCCCCTTAACTGTGACCTCCACCGTTCCCTGCCCTCTCAACAGAGACCTCCACAGCTCCCGTCCCTTTAACAGTGACCTCCACTACATCCCGCCCCTTAACAGTGACCTCCACAGCGACTCGCCACTTTAACAGTGACCTCCACAGCGGCCACCCCTTTATTAGTGACTTCCACAGTACCCCGTATTTTTAACAGTGATTTCCACAACACCCCAACCTCTTAACAGTGGCCTCTACATCAATCTGCCCCTTAACACTGACCTCCATAGTGGACGGTCCCCTTATCTGTGACCTCCACAGCAGCCTGCCCCTAGGGTGGCCAGAGGTCCGGTTTTAGGCTTTCAGACTCCCTGTCCTCCGTCCAGCGCAGGGCCTGGATGGACACAATGATGTCCTTTTGAACAGCTTACTCTCAGACAGCAGCACTGTGCTGTCTGAGTGTGAGCTGCAGGTTGAAAATAACCCTCCCTCCCACTACTGCAGCTGACAGAAGTTGATTTTTACCTTCATTTTTTCAATCCCGTCGGCTGCGTAGTAGACTAACCGGGTCAGGGCGTGGCTTAGCGGGACCTGGGGACGGGGTTTTTAAGTCCGTCTTTTTGCACAGCCGCCCTCCATTCATTTCGATGGGACTGAAACTGGCTAACCTGTTGTATGTGTGCTTGGCAGCTGAAGGCATCTTTGTTGGACCCATGCTGAGAAAAATTACATTTTAATATTGTGAAGGTAGACCGGTAGAAATACTGAATTTTCCCCTCACAGTGTTATGTCATTTGTATATACATGTATTTAATGCTATACAAAGCCCCCCACCTTTTTATATTATATTTTTATACTTTGTAACTTTTATAAAGCTTGCGTATAATATATGTATATATATTTAACTAGTCCAAGATGGCCCCCTTACTCTTATCAATATGACTTTTTCAGGCTAGTGACGTAGAATGGAATGCAACTTCTATCCAATCAAGAATGATATTGTTTGCTATTTGCATGCTTACGCCCCCCTTTCCTTTTTGTATCGAATAAGTACGTGTGTTAATAAAGGAAAAGCCAGAGGCTGTAATGATTTTGCCACAAAAGCACGGCCAAAGGACTTAATACTGGAATCATAAGTCTGTGTTTTGTCCTTAATTATTGTGCGCACCCGTGTTCAAAACAATTCGGAATGACTGACTGAATTCCAGAAAGGACAGGTTTAAGTCCACCTCAACAATATATGTGCAACGAGCTGGTACCGCAGGGGGAGAACACGAGAGCGTCAGGGTTATGTCACAGTGTGCTGTTGCCGATGGTTTTACTCACGGTTCTGCTGACTGCCCCTGGACCGGCGTGTAGTTGCATGGGGGGTGGACACGACTTCCCTCGGGGCACACTCCGTACGCAGGACTCCACCGGATGGTCAGATGAGGTGCCCTTGGTAGTAATTTTGACCGTGTCGGTTGGCTGGGTCCTGGTTATCCGTGACGCCAGTGTCTTAAGGTAGACACACCCTTGGTAGCAATAATGAGGCAGTTGAAGATGTAAAATAAACTCTTTACTTTTGCCTTGAGGTTGAATGTCATATAGGTACAATTTCTTTAGTAGGCAGCAGATGTTACAGAATAGTATTGTAAGACTTCTAAGGCAGTGATGGTAGGTTACTGTAGCTTTAAATCCTGTTACTCTTAATTTCTCCTTCCAGTCAGTCCCCTGATAAAACTAGTCTTGGCTGTGGATAAAATGAGATTAATATTCCAGGGTATGTTGGCCCTGCACGGCAGGAATTAATACTTCTGCACTGTGTTACTATAGTAGAAACCTGACTGCCCATTGATGTTTTCAGTAGGTCATTAAATCACAACTTTAGCTTGAAGTTGCTAGGTTTGTGTCCGGGTGCTGTGGAGCTACTCCCAGTCACTATAAGTTTTGCTGACAAAGTCCATGAAGCTGATGAGCTCAGCATTTACCTTTGACAGGCTTGTAATCCAGTTCATGCCAGTTTCTAGTGGCCAAGAAATGGTAAGTTGCCATTTTGTAGCTGTAACATGGCCAGTGTCCAGGAGGTATGGCGGCCTTGGGGTGACTCTCTCCTCCTGCACATAGCTTAGGTTGCTTCTGCCTTCCTCACATGCTTCTCTACTAATGACTCACTACCTCCTCTCTATACCATAGAGGGGTATATTTATATGTTTCTAGTCAGCACCATCTAGTGGTGGAAATTGGTATTACTGCCTAGGGTGATCTTACAACACTTTATACATTTAAATACAGTTCACAATGACACGGCTATCAAAAGTGACATGGCTATACAAAATACAGTTTGTAGTGTCCCTTTCACACCACTGGTGGGACACTGCATATGCAAGCATGGAGCATAGGAGAAATGGGGGCGTTGCCATTACACCAAGATGCTCAGCTCTCTCTGCAACTGCTGCACCCCCTGCAATTTGTTTGACTTCAGGAGAAATCTGGGTCAGTCATGATCACGCTTTCATTACCTGACCCTGTCAATAAAAGTGGAGAGGGCGCAGCAGTTGCAGAGAGAGCAGAGCCTCTAGTTGTAACGGCAACATTACTATTTCTCCTAGAGGCTCATTTGCATATATTTAAACATAATTTTTCTCAGCACTGTGGGCATATATGAACATGGGACTAACAGCACCAGTCCATGAGAAATCAGGAAACAACGTACTGAGAATACTCTAATAAAGTCCTGATTTTAATTTACAGAATGGATTATTTTCTCAACTTAAAGGGGTTGTCCGGGTTCACAGCTAAACCCGGACATACCCCTAATTTCACCCAGGCAGCCCGCCTGACTAGGGCATCGGAGCATCTCATGGCTTCCGCCCAGCAGTGAGCCCAGTGACATCACCGGCGCTGATGGGTGAGCTTTAGCGCGGCCCTAGCCAGTAAAACGGCTGGTAACATCACCGAAAACACTGCCGGGCGGAAGCCTCCGCCCAGCAGTGTGTATAATGTAAACAAAAAACCCTTGCCCTGCGCGATCCAGCAGATGACCACTCGTGATTTGGAAGAATTATCTACTCTAAAAACACAACATAACTGTTCTAAAGAGGAATGGCAGGTCATCTGTGTGCTTAAGAATAACCACAATATCACCATCAAACCTTCTGATAAAGGGGTAATGTGGTCATCCTTAATTCCAACCATTACCAGAAGATTTGTGAGGATCTCTTATCAGATAGGCAATGCTATAGTATCTTACGCTCCAACCCGGCCAACCTCTACTTAGGCGAATTAAGAAATATCCTCCTTGAAGCTAAAACAACAAATCTCATATCACAGGAGGAATTTGATTTCTTTTTTCCACAACATCCAACGCTGCCACATTCTATTGTCTTCCTAAAGTACACAAGGGGTTGGAGCCCCTCAAAGGTAGACCCATAGTGTCTGGTGTGGGCAGCCTGTGCCAAAATGTGGGGATCTATATAGACTATATATTGGCACCTTTTGTTACCTCACTCCCTTCGTTTACAAGGAACACCATGGACCTACTGAAGAGACTTGAAGGTATCAGCATACAGGAGGATATGATTCTAGGTAGCATTGACGTAGAAGCATTGTATTCCTCTATACAAAACGAGGCGGGACTCCAAGCAGCTAGCTACTATCTTAGTATGCGGGGTCAACAGTATCAGACACATAACCTATTTGTTCTACGTTTACTCCGCTTCTTGCTAACACACAACTTCTTTCTCTTTAATGGCAGGCTTTACCACCAGCTGAGGGGCACCGCGATGGGCTGTTCATGTGCGCCATCGTACACAAATTTGCTCCTGGGCTGGTGGGAAGCTACATCTGTCTTTGGTGATATGTCGTCAAATAGTACTGAGCCCATTTTATTATGGGCCAGGTACATTGACGACATTTTCCTGATTTGGAACGATACCAAACCTTCACCACCTTTGTCAATGGCCTAAACAATAACACTATAGGTCTGAGGTTCACGTCTGAATGCCATGAACACACCCTACCATTCTTGGATGTCTGTATTTTCAAAACACCCTCTGGTGAGTTAGGAAGTACCATTTATCGTAAACCCACGTCCACCAATTCTGTTTTGCATTGGCAAAGCAGTCATCCTCCGCCCCTTAAGAAGAAGATTCCTCTCGGACAGTATTTGCGACTACGTAGCAATTGTTCGGAGGATAGTGAATTTGCCCAACAGGCGGTGGACCTAAGGGCCCGTTTTAGGGGCAAAGGTTATCCTGACCATGTCTTTAAATCAGCCTACCAGAGGGCTAAAAGAAGTGATCGGACTGAACTCTTAATACCTAAAACTAAGACAACAGGCAATGCTAAGATCCGTTTTATCACCACCTTTGACGGCGTTTCAAGCCAGGCCAGGACTGTCTTAGAAAAAACATTGGCCGATCCTTCTAATGGACCCTGACATCAAACTAGTCATCGAGAGCTACCCCCAGATAACTTTCAGGAGGGGTAATAGCCTACGGGACCTTTTGGTGCACAGCAACTACACGCCAGCTAAACCCAAAGCCACATGTTATCTCAGGACATCAAGGGGTGCTATAGATGTAGTGGCTGTTTAGCTTGTAAGGTCTTTGAACAAAGTAGAACCTTTTATAGCTCCAATTTAGAACAGACATTTGTTATCAGGGATTTCATTAATTGCCGCACACGAGGTGTCATATGCAAGATCACCTGTGAATGCAATTTGGAATACATTGGCAAAACCAAACGTGAACTACGAAGGTGCATAGGTGAACATCTGAATGATGTTGAGAATCAAAAGGATACGGCTGTATCCCGACATTTACATGAGGCACACAATGGTGACATTAAGTGCCTTAAGGTCACAGGTATCGAAACCCACCAGAAAACCACCAGTGAGGGGTTTGGACTGAATGACTAACTTAATTATGGTTGCTTTATATGAATGTATCCTCCCTTTATTTCCCCTCCCCCCTCCCTACTTCCCCGCTCATACTGTAATCTATGTATACTTGTGACCTATACATCTGTGACCTCAGCGTATATTGCAACCTCTATTGTTCTCCTTGCGCTCCCTAGTTCATTATACACTATGTTAGCCACACGAGATAGGGTGTTTTTGTATTAACTCTATGTTATCTCCACAATACTTCATATCAGTAGGGTTGGTGTAGTTTATCATTAGATCAACCCTCTTTTTACAATCACCGCTTTGGAAGTGTTTCAATTACTGCCTAAGGCTTTCACACTAGCGTTTTATAATTCCGGTATTGAGTTCCGTCATAGGGGCTCAATACCGGAATAAAACGCTTCAGTTTTGTCCCCATTCATTGTCAATGGGGACAAAACTGAACTGAAGACAACGGAATGCTCCTAAAAGCATTCCGTTCAGTATTCAGACCAGAGAGCAAACCGCAGCATGCAGCATGACTTTCAATGGAGTTCATGACGGATCCGTCACCTGCACACATACATACATACACACATACACATAAACATACATAGACATATACACATACAAATACACATACATACTTACCTGCTCCCGGCAGGTCTCCACAGCGCAGGAGGAGCCGGATGGCGCGCACATAGGACGATTCCACCCGGCACCCAGCAGAGGGCGCTGTGGGGAATCGTCCTATGTGCGTGCCGTCCTGCTCCTTCTGTGCTGTGGAGACCTGCCGGGAGCATGTAAGTATGTATGTGTATTTGTATGTGTATATGTCTGTGTGTGTGTGTCTGTGTGTATGTACTGTGTGACATGTGTGGGGCTGGAGCGCGGTTCCGGCCCCACACATGTCCCTGCGGCAGCACGGATCCGGCGACACCCTTCACCTGCCGGATCCGTGCTGCCGCTACTGTGAAAGAGGCCTTAAATGCCTCCTGCCTTTGTACAACAGCGCCTCATCATCTAGACGCTGTGCCTTCTTTGCTCGGAGACGCTTCCTGGTCTCCTAGAAACTGGTGGTCCGGAGCACTCGTAATCCCGCGAGATTTCGATGACATCACGCGAAGTTGGCGCGCGAGAAACCTGGCCGTGGATTCACCATGTTATAAGGGCTTGGACACGATGTGAGTGGTTGTTGACGCCATTTACCAACTCACCTACTGTCTGCCCAGTACTGGAGTGGTCTTTATTACCCATAGCCACCCAGATTACCTCAGTTCAGCACTACTTCATCAGTATGGTGCTGAGCACCTAGGGGACACCTATCTATTAATTTAGTGTCACTCATATGCTAAGGGGACGCCAGTATATGATAATAGCGCCCACATTGGCAGCAGATTTTTATGCCCTATTTTTTCCTATTTATAGTGCTAGGTCACTCATTCTCTATTTCCCCTGATGAGCAGTCCTATTGCGAAACGTGCATGTAGGGAAATGCGACTAGGGCAAAACAGGGTTTTCTATTGAAGGGACAGGTTCCGGATGGGGTCGCCCTTGTCAGGGCAAGAGCTCCATGGTTAGGCTCTTTAGGGCTATGCTAGTACCCCCCGACAGGGCAATATAGGGACAAATTAGGTCTTCTTCCAAGCCTATCCTATGTGACACCCAATCCGGACGCCCATTGCATTCAACAAGTGACGCACGGAGAGAACATCGACCTTCTGTCTGCCGTGGTGTGGTAGGACTGTCCTGGAATAAGATACATAGAATGACAGTGTTAGCAGACACAGATAGAAGCAGGGAGAATGAGTTGCAACAGCGAGCAGGTAAACAATGAAGAGGAGGCAGCGCTGACACCGCATGCGCCTTCTCTTCAAAGAGCTGATCATCAGGGATACTGTGTGTCGGAACCCCGCCGATCTGATATTGATGGCCTATCCTGAGAATAGGTCATAAATAAAAAATAACTTGGACAACCCTTTTAAAGATGTTCTCCAGGAATTAAATAAAATGGCCATCAGAAACCTGTCCTAGAATGTGAGCAGGACTGTTTGCTTCCACTTGCAAAGCTGCCTAGAGGGGATGAGGTAGCGAGGCTTCCAAATTGCATAAGATAAGTCCGACCAAGAAGGAAATTGCTGCCTTTTCAAGAAATCTAAATTTACTGAAAGTTTGTTAGTACAGCAGTGAACTATGGAGATATAGCAGAAGATTTTGCCTGCCAATTTATAAGCCAAAACCTGCTGAAAGTCAAGACAAAGCCAGAAGATTGTTATTTGGATGCACGTTTGCCTAAGTAAAGCTGTGTTGGATTTCACCATAAGTTCTGGACTAATTTATTACTACGACCCTCTATTATTCCCCCTATTTATTGCAACCGGAGTCAAAGCCTGGGGTCCAGCTGTTTCCAGGTAGGAGCACCATGACACACCAGAGACATTTTAGGCCACATAATATACCACTTGGCATTCCTACACTTGGGACAAGTGTTACAACATCCTTAGCGGGCCGTGAAGGGAGGGTCGCCCGTCGCAAGTTGGTGTCCGAACGTTGCACATCCGCAGCAGTGAGTAGCTGTAATTACACCTAAGCCATCCCACTCATTTCAATGGGACAGCTTGTTCCTTTACACTTGTATGTATTTATGCAATTCAAGCTTGACTATGCATTCTTGGGCAGCTTGCCTTGCCTGCAGATGTCTCGATCTGGACCTGCTGTGCTCTGGTGTCCAACTGTACACCACCCATACACTATGGGTCAGTGCTCACTGCACATATCATGCCCAAGAACTCCCTTTGGTGGGAACAGAGCTGAACTTAAGATACCCCACCTCCAGATGGGCAGTGCAGCACCACGCTCTTAGGGTGCGTCTACACAATGGGATTTGTTGTGCGACAATAGTAACATAGTAACATAGTTTATAAGGCCGAAAAAAGACATCTGTCCATCCAGTTTGGCCTGTTTTCCTATAAGTTGATCCAGAGGAAGGCAAAAAAAAACCCTGTGAGGTAGAAGCCAATTTTCCCCACTTTAGGGAAAAAAAAATCCTTCCCAACTCCAATCAGGCAATCAGAATTACTCCCTGGATCAACGACCCCTCTCTAGTAACTATAACCTGTAATATTATTACCCTCCAAAAATACATCCAGGCCTCTCTTGAACTCTTTTAGTGAACTTACCATCACCACCTCCTCAGGCAGAGAGTTCCATAGTCTCACTGCTCTTACCGTAAAGAATCCTCTATGTTTGTGTACAAACCTTCTTTCCTCCAGACGCAGAGGATGTCCCCTCGTCACAGTCACAGTCCTGGGGATAAATAGATCATGGGAGAGATCTCTGTACTGACCTCTGATATATTTATACATAGTTATTAGATCTCCCCTCAGTTGTCTTTTTTCTAAAGTGAATAAGCCTAATTTTGATAATCTTTCTGGGTACTGTAGTCCACCCATTCCAGTTATTACTTTAGTTGCCCTCCTCTGAACCCTCTCCAGCTCTGCTATGTCTGCCTTGTTCACAGGAGCCTAGAACTGTACACAGTACTCCATGTGTAGTCTGACTAGTGATTTGTAAAGTGGCAGGACTATGTTCTCATCACGGGCATCTATGCCTCTTTTGATGCAACCCATTATCTTATTGGCCTTGGCAGCAGCTGTCTGACACCGCTTCTACAGCTTAGTTTGCTGTTCACTAAAATTCCTAGGTCCTTTTCCATGTCAGAGTTACCCAATATTTTACATTTAGTATGTACTGGTGACTTGCATTATTCCTTCCCATATGCATAACCTTACATTTGTCAGTGTTAAGCCTTATCTGCCACTTCTCTGCCCAAGCCTCCAGTCTAACCAGATCTATCTGTAGTAGTGTACTGTCCTCTTCTGTGTTAATTACTTTACACAGTTTAGTTTCATCTACAAAAATTTATATTTTACTGTGCAAGCCTTCTACAAGATCATTAATAAATATATTGAAGAGAATAGGGCCCAATACTGACCCCTGTGGTACCACACTAGTTACAGTGATCCAATCTGAGTATGTACCATTAATAACCACCCTCTGTTTTCTATAACTGAGCCAGTTACTTACCCACATACAGACATTTTCTCCCAGGCCAAGCATTCTGATTTTATATATTATATGTGGTACAGTGTCAAATGCTTTGGAGAAGTCCAGATATACGACATCCATTGATTCGCTGCGGTCCAGTCTAGAACTTACCTCCTAGAAACTGATTAAATTGGTTTGACATGACCGATCCCTCATGAAGCCATGCTGATATGGAGTATTTTGCTTATTTTCATTGAGGTACTCCAAGATAGCATCTCTTAGAAAACCCTCAAACAGTTTACCCACGACAGATGTTAAACTTACCGGCCTATAGTTCCCGGGCTCTGTTTTTGGACCCTTTTTGAATATTGGCACCACATTTGCTATGCGCCAATCCTATGGAACACTCCCTGTATAGAGTCCTTAAATATCAGAAATAAGGGTCTGGCGATGACATTACTTAATTCTCTTAGGATACGGGGGTGAATGCCATCCGTCGCAGTAATGTTGCAAGACATTTTTTATAATGACAGTCTATCGTGTTGTACTGCAACATGCTGTGACTGCAACCAGACAATCGCACAATGATCCATCCAAGTTTGATATTTGTGTTGGATGATGCATGCTGCAGTGTGACACCATAAACTATCGTTATAAAAAATGTTGCACGATATTACTGCGACCTAAGTCGCAGTGTAGTTGTACCTTTTTGTCGTGTGACTTATTTCGTGCAACGAATGTCATTGTGTAGACATACCCTCATAGTCCCACAATGGCAAGGTTAAGGCAGTACCTCCCATCCCAATATGGCAACTAAGACATTCCCCTGGCTCTTTGGCCATAAAAAATCACCTTCTGAGGAACATTGACAATTTTGCTTCTATGTTAAACCAGCATTCTCCTCCAAGTGCATTCAGTTTATCCGCTTTTTCTGTCCATATAGCATCAGTATGCCATTGTTTTTCATGTACAGTAAAAATGTAGAATGTCTGCCCAGTATTTCCTTGCAACCATTAAAGAAAAAGGATGGCATCCATGTGCTGTTCGGGGTGCCCCAACCCCATCCATCTGATACTGATGACCCATCCTTTGAATAGGTTATGAATATCTAGTAAACAAGGAGGGCTTTTTAAGCAGAATGCACATGGATTGGAGATTAGTGTCTGTTCATTTGTCTGGATCTTCCTGCAACATCTGACGCTGTGGACCACCAACTCCTCATCTCCTTGTTGCAGTCGATCAATCACTGCTCTCTGTTGTTTTTTCCTCTCTCTGACCACTCATCAGAGGTGTAGCTAGGCTTTCTAGCACTCAGGGCAAGGGTACAGAACACACACACACCTGTTGACACTTGAATAAAGAATGAAAAGTTCAGCTACATGCACCGCAGCAAGTTTTTTTACACTAAGCCACTCCACTAACTCTGTCCAATTCATAACTATACTAAACTCACCCATTCCCACTTACCTAATAAAATCTATCATAGGGTACACAGCGGTACCAATACACCTTGCAATAAATGAAAGAACCAACTGATCGAAACTGCATCCAGGGTGTCGAAGGCGTGTCAGCATGATGTCCGCTGGAAACAGAAAAAGGTCCCTGTGGTGATAGAGGAAAAAGAATAATCACATAATGGGATGGTAACTGTCCCTGTAAAATCCCTAGCAGGGGGTGCTGTGCTAGCCCTGGAAGACCGAACCATCCCAATGTATAACAGGGTAATCTAGGGGACTTCCCCTTAGTGCTACCACACAGTATTAAAGCCAACATCGTGCCCCCTCACAGTAGTAATATTCACATTGTGCCTCTTTTACAGCAGAAATACCCACATTGTGTCCCATCACTGCAGGTTTGCCCACATTATATCCACTCACAATAGTTATGTCCTGTTTGTACTTGTAGACTCTTCACACTGGTTATGCCCACCTTTGTGCCCTTTCACAGTAGTTAACCCATATTGTGCCCCTTCACAGTAGTTATGTCCTCCTTGTGGCCCCATTCACAGTAGTTATGCTCACCTTGTGGCCCCTTCACAGTAGTTATTCCCATCTTGTGGCCCTTTCACAGTATCTATGCCTACTTTTGTGCCCCTTTACAGTAGTTATGCCCACCTTTGTGCCTCTTCGTAGTAGTTATGCCCACCTTTGTGCCCCTTCACAGTAGTTATGTCCTCCTGTTGTCCCACTTTGGCCCCTAGTGCCCTCTACAGCTTCATAAAAAAAAAAAACACAAATACTCACCTGTTTCCCTGATGATCGGCACATCCTGTGTTCCCCAGCAGCAGCACGACACACTCACACACAAACATTGTACACAGCCAGTAGCATGATGTGTGGCTACTGGGGAGCGTTGGAGACCAGCAGAATGGAAAAGCAGGGAGCGGATGGCTCCCTGCTTCCCCATGAGAATGAACCGCCCAGCAGGTGCGTCCGGAGCATATCCCTCATTATGCCCCTGCACTCATTCAGTGTATAATTTGTTGGCTCTACTTTTCTCCTCTTCCTTATGCTGTTGTGGTTCCTCAGGACTAAATCCTAGGTCCTCTCCTTTTTTCACTCTACACAGCCCTTATTGGACCGACTATCAGCTGATTTGGTTTTCAGTACAATCTCTATGCTGACAATACCCAATTATATGCTTTATCCCGTGACATCACCCCAGATGTACTACAGAATACCAGTGACTGTCTACCGTCTCAAACATTATATTTCTCTATCTAAAACTGAACCTTTCAGAAACGGAACTTAATGGGAGGACATTTATCAAGCCCTATACACCACAATTGTGGTGTAAAAAAGACACATTAAGAAGCACGGCTTTGTGAACCATAATGTGCGACTTGTTGAGCTTCTCGGCACTTTCCCGAAGTGCAGAGAAAAAGAGGTGTGGCTTGGCAGAGGGGGCATGGCTTTGTATCGCCAGCTGCATTCACTATAACTTTAGCCAAAAAGTGGCAGAAGTAATAGCTGAAGTCTAGACTTCACTTTCTGGCACACAGCAGGGCAGCTTCTGCCTCTTAACAAATCGGGCGCATCTCACACCAGTGCAGGGAGATCAAGACTGGCTGGATGGATCCGCCAGTCTTGATATATCTCCCCCATTGTGTTTCACCATCTACTAACCTACCTAAACCTGAAATTTCCCTCTCAGTGTGTGGCACCACCATAACTCCATACCTCCCAACCGTCCCAGATCCAGCGGGACAGTCTCGGATTGCAGTGGCTGTCCCGCTGTCCCGATACGGGGGAGGTATGTCCCGGATCCTGGCAGCTGTCCCTGCATCTATAGGACGCAGAGACAATTGCCTGTATTATGATGAAGCAGACAGCCTGCATCGCTGGCTGCTTCATCCGTCATCCCTCCCGTCCCCTCTGCCGCTCTCAATACCTCTGGTATGAGCTGGGGGAGGGGCGTCTGGCAGTCAGCCTTGGCTCCGCCCCCTCCACAAACCAAAGCAGCCGATATCCTGCTGCTGCTGCAGATGCTGCTAGGAAGAAGGTAAGTATATGGTGTTTATTTTTTTAACTTTCTGTGAGTGGTACAATGTGGGGGCACAACATATTACTGGGGGGGCACAATGTGGGCATATTACTGGGGGCACAACCTATTACTGGGGGCACAATGTGGGCATATTACTGGGGGGCACAATGTGGGCATATAACTGGGGGCACATAACAGGGCATATTACTGGGGGCACATAACAGGGCATATTACTGGGGCTCAGCTGGACATATTACTGGGGGCACAGCTGCGCATATTACTGGGGGGCATAACTGGGGAATATTTACTATGTGGGGCAGTAAGAAGACTGGATGGGATTAGGTGTATAATTATGTTGTGGGCGGAGTTAAAGGTGTGGCCTAATCCTGAAAAAAATTGCTGCGACGCACAATGTGTCCCTCTTTCTTCATTTACAAAGTTGGGAGGTATGTAACTCCTAGGCAGTACTCCCACTGTATTGGCTTTATGTTTGACACTGATCTTTCCTTCATGCCCTATATTCTCTAGTATCCATCCTTTTCTTACTGTGGAAACAACAGATATTGTCATTGTTGCCCTGATCCATTTTCATCTTGATTACTGTAACTCAGAGATGAGCGAACCACTTGACATTTGTTTCAGTTCAGGTTTTCAGAATTTTAAAAAAAGTTTGGTTTAGACCTGAATCGATACGAGTCATATTGAAGTTGCTCCAATTGCCTTGAAAATTGGTATATAACTCCCTCTAGCCTTCTAGGACATAAGTTTTAGGAAAACTTGTTATCTTTTTTCATTTATTTTTCAGGAATTTTTTTCCTCCCCAACCTCTCGAACAAAATGACAGCGATAGTAAATGATGTCCGAGTGACACTGACATACATAGCTATAGCTCACATAAGCACAGTAGGGCAATTCAATTCACTAAAGTCTGGGGTTAGACAAGAAGGCCCTCAAATGTTATCATACAAAGAAAAAAGACCCCAATACAAGTACTTATCAAAAAATACATATATTTTATTAATACATGTTAAAATATAGATCACACTCAGTAATCAATATCAACTCAATGGTGGTCAGGCCATACACTTGTTAACAGGCCATGCAGAGTAACCACGAGGGTCCACATGAACAGTATCATATATAATACATGTAATAAAGGGGATACTTGGTAATACAAATAAAGTGCAAGTGCATAAAGTATGTTCCAATCCACCTAAAAGGGGGAAGCCAGAATTACATATCAATGACAATCATAGAAAAACATAAAACAATACATGTTACCCGACCGTGGTAAACTGCTCCCCGACGCGCGTTTCCCCTATAGCTTCATCAGGAGGTAATGTTACTAGCCACCAATAACACTATTTATACCCACCTAACTCACCCACATCAAAATCACCTGAGTATCACCTCCTTCTAGCATTCGCATGCCACACGCCCCAGACCGGATGTAGTTGGACCGGAAGTGGTGTATCTATATGTAAAATCCCGACTCAATGTACTGTACCTAAATCACACAAATTATCCCCCTATTAAGAGGAATACCTATATAGTGTTCCGGTCCTCAAATCTACAATCTAATAAAATACCAAGATGGTAAAAGAGCATCCCTCAGTGTGAGTACAATTCCCGGCGCATACAGGAAGTGACGCACCAGAAGTATTCATGCGTGTCACACTGGAACGCATCTGCCTCAGATGGACGTTCTATATCGAGAATACCGATGCGTTCTTGGAACGCATCGGAATCTCATCAGACCTGCCCTATAACTAAGTAGTTAAATGTGCGAGGATCCATATACCCTGCGAACCACCTAGACCACCCAATCTTAATACATTCAAGGGGAAAGGTATGCGTTCCAAACTGGAGCGCACCTACCCACCACCCATTGTGTGAGCATTATTGCTAAGTGTCACAGTGATTAAATCAAATACAATACACGACAAAAATAGTTTATACATATAACACGTATCAATCACGATTTTAACATAATCAAGAAAACCTCATTTAATCATATTGAATTTAGTAAATATATATATAAAAATAAAATAAATAATCAATACATAAATGACAAAGTGACCGTGAAATACATACAAGAAAAGCAAGAAGTGTCCGTGATTGTGCAAGTGAAAAGCGCGTCACCCTGTGAACTTGCAGTGATGAAGTGAAGCAAATAATGAACACGTGCAAATAACCCCTGGACACAAATAAAGTTCATATATACCATAGACATATCATATATAAAACACTGACACTAACTAATATGCAACCACGTCAAACACCTATCGGGATCCTCCCACCATCCCAATATGTATGTAAATTCTGAGGTCAGACAGAACCAGTCAATATATGAAGACAAAAACAACATATACAGCATCAAATTATTCTTTTTTTCTGGTGACATCAATTCATCAATGGACAAGACCAACTGATGAGCCGCAAGGTAAATATTATATCAGATTCACAGTCACTTATAAAGGCCTTAAATAATCCAGCACTATCAGCATAAATTTTCTTTATCTCAGATAACATCTCTAATATCATGAATACAAGCCATCTTGCACCTGCGTCATCCACAGGGTAAGTACCCTGCCAGATCCTCAATCACTTCCAAGGGCCATAATTGATTAGGTACTGAAGCAACTAGGAAGGAAATAAACCAAATTAATAAGAATCGACCAAATAGTCAAAACAAGGTGGGAAAATTCCCAAAAATAGTATAGGTGGGTATATAAATAAAAGGATAAAATGAATTAAGAGACATAAAAACATCAAAATTACCATTGCATATAGTAATTTGATGGGACCCCTAGCAGAGGAACAATCTGAGCACAGCAGACCCTACAATTTACAATCTATAAGAAAGGAGCAAAACTAAGGGTCTCATGGGGCCCAAATGGGGCCACAGTATTTAAATTTTCAATCTAGCGTACCTCCTTTTGGCCAACAGTTGTTTCCATTTACCACCCCTAATATTTAATATTATTCTGCCAATCCCTTTTACCTTTAGGAGGGCTCCATTGCAGTCATGATGTTGTTTAAAATGACGAGGAATTGTTTTCAAATTATTCAGATCTTGTTCTTCTTTCGCCGCATAGATTCCCAGGACATGTTCACTAGTTATCTTCTTTAATTCCCTCGTTGTGAGTCCTACATATAGTAGGTTGCATGGGCAGCTTTTTAAATAGATGGCTCCTATGGTGTTCGCACTATATTCGGGCAAGCTACACAGCTCCCACATGGTTGGCACCACCACTTAGGAACCCTTGAACCAAAGGCCCGTTCAGGTTTCAAGCCCACATAGTGGCTCTTCGTCAACAGGTCCTTCAGGTTCTTCTCCTTCCTGAAAGTAATAGAGGGGGAAGTAGGTAAATAAAGCTTAAGGATATCATCTGAGCGTAAAACCTTCCAGTACTTGCACTTTATTTGTATTACCAAGTATCCCCTTTATTACATGTATTATATATGATACTGTTCATGTGGACCCTCGTGGTTACTCTGCATGGCCTGTTACCAAGTGTATGGCCTGACCACTATTGAGTTGATATTGATTACTGAGTGTAATCTATATTTTAACATATGCATTAATAAAATATATGTATTTTTTGATAAGTAATTGTATTGGGGTCTTTTTTCTTTGTATACGTAGCTATAGGTAAACACACATTTGACAGCATTAACATATACTGTGTTCTAATGCACACCGCATTGTGGCATGTGTTATGCGTTTTCATATTCCAAAGTTTCCAAAAATTGTCCCTTATCGGGGGCAGATGATGTTTAACCCTTAGACTCCCAGCGCCGTACATGTACGGCGCTGGGGCGATGCGGGCGCATGGCGCCCGCTCGCAGGTGCGGCGGGCGTCATGGCCGGCAAGTCTCTGCTGTTTCTAACAGCAGAGACTTGCCGCTACTTACCCGATCGCCGGCGTCTTGCTGGGCATTTAGATGCCGTGATCACACGTGATCACGGCATCTAGTTGTGTCTTTACCCGGAAGCATACGCTTCCGGGTGGTGAACAGACACCCCGTGTGGCCAATCGGGGTGTCTGTACACGATCTGAAAGCTGTAAACCTCTCTAATGAGGGTTACAGCTTTCAAAGTGCAATTCTTATTCTGGCCACTAGATGGCAGGCCAGGATAAGAAATGAGCAATTCTTGGATTTATCTCAAGCTAGTAAATCCCTGATTGCTCATAAAGAAAAAAAAAACACAATATATCAGCTCATATTTGAGCTTTAAAATAAGCACAAAAATTTTTTTTAAAAAATGTTAAAAAATATCTAAAAAATAAAAAATATATAAAAGTTCAAATCACCCCCCTTTCCGTATAAGTAAAAAATAAATACCTAAATAACAATAAATATAGACATCATGGGTATCACCGTGACCGAAAATGCCCGTACTTTTAAAATATAGAAAAAAAATTCCAATACGGCGAATTGTGTGGCGGAAAAAAGCGTCCAAATGGCGATTTGCCGTTTTTTGTTGTTAAATAAAAAGTGATCAAAAAGTCATACACACCCCAGAATGGTATCAAAAAATGAGCCCCCATACAGCTCCGTACACATAAATACCAAAAAGTAATAGGGGTCAAGATATGACAAGGAAGAAAAAAAAAAAAAGGGCAACTTTCTAATTATTTTATCACTATCAAAACGGAGGAAAAACTATACATATTAGGTATTGCCGGATTCGTACTGACCAGTAGAATGAAAGTAACTGGTCAGTTTTAATGAACATCGAACGCTGTAAATAAGAAACCCGTGGAACCGTAGCGGAATAGCAGTTTTTTTGCAATTTCACCCGATTTGGAATTTTTTTCCCGCTTCCCACCACACCATATGCAATATTAAATGGTGGCGTTGGAAAGTACAACTTGTCCCGCAAAAAACAAGCCCTCATACAGCTATGTGAACAGAAAAATAAAACAGTTATGGCTGTTTGAAGGCAGGGAGCGCAAAACGAAAATACATAACCGAAAAAACCTCCGGGACTAACACACATGGTGTTATGATGCCTTCACATGCGGCAGATTTTATGGCAGAAAATTCAGCGACTAAAAATCACCTGAATTGCAGAAATCCATGTGCTTTCTGGCCCATTCAAATGAATGGAACTGATTTTCAGTCACTGAATTTTCTGCCACAAAATTTGCTATGCGTGAAGGCACCCTTATGACCCAGCATGCATGTGGAACCTGCACTCCCAGAATTTTATGGTGGCCATTGTGGCACATAACATGTAGTATTTAGTGTTATGTTCTCGTCTTACAGAGATCGCCTAGACGTTTGGCACACGAATGTGATGGTTGGCACTAGGGATGAGCGAACTTTTGAAAAGTTCAGTTCGTTTCGCTTCGGCGAACTTTCTTGAATTTCGGATTCATACGAACCGAACCTAAAACGAACCTTGCTATAACGGCTGAATAATTGCTTCTACAATAATGGGAGTCAGATAGGGTATAGTTTCGTTTACTTGCAGTTGCTATTACAATGAAAAAAGTGGAAAAAATCCAATTGACCTCAACAATGGCGACGCAAAATATACGCATATTTGAGAATTTACACTAATGCGTACGCTAATGCGAACATTCCCGCACAAATAACGAGCATACAGTGTAGCGTTGTCAAAGGTACGCTACTTAACTGAATATGTACGCATTAGCGTACTCATACACTGCGTCTGCGAACATTCCTACTCAAGTAACGAACATACAGTCTAGCGTTGTCAAAGGTACGCAACTTAACTGAATATGTACACATTAGCGTACGCATACACTGCGTCTGCGAACATTCCTACTCAAGTAACGAACATACAGTGTAGCGTTGTCAATTGTACGCTACTTAACTGAATATGTACGCATTAGCGTACATTCTCAATAAATATGCATAAAAAAAAAACATAAAAAAATATCTTTTTAACACGACACGTTTGGTATCGCCGCATCAGTAATGACCTGTAGTGATGAGCGAACATGGAACACTATTCGGCCAAACATGGAGGCGCTCGTGACCACACGGTGTTCGGCAGGGAGTCTCCTCTCTGCACGCTAATTAGCATGCAGGAAGGTGCTGGCATTCACTGTAATGCCAGTAGCAGTGGCGTACCGCCCATATAGGCAGACCACGCCACTGCTATGGGGCCCACGGCACAGGGGATCCCGGAGCGCACGAGAGGCCCCGCCCCCTACTCTGCATCATTAAGATGCGTCCCTGTGCTCCGGGCCTCTCCTGGCCCGCTCACCGATGCAACTTTTAGGCCCCCCTAACGTACTGAGAGCGCTCCTGTGCACTCCCAGCTGGCCCCGCCTCCTCCCTCATGCTGGTCCTGGACAGGGAAGGACCTGTGCAGCGCGGCAAGAGGTGAAAGAAGAAGACCAAGGCCCAGCCCCCTCCAGAGTGGCAAGTAACTGTAAGTATTTATGTGTTACATGTATGTGTGTGTATGTATGTATGTATGTATGTGGGTATATGCATACACTGTACGTACTGTATATTGTACAGCGTGGTGCAGGGGTTATATTGTCCGGCATGGTGTAACCGCCATGCATTTGTTGTACAGTATATATTATAATCCCTGTACCATGCTATACAATGTACAGTATAATCCGTACACAATGCTGTATAATACACAGTATAATCCGTACACCGTGCTGTATAATACACAGTATAATCCGTACACCGTGCTGTATAATACACAGTATAATCCGTACACTGTGCTGTATAATACACAGTATAATCCGTACACCGTGCTGTATAATACACAGTATAATCCGTACACAATGCTGTATAATACACAGTGTAATCCGTACACCGTGCTGTATAATACACAGTATAATCCGTACACCATGCTGTATAATACACAGTATAATCCGTACACCATGCTGTATAATACACAGTATAAGCTGTACACCATGCTGTATAATACACAGTATAATCCGTACACCATGCTGTATAATACACAGTATAATCCGTACACCATGCTGTATAATACACAGTATAATCTGTACACCATGCTGTATAATACACAGTATAATCCGTACACCATGCTGTATAATACACAGTATAATCAGTACACCATGCTGTATAGTATACAGTATAATCCGTACACCATGCTGTATAGTATACAGTATAATCCGTACACCATGCTGTATAATATACAGTATAATCCATCCTTGTGGCTGTCCCCATTCAGTTAACGTCTCCTTAATTAAAAAAAAATAAATAAATAAATCAGTAGCTCATGTATACATTTCTTTATTGGCAAATAGGGGCGTGGCATGGGAGGAGCCAGGGTAGCATGTGGGATGGGCCGTGGTAGTGGGCGGGGTTAGGGGCTCCATTCAGATTCTTGCTATGGGGCCCAATGATTTCTATGTACGCCCCTGGCCAGTAGCCATGTTAGCTACTGGCATTACAGTGATTGGCTGGCCAGGAACGCGTCATTGGGTGCTATAAAGCACCCGGTGACATGTGACCAGATCATACCGAGCTGGGAGAGAGCTGCTGCAAGCAGGGACAGAGAGTAGGGACAGAAGAACGCTAGGCAGGGATAGAATTTCTGTTTCAAAGACCCAAAAGTCCTTTTAAGGGCTATTACATCTTGCTGGCAAACTTCTTATTTTATTTTGGGGGTGTTAAAAATAGCGCTAGGTGGCCTGCCATTAACGCCACCTGTTCAGCTGCTGCATGCTGTATGATACTCTCTGTATACTACATACCTGACATCCTTTGCTATTATTTCTGCTGTTAAGCCTGCAGTACCTCTTTTGCGTCTTGCTGTATAACATTTGCGCCAGGAGGGACTTGTGTAGGGATCGGATTTGGCTAGGCAGGGCTAGTATTTCTGTTCAAAAGTCACAAAAGTCCACTGTTATATATGGCTGCATTTTTTTTGGGGGGGGGGCAAAAAGAACGCAAGTGTGCCTGATGCTAATACCACGTGCACAGCCAGTGCATTAGAACCGTTCTGTAGTCTATATACCTGACATCCGTTGCTATTTTTTCTACCGTTAATTAAGGCCACAGTTCCACAGCTACATCTGCTGTATAACATTTGCGCAAGGAGGGAATTATACTGTAGGGATAGGATTTGGCTAGGTAGGGCTAGTGTTTCTGTTCCAAAGTCACAAAACTCCATTGTTATATCTGGCTGCATTTTTGTAAGGCTATGGAACTAAAGCCGAACTGGTGGTCAGCAAATGCAGCGTACCAGACACGCTTTGCGCAAGCCGTCGCGCTCTGAACACCCTTGAGGGCCAGGGTACTCTTCACCCGCTTCCCGCAGGAAGGGGGGCTTATGCAGAGCCCTTCCCAGGTGCCAGTAGTGAGGCGGCTGGTGGCTGGGCACACCTACCACGGTTGGGCAAAACCTACCAGAGGGTACTGGGAGATAAATGCAGTGTAATGGTTAGAGCAAGGTCAAAACATAAACCAGGACACGAGAACCAGCAGAACACCAGTACCAAAGCTGAAGCAGATAACCAAAGAGAACCACTCAACAGATAGCTTAGTTCCAGCACTGAAAGTAACTGAAATAATCAGCAATGTGTGAGAGCAAACAGCTAATTTAAATAGCCCTCCTGGGATCACATGACATTGCTGACATCACACCCAATCTCCACCCTCAGGCCAAGGAAGCACAGGTGAGGACTGAGTGGGTGAAAATCAGAAAACCTCCCACCACCTCCCTGACTCAGTAGATAAAGTGGTAGTGGTTCTCTGGCAACAGCTGACGGTAGGAGCCCCGGAGTCCCGGGACCCCTGGCTAGCGTCAGCGCTGGGAATGACGGCGTACCGTCTCCCAGCAATACCAGGACGTGTAGTGCGTCTCATAGAATGACGCGCGCGCATGAAACGCAAACCCTTACTGGATGTGAACCCCGGGGTTGACACCCTGCCCCTCGTGGCCAGCGAGGAGCAAGGGATGCCACGCCGAGGGGCCAGAGACCTGACAGTACCCCTCCATTGAGGAGAGACCTCCGGGCTCTCACCACCCGGTTTGACCGGAAATCTGGAATGAAATTCCGCAATCAATTTATCTGCATGGATACGCTTTTTAGGAACCCATGACCTCTCCTCTGGCCCGTACCCTTTCCAGTGGACCAGGTATTGAACAGAATTTTGAACCCTCCGAGAATCAACAATCTGTTCAACTTCATACTCCTCCTGACCATCGACCATAATAGGGCCAGGTGGAGTGTGGGGTACCAAAAGCTCCCGGGCCTTTTTAAGGAGGGATCTGTGGAATACGTTAGTGATCCTTAAATTCCCAGCGAGTTTAACTCTAAATGCAACTCGATTGATTACCTCCAGAATAGGGTATGGACCGATAAACCTGGGGGCAAGCTTAATACAGTGAACCTTAAAGGGTTTCTGTCACCAGAAATCACCCTATTAAACCAAGTGTCATTTGCAATGAGCAAATGACACTTGATGACAGTAATGTTAGTCTCATATTTCTCCGTCCACCAGTTTAGCCAAAAAATACGTTTTTATAATATGCAAATGACCTCTCCTAGGTGCAGTAGGCGTGAACCTACACCTAGGAGAGGCCGTAATAACGCCTCTTACCACGCCTCCATAGCGCTGATTGACAGGGCCAGGCAGCCAGCTCTTTCGGCTCCTGGCCCTGTACGATCCCGAAATCCCGCGCCTGCGCACTGCGGTAGTACATCCGCGCACGCGCGTTGAGAGCCGGCGGCCGCCCGGGTCCCGGCTCCTTCGTGCGCGGATGTAATACCGCAGTGCGCAGGCGCGGGATTTCGGGATCGTACAGGGCCAGGAGCCGAAAGAGCTGGCTGCCCGGCCCTGTCAATCAGCGCTATGGAGGCGTGGTAAGAGGCGTTATTACGGCCTCTCCTAGGTGCAGGTTCACGCCTACTGCACCTAGGGGAGGTCATTTGCATATTATAAAAACGTATTTTTTGGCTAAACTGGTGGACGGAGAAATATGAGACTAACATTACTGTCATCAAGTGTCATTTGCTCATTGCAAATGACACTTGGTTTAATAGGGTGATTTCTGGTGACAGAAACCCTTTAAGCTTGAGATTCTTAGTGGAAACCCACACCAGGTCTCCAACTCTCAAAACCTCCCCCTGAGATCGGTGTTTATCAGCAGCAACCTTCTGCTGGTCAACTGCTTTTTGGAGATGCCGACGAATACCAGTCCATACCTCCTTTAGCCGATTGACCCCTGGGATGTTGTCACAACCTTTAAGAAAGGCTGGGGACCTGGGGTGGAACCCCAAGTTACAGTAAAAGGGGGACGTACCCAGAGACTCATGATGCCTATTATTAAGGGCAAACTCAGCCAAAGGTAGGTACCTGCCCCATTCAAGCTGGTTGTCTGAACAAAAACACCTAAGGTAGGTTTCCAACGACTGATTGGTTCTTTCCATGAGATCATTCGACTGCGGATGGTAAGCAGAGGAGAAAGACAACTCCATCCCAATACGCCCACAGAAGGCTTTCGAAAACCTAGAAATGAACTGGGTACCTCTGTCAGACACAATGCTACAAGGAACCCCATGCAACCTGACAACATTATCGATAAATATGTTGACCATATCCCGCGATGAGGGCAACCGGGGAAGGGGAATGAGATGACACTCACGGGAGAACCACAATAACCCAGATAACGGTTTTGCCCTCAGAGACAGGGAGATTGGTGATGAAGTGCATCGAGATGTGCGACCAGGGTCGGTCTGGGATGGCAAGGGGGAGGAGCTTTCCGGGCTAAGAAGACCGAGGTACCTTACTCCTGGCGCACACCTCACAGGAACGGACAAATGCCTAAACATCCTGTCTCAAAGTAGGCCACCAGAACCCCCGCCTAATCAGATGAGACGTTCCTTTAATTCCTGGATGGCCAGCCAGGACAGAGTCATGGCAACTCTGAATGATGCGGAGCCTCAGGTGAACTGGGACAAATAGTTTATCCTGAGGGGTATCTGTGGGGGCCAGGTGTTGCGATTTCATCACCTCCCATTCGACGTTGGTGGAGGTGACCACCACCCCTTGGGGAAGAATAGGAGGTGGACTAGCCTCTTCTTGCTGGATAGGGCACAGACTCCTGGATAACACATCAGCTCGAGTGTTTTTAGAGCCAGGAATAAATGAGATGGTAAACCTAAATCTCGAGAAAAACAAGGCCCACCTAGCCTGCCTGGGGTTAAGCCTTTTAGCGTTCTCCAGATATATCAGGTTCTTATGGTTGGTAAGAACCACAAATGGATGTCTGGCCCCTTCTAGGAAGTGTCTCCATTCCTCGAGAGCCAATTTGATGGCTAATAGCTCCCTGTTGCCAATGTCATAATTCAACTCCGGGCTAGAGAACTTCCTAGAGAAGAAGGCACAAGGTCGGAGGTGTGTGAGAGAAGGGGACCCCTGGGATAACACTGCCCCCATTCCAACTTCTGATGCATCCACCTCTACTACAAATGGCCTGTCCAGGTCGGGTTGAACCAGGACAGGGGCGGATGTAAACGCCCTCTTGAGGTTGGAAAATGCAGAAATAGCATCATCCCCCCACCTAGATACATCGGCCCCTTTGCGGGTGAGGTCCATAAGGGGCTTCACAATCTTGGAGAAATCCTTAATAAACCTCCTATAAAAATTGGCAAAACCCAGGATCCTTTGAAGGGCCTTAAGGTTCCGGGGTTGGACCCAATCTCGTATGGCCTGCACCTTGGCGGGGTCCATACGGAAACCAGAGGATGACAAAATAACTCCAAGGAACCCGATCTCTTCGACCTCAAAGGAACACTTAGGAGTATTGACATACAGGGAGTTATCACTAAGCCTCTTGAGGTCCAGACGCACATGGTCCCTGTGGGACTGGACATCTTTGGAAAAGATCAAAATATCATCTAATGTACACAATGACGAAAAGTCCCAACACATCCCTAAAGATGTCATTAAAAAAAGCTTGAAACATGGACGGGGCATTACAAAGCCCAAAAGGCATCACCAAGTACTCAAAGTGTCCTTCAGGTGTGTTAAAGGCCGTCTTCCATTCATCACCTGACTTTATACGGATAAGGTTGTAGGCCCCTTTAAGATCCAACTTAGTGAAGATCTTGGCCCCCAGGAGCTGGTTGTATAAGTCAGGGATGAGAGGAAGGGGATATTGGTTTCTTATGGTGATTTTGTTGAGCTCTCGATAGTCGATACATGGCCTTAATCTCCCATCCTTTTTGGAAACAAAAAAGAAACCAGCTCCTACCGGAGACTTGGAGGGCCGAATAAAGCCCTTAGCGACATTCTCCCGGACGTAATCCCTCATGGCCATCCTCTCAGGTTCTGAGAGATTAAAAATTCTGCCCTTTAGCAGAGGGGCCCCTGCAACCAAGTGAATCTCGCAGTCATAGGGTGGGTGTGGTGGTAATATAGAACGTCCTCTCTCCGAGAATACTTCTGGAAATTCCTTCATATACCAGGGGGACCTGAGTGGAAGAGCAACCAACTGGAGTAATCTCCTGGATACATTTACTCTGACACTCCTTACTCCAACTGGTGACATCCACATTAACCAAATCAATACAGGGATTATGCTGCCTGAGCCATGGCAGGCCTAATACCACAGAAGCAGGAAGGGCATGCAGAACCCAGAGGTTAATTTTTTCCTTGTGAAGCCACCCCACCTATAAAGAGACTGGTTCGTCAGTGACCGCCTCTACATTCTGGTCAAGAAATGAGCCATCTAGTGTGGTGAGAATAATACCAGATTTCAGGGTTTTAAAGGGTTTCTGTCACCAGATCTGGGCATATTAAACAGGATGACATTTGCAATGTGCAAATGTCACCTGATGCCCAATCTGGTATTAATTTTTATATTGGTGCCCCCGTTTTTGATAAAAAAGCACTTTTATTTTATGCTAATTA
>ONZH01024837.1:0-48038 GCA_900303285.1 Rhinella marina | reverse complement strand
CGAACGAAATCGAGTACGCCGAATAGCGTAGTATTCGATCGAATACCAGCTCGATCGAACACTACTCGCTCATCTCTAGTTGTAATATATTTATAATGTAGCTATATCTCCTGGTAAACTTTTGATATGCATTGTTTTTATCCCATTCTGTATATGTTGTTTCATGTTGTGTGTGAACAGGGCTTTACCCTGCAGCTAGTATGGTCTCTTCTGATCTGTTATCACCTGTGGGTTGATGTGTCTGTTCACAGGAGTTCCAATTAGCATTGGAGTGACCCCTCCCATTTGAGGGTGTTACCCCCTTTTTTTGAAACTCCTTTTATTCTGTGTCATTTTTAGTTTTTTCAGTTATGTTTAAGGACTCTGTCCGAAACGCATAAACTGTTTTTGGAGTCTGTACACTGCACTTGGCTGTTCTGAATTTTCAAATAAAGCGCCTGAAATAACACTTCACCATTGCTGGATTTTTCCCTTCTCCATAATACTGTACTCTAGTGATGAGTGAGCCGAAGCAGCAATATTCGGGATTCGCACGAATATTGCCTGCTTCGGCTTGGCATCCCGAGCCAGCGCGGACTCGTGATGATTCGTGCGTCACTGCCAGTTAGAAAAGCCTGTTTTTTTCAGCCAATCAGCATCAAAGGGAAGCCTGTGGGAACGCCTGCTGTGATGTAACATCCCCTATACCTCCCCAGCAGTGATTGGCTGGCAGTGACATGTGACCTAAATTTACATAAGGAAGGGACCTGTAGCATCAGCCTCATTGTGCTTTTGGAAGGAGAAGAGACAGACAGAGACAGTGTTAGCTTGTGTAGTGTGTGCAGCAAGCAGTTAGGATAGGAAGCCTCAACAGTCTTTTTAAAGACTATTTATACTCTGAAAAACAGTATACAGTATATACTGTAAGCCTGTATTCTGTATAGGAATAGGAAGCCACAATAGTCTTTTAAAAACCAATTGATTCTCTGAAGAAAACTATACAGTATATGCTGTAAGCCTGCATTCTGTGAAGAGCTATGCCTGGTACACCTTGTCCAGCAACATAGATCAAACTATACATATCTAAACAGATATATTCCTGTGGATGACTGTGCAGTGACTAGTGAATACATTTCATCAGCGTGCTATATACCTCAGTCTATAGATACTGTATTAATCTGTGGATTCCCGTTTTATTTGTGCAAACTGCGTACATCTTTTTTTGGATAGGTCTGAAAATAATCATACCTGCATATCTATCTACATTGTCCGTTTAATTTCACTGATCCGTAATACACGGTGCAGTGACTAGTGAATACATTTCATCAGCCTGCTATATACCTCAGTCTATAGATACCGTATTGATCCTTTACAATTATAATAATACTGCTACTGTGCACATGGAGAACCCCAGGGTCAGAGGGAGAGGGGGAAGAGCTGGTCGTGGAGGGAGAGGTAGGAATCGTGGTGGTGCAGTGGTCAGAGGTGATGACCGTGGTGTGCGTGGTGACACAGTGCCGGCTGCTCTGGGTACAGTGAAAACACGTAAGGTCAGGGTGCCTGGTCAACTCCAGAAGTTGGTAGGGCAGCGTCCTACAACTCTGACAGACCACAAACAACAACAGGAGGTGGTTCAGTGGATTGCAGAGAGCACGTCCAGCCACGTTTCGTCTGCCCCCTCATCCAACCAATCGACTTCTCTGAGCCAGGGTCTCTGTCCTCCAACTCGCCCTTCTTCTCCCCAGCCAGAACCCTCTAGGGGTATGTCCCACGGACAAAATTTATCCATGGAACTCTTCAGCCACCACTTCCCTGATGTGCCAGTGGACGAGCTGCTATGCCCTGATTCTCAGGACCTTTTGCAGTCTCCGGGTTATCAGAGTGGGGAGTTAGCAATGGCGTCTGAGGAGCTGGTGGAAGATGACAACGAGACACTGTTGTCGGAGGTAGTTGTCAGGGACATCACTGTGGAGTCTGAGGAAGACCTGGGGGATGATGAGGGGACAGATCCTACTTGGGTGGATGAGGCAACTGGAGGCAGTGGTTCAGACTGTGAGACGACATCAGCACCACAAACTGTTGAGAGAGCCAGAGGGCTGCGACGAGGGAGAAGCCAGGGCCGAGTCGCTACTTCCCCAAGTGCTCCAGAGGTCACGTTCCAGCCCGTACTATGCGCCACTCCTTAGTTTGGGAGTACTTTAAGGATGATGAGGCCGATCCTCGTTTGGCGGTGTGCACGCTGTGTCACACGTCAATGAGCAGGGGTTCAAAATGCAACAACCTGACCACTAGTAGCCTGCGCAAACATTTGGAGAGAAAACACCCCACCAAATGGTTTGCACTTCTGTCAGCTGGTGACGTTGACACAGTTAGTCCAGCAACTGTGTCTTGTCCAAGCCAGGACGTTGCAGCCTCCAGCCCCGAAAGGACCTCTGCAGCTCCATCTCCCTCCCTCTCCTCCACTCATGTGTCCCAGTGCAGCGTTCAACTGTCTCTACCACAGACATTTGAATGCAAGCGCAAGTATGCAGCCACCCACCCCCATGCGCAAGCTCTAAATGTGCACATCACCAAGCTGATTAGTTTGGAAATGTTGCCGTACAGGCTTGTGGAGACAGAATCCTTCCGCAACCTTATGGAGGGGGCAGCCCCCTGTTACTCTGTCCCCAGTCGACACTATTTTGCCCGATGTGCCATCCCCACCCTGCACCGGCATGTGTCTGAGAACATCGCCCACGCTCTCAAACGCGATTTGTGGTAAAGTCCACAGGACCACAGATACGTGGACGAGTACCGGTGGCCAGGGACATTACATCTCCCTCACGGCACATTGGGTCAATCTGGTGGAGGCTGGGTCAGAGACCGATCGTGGGGCTGCACATGTGCTACCCACACCACGAATTGCGGGACATAGTTCCGTCTGTGTGTCTCCGGCACATTATGCCTCCACCTCCTCCTCCTCCAAAGTGGCAGTGATGCCCCAATCGTCAAGTCTCATTTCCTCGATGGCCAGCAGTTTCAGCACTGTGGTAGGGAAGCGGCAGCAGGCAGTCCTGAAACTGCTGAGCCTGGGGGATAAGAGGCACATGGCTGAAGAGCTCTTACAGGGCATCAGGGGGCAGACCAATGTGTGGCTGGCGCCGCTGAACCTTCAGCCAGGAATGGTGGTCTGCAATAATGGGCATAACCTGGTGGCAGCTCTGCATCTTGGTGGGCTGACTCACATGCCATGCATGGCCCACGTGCTCAACTTGGTAGTCCAGCGGTTCCTCAAGACCTACCCCTAGTTGAGTGAGTTGCTCACCAAGGTGCAGCGCATATGCGCCCATTTTCACAAGTCCACCACCGATGCCACGACCCTCAGGACTGTGCAAGGGCGGCTACAACTCCCTGTTCACCGGCTGCTGTGTGACGTTCCCACGCGCTGGAATTCGACATTACACATGCTAGCCAGGGTGTACCAACAATGCAGGGCAGTTGTAGACTGCCAGCTGATCCCCCGAGGTGGTAGTCAGGCCAGTCAGCTTCCTCATGTCTATGCTGAGGAGTGGACGTGGATGGCTGGCATCTGCCAGGTCTTAGGTCCCTTTGAGGAGGCAACAGAGATGGTCAGTGGTGATGCACACATCATCAGTGTCACCATCCCTCTGTTGTGCCTCATCCAGAACTCCTTGAGGAACCTAAGATCTGAGGATTCAGCAGTGTCACAGGAGGTGGGGGAAGACAGTGACATTGAGAGCACCTGTTGTCAGCTTCGCAGCGCGAAACTGAGGAGGAGGCCGAGGAGGAGGAAGAAACTCTTGGGCACCATGCATCAGGGGGTGATTCCATGCTACCTGTTGAGCGGGTATGGGCTGAGGAGGATGAATTGGGGTCGGAGGAAGGGGGGGAGGAGGAGATGGAGAGTCCGCTAAGTGAGGAGGCTGAAGGCTTGCGTGTTGGCACAGTAGGGCACATGGCAGACTTTATGCTTGGCTGTCTTTGTCGTGATCCCCGGGTCAAGAGGATACTGTCCACCAATGACTATTGGGTGTACACCCTCCTTGACCCACGCTACAAGGACAACTTTGCCCAACTTATACCCGTGGAGGAAAGGAGCACCCGAGTCACTTTCTACCACAAGGCCCTGGTTCAGAAACTGCTACAGGCCTTTCCAGACCAGTCGAGCAACAGGGGGCGGACTGCAGTGGCTGAAGTTGGAGAGGAGGGGGAAAGTCAGTGTAGGCGCCAAGGGCAGGGGTACAGTATTCCATGCTTTTGCCAAGTTTCTTAAACCCCAGCAAGACAGTACGACACAGCCACAGGGCAGGCAGAGCAGGGCGGAACAGTACCGCAAGATGGTGAGGGAGTATGTCGCGGACCAGACCAACGTCCTGACCGATAACTCCACGCTATATAATTACTGGCTGGGCAAGCTGGACAGGTGGCCAGAACTTGCGCAGTATGCTCTTGAGGTGCTTGCCTGCCCTGCTGCAAGTGTACTGTCTGAAAGGGTTTTTAGTGGCGCCGGGGGTATCATTACAGACAAACGGACGCGCCTGTCCACCGACAACGCCGACATCCTCACGTTCATCAAGATGAACAGGTCATAGATATCCCCCCAGTTCTCATCCCCACCTCAGGCTACTTCCTCTTCCTCGCGGCTTTGTAACCAAATTTTTTATGAAAGGTCATGGGGTTCTATACACACAGTGCTGACGGACGCCCATCAGCCTTTCTAAACACAATGCCCACTGCCTCTGCCAAGCTGTTGTGGTGCTGATGTTGCCTCACACTTAAAATTGATCTATTCCGCTCTTTTCCTCGGGCTGTCTGCGGAGAAAGCGGACGCTCCGAACCGGTATCATGGCGGCTCTCCGGCCCCTCATTAAGCCCAGGATCGTCAAGAAGCGGATGAAGAAGTTCATCCGCCACCAATCAGACCGTTATGTAAAGATTAAGCGTAACTGGCATAAACCCAGAGGTATTGACAACAGAGCCCGCAGGAGGTTCAAGGGGCAGATCCTGATGCCCAACATTGGGTATGGTAGCAACAAGAAGACCAAACACATGTTGCCCACAGGGTTCCGCAAATTCCTGGTCCACAATGTCAAGGAGCTTGAGGTTCTGTTGATGAGCAACAAGTCCTTCTGTGCAGAAATCGCCCACAACGTCTCCTCAAAGAACCGAAAGACCATTGTGGAGAGAGCGGCACAGCTCGCCATCAAAGTGACGAACCCCAATGCCAGACTGCGCAGCGAAGAGAACGAATAAATATCTCTGTGGTTATTTGTGCTAAATAAAAGTTAAATAAACACAAAAAAAAAAAAATAATTGATCTGTGCCTGATCCACCCAAGTTGAATCTGTCCCATCATGAGAAAGTCCCCACTGTAACTTGCTTCCCATACAACTACCTCACCCCCCGACACCTGTGTCTCGCCATTGTCCACCACCTCCTCGGACAACACTGGTAAATCCCCACTGTCAGCACACTGAGACCGCAAAAGGTCTTGCGAATTGGGGCAGAGAATGTTCTGGGGTATCACATCAGAGAAGGGGTGACTATGGGGTTCCAGGGAGTACGTGACCACATGCAATCTCCATCTAAAAAGTCATACTGAGGCTCACCACCATGCTTTACACTGCAATCTTATTACTGAGGCTCACCACCATGCTTTACACTGCAATCTTATTGAAAGACAGACAATCAGGGGTTCACCGCCAGGTTGTCAGGCAGCATTTTTAAGTGGGTCACCATTACCGTGTCCCTGAAAATTGCCTTGGGGTCATCACCAGACTATTTGCACCATTTTTTCTAAATCTGGCCATTAGGGAGCCTCAGAGGCATCCCTACATGCTGCCCCTGGTGTTTCCTATGCATTTCCAAGGTTTTTCCATCATTTTCTGTTGTTTTCAGATGTTGGGTCAAACTTGACTGTGCAGAACCTTTGGCCCCTGCAAAAATATTCGGGTCTCCCATAGACTTTAATGGGATTCGTGATTCGGCCCGAACCCACGAATCCCACGAAAAATTTGGGCCGAATTCCGAATCCCTGAATCTTTTAGGATTCGCTCAACTCTACTGTACTCTCATTAGAAACTGCAGTCTTTTTGTTAAGAAAAAACAATGAGGGACATTTATCTGACATACTTATTCACCAGTCTTTATCTCCCTGCACTGGAGTGAGATGGACCTCTTAATAAATTAGACACATCACTGCCCTGACGTGGACCAGTAACGGAAGTCTACGCCAGCTAGAAAACTGGACAGGCCATGATACGCCCCACCACTCCCATGAAGCCCACCCTTTTTCTCACCACTTTAAAAAAAAGTGTTGAAAAGCTTAAAAAGTGGCAAATTTTGGCCATGTACCATAGTGTGTGACTTTTTTTCCACAACAATAATGGCGTAAAGCCCTTTGTAAATGTCCCTAATTGTGTTAACTGAGGCAGATGGTGAGAAATACTGAATAAAATGTGGTCTAGTGGACACAATGTTACATAGCAACAAAGTTCATTCTATGTAGAGATGAGCAAATTGATTGCAACGAACCTATTGGTCTCATCAGCTGTCTCCGCAGGTACAGTCGTGCACACCTGCCGCCCGATTAACAGCTGGACATTTAGCCAGGCTCTGACAATTTCCTGCCTGCGCCGCTGCTCCATTAGTCGACTGCGTAGGCACAGCTAGTATAATGCTGTAATACACTGTACTTTCTGAATCAATTCTTGTGGTTTTTATGATCTAAGCTTGCCAAACAATCAGTAGGAATCATTGATCACACAGGGCAAGGCTGAATACAATGGCAGTGCAGTTAGCAGAGTTCTGTCTTGTAATAAGTTCTGCATCTACTGTCCATCAGGTGGTCAAAAACAAATATTTTTGAATCCATAGTAAACAAGAAAACAGAAGTTATCTTTAAAACACTGCAAGCAGAGATTTGTAATTCATGAAGAATTAATTCCATTGAGTACATAGCAGCATTACAGTGAACATCTCCACTACACAGTGGACAGAGCTACTGTAGAACAGCTGATTGGTTAGGTGCCATGAGGCAGACCCTGTGTCGATCTGATATATTCAATCCAAAGAATACAACATTAATATAACAATCCTGGATAACCCCTTTAAAGTAATATACCACCTTGTTTTATCCCTCACAAACTGCTGTACCTGCTGATAGGTGACTGGACTGATTCTGAATATGCAACTTTTAGCTAGGTTCTCAGTGGCAGTTTCACACAGTCTGAAAGAACCGTGTGCTTTGTGATAATGCATACTTGGTACTCCTGAGATTGGCATAATAATAGTGCTTTACCACATGAACCCTGTGCAGGATAACTGCAGATGAATGCCAGTGACTTCTGATGTAAAATGGCATATCAAGAATCAGTGTCTTTTCACCTATCCATCTATTACAGAGATCGATGGCTAAAACATAGAGACTAATGCCCGTTATAATGCATGAGGAAACAAGCTCACCCTTTGCGTATCATAGGCTTGGTTGCTGATATAGTGAAGAGTCTGGATCCAACGCCTGCCCCTCTGTGCAAAGCAAAGCAAAAAATTAATCTGAATCTTCTAAAACCTAACTAGTTTATTGTAATCCATAAAAAGGTACCATGGTAAAAAAAGTCCAGTTGCTTACCTGTTTTGCATGTGTGTTCTTATTGTTGTTCCATATATTCTATTCTTGTTGATTCAACTAAAAAATGAGAAAAAATAACCTCCTTATTTTCCACATGTAGGACCAGTTCACACTGAATTTTTTTTAGCGCTGATATTTTCTGCCTCAAAACAGCCTCCCATTCATTTCAATGGGAAGTAGCACTTCCTTTTTTCTCATGCAAAAAAAGAAACATGGAAAAAAGAATCAGCATGTCCTATGTTTGGAGCAGAAGCAGGGCTTAATTTTCCACTGAAATTAACAGGAAGCAGAAAAAAACATCTCCATGTTTTTTTTGTTTGTTTTGTTTTTTTTGTGTGCAAGCCAGACAATGCCTTTAAGTGTATCTTAGCAAGATATAGGGGGCCAGTCAGCACTTCTTAATGGACAGGTGCATGTCACCATGGCTAGAAACACAAAGAAAAAAAACACAATGCAACAGTACTCCGCAAACGCAAATAAAGTAAAATAATGCCATAGTTATAGAAAATATGCTGGTGTTAATGCTACACTTATTTTTTAAATTTGAGATTCTTGGCAAATACATTTTGTAAAAAATTATTTGGGCCCGTCTGCCGGTGTTAAGAGAGCAAAAAAGGAATGAACACTTGCAGTGCTACAGGGTGAGGTTAATTTAAAATATATATACTAATACACCCAAAAAGAGAACTAGCAGCCAGGCTGCAGTTTGTTGTAGCATGGGACACAGGAGGCTAGGTGAGTGAATCAGTGCACTTGAGCCTGCTCCATAGAGCACATATATTATTGCTCTGACCAAATTCTAAGTCATATATGCTCACTGTAAGACATGCCTTGACTTCTATGGTGCTCTAGTGCATGTTTGCATACCTCAGATTTTAAATACAATTCAAGAAATAAAAATGTTTGCTAAGCTCCCGAGACGACTGCCAAGATGAGACTACATCCACAGAGACTCAATATGCCATTGTACTCTATTGTATGTATGAGTCTAATAGCTAGAAAAAAAATCTGGAGATAAAGAACAGAAGAAAGTATTTTCAATAGTAGCCTTGCAGAATGTTACCAAGGGCCTTAATTAACTGGTCAGATGCTTCACTCTTGTACTTGTTAATATAACTGACGTTACAAATGTTTTACTAGAGAATCTGAAAGACAGCCATGCCATTTCTTTTACACTCAGATTATCTGTCTCTGAAGAACATGAATTAAAGTCTTCTTGCTACCTTAATTTAAAAACTGTCAAAACCAAACATTACTTTGTCACATTCACCAATCAATTCAGATTTCTGCAAGGAATTGCAAGTTTGCCTTAATAGAAGAAACAAGTATTTTCAAGAGTTGAGTTTGATAGCTGAATACTTGTACAATTGAAAATAAATCCCTCAAACATGAATGATTAACAGAAAAGAACTCTGATCTTCTGTGCTCTTATTAAACATCGATTTCATAATCATTGCTATCCAGATGTACAGGACTGAACAGTGAAAGGCCGAAGAAGGTCATTCCAGTCAGTCACTATGCATAAGATACTGTTATACTTTAACATGATAAGAAGAAACGTACATACAGTATTGCATTATTCTTTCAGCTAAGGATCAGTGCTGAATCCATTGTAATTTTGATCTGTTGCATTATTCCTTCTATCATTCTTCTATTTTTCTGATCATTATGTTGACAGATCTTGACCTTGTTAAAGAACACCCAAACGTATGCTATCTGTTGTCAAAAATTAAGATTATTTTGATATCTTACATCTTTATTAACACTGACTAGAGATGAGTGAAGTTCACAAAAATTCGATTTGGCAACCTCACCAAATTTAACAAAGAAATTTGCTTTGTGATGAATTACTTCATCATAAAGTGTAGAGATGAGCGAGCACTAAAATGCTCGGGTGCTCGTTATTCGAGTCGAACTTTTCCCGATGCTCGGGTGCTCGTTTCGAATAACGAACCCTGTTGAAGTCAATGGGAGACTCGAGCATTTTTGCGGGGGACCAAGGCTCTGCCTAGGGAAGGCTGGGTGAAAACCTGGAAACCTCAGAAAATGATGGAAACACCACGGAAATGGACAGGAAACAGCAGGGGCAGCATGCATGGATGCCTCTGAGGCTGCCTAATCCCACCATTACCCCAAATTCTCCTAGTGGGGCATGTGTGGTATCGATTCTTCTCAGTTTAAAATCGTATACGTCCCCTATCTTGGGACCATATATTTCATGGATTTTTCGACCACGGAAAAGGAAAAAGAGCTTGCTCTGGCCAGGGGAGTGTCTTTCCTACTGCAGCTAAGGGGACGTGTCCATGCTCTGCCTATCACAGGTCAGGAGGCAATTAAAAGAAGAACAAAAAAAACATCAGTACAATATCTAATACGTCCCCTATCCGGGTAAATTGTTTGGAGAAAGGGCCTGTAGGTGGGGGGCAGGCTGGGGGAAAGGAGGTTGAGCTGGAAGAGCCAGAGGAGTGCCCCCTGGGCTAGCGTGTGTGGTGGTGACAAGACCCGGATGGATTTGGAAAAACTGTAGCATCAACCGGTACGGTATGTATTCTTCTGAGTTTAATACAGTATACGGCACCTATCCGGAAAAATAGTTTGGAGAAAGAGAGGAAAAAGACGTGCAGTATGGAGCAATTACACGGAAACTATTAGATTAGGCAGACGTGGTCTGCTTAATTGCAACCCAGACAAATGAGAGAAAGAGAGGAAAATGACTTATTTTTAAAAGTGACGTTCAGTATAGATCAGGGGTGCACAACGTTTTCTGGGTGGGGGCCACATTGTCCGACTGAACCAACGTCAAGGGCTAAAAATAAAATTTAAAGGGGTATTACCAACTGAAATACTGTATTTATGGCAGATTGAACACACAGTGTATACCATTAATGTCTTATTACAGTTCCAGGAGTCCCATCTAATGGGAGAAATACATGAAAAATGCATGTGAGCAGCCACAAAACATGGACATACATGTCTGTTACCAGATGGATGGGGCCACACAGAATGATATCAAGGGTCGCATGTGGCCCCCGGGCCGCAGGTTGTGCACCCCTGGTATAGATCAAGTGTGGTATGTGTTCTATGTATACTACTCAGTTTAATACCGTATATGGCAGCTATCCGGAAAAATAGTTTGGAGAGAGAGAAAGATAGGAAAAAGACGTAAATTGTTTGGAGAGAGGGCCTGTAGGTGGGGGGGGAAGGCTGGGGGGAAGGAGGTTGAGCTGAAAGAGCCAGAGGAGTGCCCCCTGGGCTAGCGTGTGTGGTGGTGACAACAGCCGGATGTAGTTAGAATGACGACGCAGGACCCCAACTTAAAAATTTAGCATCAACTGGTACAATTGTAAATTATGAGCTCGATCAAGTGTGGCATAACTTTTTAGATGGAGATTGCATATGGTCACGTACTCCCTGGAACCCCATAGTCACCCCTTCCCTGATGTGCTAGCCCAGAACATTCTCTGCCCCAATTCGCAAGACCTTTTGCAGTCTCCGTGTGCTGACAGTGGAGATTTACCAGTGTTGTCTGAGGGGGTGGTGGACAATGGCGAGACACAGGTGTCGGGGGGTGAGGTAGTTGTATGGGAAGCAAGTTACAGTGGGGACTTCTTGGGGGGACTGTCTCATGATGGGACAAATTCAACTTGGGTGCATCAGGCACAGGAACAGATCATATTTTTTTTTTTTTGTGTTTATTTACCTTTTATTTAGCACAAATAACCACAGAGATATTTATTCGTTATCTTCGCTGCGCTGTCTGGCGTTGGGGTTCGTCACTTTGATGGCGAGCTGTGCCGCTCCCTCCACAATGGTCTTTAGGTTCTTAGATGGAGACGTTGTGGGCGATTTCTGCACAGAAGAACTTGTTGCTCATCAACAGAACCTCGAGCTCCTTGACATTGTGGACCAGGAAATTGCGGAACCCTGTGGGCAGCATGTGTTTGGTCTTCTAGTTGCTACTGTATCCAATGTTGGGCAATATAGATACGCAGGTAATATTATTTTTCACACCTATCCCAAAATAAAAATTTACGCAGTTTGCGCTAATAAAAATGGAAACTGTAACTGGAGAGAGGGCCTGTAGGTGGACCTCCGGAAAAATTGTTTGGAGAGAGGGCCTGTAGGTGGAACTCCGGAAAAAATATTTTGGAGAGAGGGCCAGTAGGTGGATCTCTGGAAAAATTGATTGGAGAGAGGGCCTGTAGGTGGACCTGCGGAAAAATTGTTTGTAGAGTGCCTGTAGGTGGAACTCCGGAAAAATATTTTGGAGAGAGGGCCTGTAGGTGGATCTCTGGAAAAATTGTGGTAAAAGAGTGCCAGTTGGACCTCCTGAAAAATGGTGTTTTTTTGGTCAGCGTTAGGCAAAGACGATATGGAGGAGGAGGAGTAGGAGGAGTAGAGAAGAGGAATCTGATAAGTAATGTTAACCTTTAGCTGCTTTCCCCCGGAGGAGATTTGAATTCCGGTGAAATCCAGGCTTTGTTCATTTTAATAAGCGTCAGCCTGTCAACGCTGTCAGTTGACAGGCGTGTACGCTTATCGGTGATGACGCCACCAGCTGCACTGAATACCCGCTCTGACAGCACGCTAGCGGCAGGGCAGGCCAGCACCTCCAAGGCGTACAGCGCCAGTTCAGGCCACATGTCCAGCTTTGAAACCCAGTAGTTGTATGGAGCAGAGTGATCGCTACGGACTTTGGTATGGTCAGCTAGGTACTCCCTCACCATCTTTCTGCACTGCTCCCACCTACTCTGCCTAGACTGGGGACAGGTGACAGTGTCTTGCTGGGGTGACATAAAACTGGCAAAGGCCTTGGAGAGTGTTCCCTTGTCAGTGCTGGACAAGCTGCCTGCTCGCCTCCTCTCCCCCGCTACTTGGCCCACAGAACCATGCCCTCTGCCACTAGAGGCGTCAGATGGGAAGAATTGTTTCAGCTTGTGCACCAGGGCCTGTTGATATCTATTCACTCTCATACTCCTTTCCTCTGCAGGGATGAGAGTGGAAAGGTTCTGCTTGTACCGTGGGTCCAGGAGAGTGAACACCCAGTAATCGGTGTTTGAAAAAATGCTTCTAACGCGAGGGTCACGGGATAGGCAGCCTAACATGAAGTATGCCATGTGCGCCAGAGTCCCAACACGCAAGAATTCCCTCTCCTCACTGGCCTGACTCTCCATTTCCTCCTCCTCCAAGTCCTCCTCTTCAGCCCATACATGCTCAAGAGTTAAGGACTGAGCACTGGTACCCTCTACTGTCTTGCCGACATTCTCCTCCTCTTCCTCCTCATCCTCATCCCCCTCCTCCGATACGCGCTGAGAAACAGACCGGAGGGTTCTCTGGCTATCAAGCGACGTATCTTCCTCCACCGCCTCTTGTGACAAGCGCAAAGCATCCGATTTCATGCTGAGCAGTGAGTTTTTCAACAGGCAAAGCAGCGGGATAGTGAGGCTGATAATGGCGGCATCACCGCTGACCATCTGTGTTGACTCCTCAAAGTTGCTCAACACCTGGCAGATATCAGACATCCACGTCCACTCCTCATTGTAGACTTGAGGAATCTGACTGACCTGACTACCAGTTCTGGTGGAAGTTGACATCTGGCAGTCTACAATCGCCCTGCGCTGCTGGTAAACTCTGGATAACATGTTTAATGTCGAATTCCATCTTGTGGGCACATCGCACAACAGTCGGTGAGCGGGCAGTTGTAGGCGGCGCTGCGCTGCCCTGAGAGTGGCAGCATCTGTGGTCGACTTTCGGAAATGCGCACAGATGCGGCGCACCTTGGTGAGCAAATCAGACAGATTGGGGTATGTCTTGAGGAACCGCTGAACTATTAGATTGAACACGTGGGCCAGGCATGGCACATGTGTCAGTCTGTCGAGTTGCAGAGCCGCCACCAGGTTACGCCCGTTGTCACACACAACCATGCCTGGCTTGAGGTTCAGTGGTGCCAGCCACACATCGGTCTGCGCCGTGATGCCCTGTAACAGCTCTTGGGCGGTGTGCCTTTTGTCACCTAAGCTCAACAGTTTGAACACCGCCTGCTGGCGCTTACCCATGGCACTGCTGCTGCGCCTAGAGCTACCGACTGAAGGCGCCGTGCCCACAGATGGTAATTCGGTGGAGGAGGAGGAGGGGTCGGAGGAGGAGGAGGCATAGTACGTCTGAGAGACCGTGACCGAGGTAGGCCCCGCAATCCTCGGTGTGGGCAGTACATGAGCGGCCCCAGGATCACTCTCGGTCCCAGCCTCCACCAAGTTAACCCAATGTGCCGTCAGTGAGATATAGTGTCCCTGCCCGGCAGCACTTGTCCACGTGTCCGTGGTTAGGTGGACCTTCTTAGAAACAGCGTTGGTCAGGGCACGGATGATGTTCTGTGACACTTGCTGGTGTAGGGATGGGACGGCACATCGGGAAAAATAGTGGCGGCTGGGGACCGAATACCGAGGGGCAGCCACCGCCATGAGATTGCGAAAGGCCTCGGTCTCTACCAGCCTATAGGGCAGCATCTCCAGGCTAAGCAATTTGGAGATGTGGACGTTTAGGGCTTGGGCATGTGGGTGGGTGGAACTGTATTTCCACTTGCGCTCCAGCGTCTGCTGTAAAGACATCTGAACGCTGCGCAGGGACACGTTGGTGGACACTGTGGAGGATCGTGGAGGCGAAGGTGTGGTTTTCCGGCGGCAGACGCTCTTGCCGGGGTCCTGGGCAGGGACTTGACTAGCAGAGGCAGCGAGTGACACAGGGGAAGGAGCAGTAGTGTGACCCACAGGAGGTGGTGAACTGCCTTGGTTCCATTGAGTGGGGTGTTTAGCACTCATATGCCTGCGCCTGCTGGTGGTGGTTAGGCTAGTAGTGGTGGCACCCCTGCTGATCCTGGTGTGGCACAGGTTGCACACCACAGTCCGTCGGTCATCCTCACTTTCTTTAAAGAACCTCCAGACTTGCGAACATCTAGGCCTCGCCACGGGAGCTTCACTACATGAAACAGTTGCTGCTGATGCACCAGCTCTGGCCCTGCTTCTCCCTCTGGCCACACCACTGCCTCTTACAACCTGTTCTGGTGCAGCACTCGCCTCCGCCTCAGAAGCACTGTCTTCACTCGGCATATCAACCCAGCTTGGGTCAGTCACCTCGTCATCCTCCGATTCCTCAGTCTGCTCCCCCCTCGGACTTCCTGCCCTGACAACAACTTCACCACTGTCTGACAACCGTGTCTCCTCATCATCCGACACCTCTTTACAAACTTCTTCCACTAACTCAACATTGTCGTCATCATCATCATCACCCACAGACTGCGACAGTTGGAAAACTTGGGCATCGGGAACGAGGTCAGCGGCAACCTGAGAAGTGGTTTGTGACTTTGGGAAGGGTCCAGAAAACAGTTCCTGAGAGTATGCCGGATCGCATTCCAAATTTTCCTGGGAGGGGGCAGACTGGGGGGAAGGAGGTTGAGGTGGAGGAGCCAGAGGAGTGCTCCCTTGGGTAACGTGGGTGGACTGCGTGGAAGACTGACTGGTAAACAAATTACTTGAAGCATTATCCGCAATCCACGAGATCAGCTGTTCGCACTGTTGTGGTTTCAACAGTCCTCTACCACGTGTCCCTGTAAGTTGAGACATGAAGCTAGGGAGTGTAGCTCTGCGGCGTTCCACAGCTCCCTCATCAGCAGGTGCTGTCTCACCCTGCCCAGGACCACGGCCTCTGCCCCCTGCAGTAATTGAATGCCCACGCCCACGTCCTCAACCCTTAGCCCTGGGGTTCAACATTTTCTGTATATAAGTGTATTATATTAAAAAAAATAAATAAATGGGCCTTGTGTACTGAAACCCACAAAATTGTTCAGTCTGGTTTAATTAAGTGACGAAAAGAAAGTGTCACCTGGACAGAAAATACGGATTGTAGTGAGTGTACTGAACTGTGACAGTCATAATGGTTCCACGCAGCTGTGTGAAATGGATTTGTATCACTGAGCTAAAACAACAAAAAAACTAATTTTTTTATATATTTTTTGTTTTGTTTTTTTGGGAACGTGATGTGCAGGAACTATTGTAGAACTAACTCACACCCTGTTAATGGTGGCTATTTAGACTTCGACCCAGACAAATGTCGCACAGAGATTTTTGGGATCAAGCTATATACGTTGCAGCAAAAGACTTGGTTGTATTCAGTGACGTACAGAAAGTGTCACCTGGACAGAAAATACGGATTGGAGTGAGTGTGCTGAACTGTGACACACAGAAAGGTTCCACGCAGCTGTGTGAAATGGATTTGTATCACTGAGCTAAAACAACAAAAAAACTATATTTAAAAAAAAATTTTTTTTTTGGAGTTTTGTTTTTTTTGGAACGTGACGTGCAGAAACTATCGTAGAGCTAACTGACACCCTACTGACGGTGGCTATTTAGACTGCGACCCAGACAAATGTCGCACAGAGATTTTTGGGATCAAGCTATACACGTGACAGGCAGCAAAAAACTTGGTTGTATTAAGTGACGTACAGAAAGTGTCACCTGGACAGAAAATAGTGAGTGTACTGAACTGTGACACACAGAATGTTTCCACACTGCTGTGTGCAATGGATTTGTATCACTGAGATATAACATTAAAAAAAAGGGGGTTATATATGGTGATAGCTGCACTACTAGTGCCAGCCAGCCAAGCCAGGAGACAAAAAAAAAAATTCTTGTAGCCCTTAGAAGGGCTTTTGGGTTCTTTGTGGGTGATTCCTGCCTAACAGAGAACTAAATGCAGGCCCTAACACTCTCCCTGAAACGCAGCAGGTCTATCCCTAACGACATCCAGACGGCATCTGAGCCGAGCACCGCGGGCAGTCACTAGTATATTCCAGGGTCACCTGATCAGGCCAGCCAGCCCCTGCTATCGACATGTAAGGGCCCCACGTGATGCTGGGTGTACCGCAGAGTCTCCTGGCTTGTGATTGGCTGAGTTTATAGGCGCCAAAAAAGCACAATGCGGAAGTTGCCATTTCCTCGAGCATGGCGAGATAGTCGTCCGAGCAGCGAGCACTTACGAGTACCCTAATACTCGAACGAGCACCAAGCTCGGACGAGTATGCTCGCTCATATCTAATTAGGACACATTTATACACTATTGCAGTATTTATACAATGTGCACTTTTATTAATTATGCCTATCAGATTTATCAATTATGTCTATCTAATTATCATGTACCCTGACAATTATTGTATACTAGCAGAAAGACCCGGCTTTGCCTGGGTATATTTCATCTATTTATTTAATGTTTCTGTGTGTCGTTGCAGAGAGAAAGTCAATGCAGCTGACAGAAATTGATTATTACCTTCATTTTTTCAATCCCTATTGGCTGCGGAGTGGGAGGGGGTGTGGTTTAATGGGACACGGGGGGTTAAGTCCTTCATTTCAGGGTGGCCTAAATTATAGGTTAATGCCATGGTAATTTGAGGAAACACAATGGGTAGCAGTGAAAGAAAACATTGCTTTGCGCGGGTATATTTAATTTATTTCATTTAATGTTTCTGTGTGTCGTTGCAGAGAGAAAGTCATCCTCCCTCCCATCCCTGCAGCTGACAGATGTTGATTTTTACCTTCAATTGTTCAATCTCCATTGGCTGCGGAGTGGGAGGGGTCATGGCCTGACTGAGTCGGGGGCGTGACATTGCAAGACCTGGGGCGGGGTTTTAAGTCTTTCTTTTGATGGTGGCCAGAATTACAGGTCGATGCCATGGTAATTTATGAGGACACGCCATGGGAAACAGTGGAAGAAAACATTGCTTTGCACGGGTATATTTAATCTATTTCATTTAATGTTTCTGTATGTTGTTGCAGAAAGAAATCCAACCTCCCTCCCACTCCTGCAGTTGATAGAAGTTGATTTTTACCTTCATTTTTTCAATCCCCGATGGCTGCGGAGTGGGAGGGGGCGTGGCCTGACAGAGTCGGAGCGTGGTTTTGCGAGATCTGGGGCGGGGGTCAGAGTGGCATGAATTACAGGTCGATGACATGGTAATTTATGGGGACCCGCAATGGGTAGCAGTGGAAAAAAACATCTTTTATTAGTACTGAATGGTCGTAGTCTAAAATTAGATGAAATTGACTACGATTTTTGTGTGTCGTTGCAGAGAGAAATTCACCCTCCCACCCCTGCAGCTGATTTTTTTTTCAATCCCCGTTGCCTGCGGAGTGGGAGGGGGCATGGCCTGGCAGAGTTGGGGGTGTGGATTATCAAGATGCTTTGAACGGTTGTAGTCTGAAATTAGTCTATTTCATCTAAAATTTTGTGTGTCATTGCAGAGAGAAATTCACCCTCCCACCCCTGCAGCTGACAGAAGTTTATTTTTCCCTTCATTCTTTCAATCCCTGTTGGCTGCGGAGTGGGAGGGGGCATGACCTGACAAAGTTGGGGGTGTGGCTTAGCAAAGCGCTTCGCATAGGTGATTTAATCTATTTCATTTAATATTTCTGTGTGTCATTGCAGAATGGCTGCAGAGTGGGAGGGGGCGTGGTCTGACAGAGTTGGGGGCGTGACTTAGCAAGACGATTCGAACAGTTGTAGTCTATAATTAGTCTATTTTATCTAAAATTTTTGTGTGTCGTTGCAGAGAGAAATTCACCCTTCCACCCCTGCAGCAAACAGAAGTTTATTTTTACCTTTATTTTTTCAATCCCCGTTGGCTGCAGAGTGGGAGGGGGCGTGGCCTGACAGACGGGGTGTGGCTTAGCAAAAGGCTTCGAACAGTTGTAGTCTATAATTAGTCTATTTTATCTAAAATTTTTGTGTGTCGTTGCAGAGAGAAATTCACCCTTCCACCCCTGCAGCAAACAGAAGTTTATTTTTACCTTCATTTTTTCAATTCCCATTGGCTGCGGAGTGGGAGGGGGCGTGACCTGACAGAGTCGGGGGCGTGGATTAGCAAGACGCTTCGCATGGGTGTATTTAATCTATTTTATTTAATGTTTGTTTGTGTTGTTGCAGAAAGAAAGTCAACCTCCCACCCATCCCTGCAGCTGACAGAAGTTGATTTTTACCTTTATTTTTTCAATCTCTGTTGGCTGCGGAGTGAAAGGGGGTGTGGCCTGACGGGGTTGGGGGTGTGGCTTAGTGAGACCTGGGGCGGGGGTTTCAAGTACTTCTTTTAGGGTGGCCTGAATTAAAGGTCAATACCATGCTTATTTATAAGCCCACGCAATAGGCAGCAGTGGAAGAAAACATCTTTTATTACTACTGAACTGTAGTAATAGAAAAACACATAAGTTATATTTATGGTAACCGGAATACCTTTAACAGTGTCAGTAAATAGAAATGGATGAGATCCTTAGCTGCTGATAAGTACCTGGTTGTTATGGAAACCTGCCCTCCCTGTGTGTGCCTTTGCAGAGAATGGCAGTTGTAGTTTAAAACCAAAGTTCCCAGTTGTAATGTTGGCTAATGGAGATCATATTTTGGGAATATCTCAGGAACGGTATGTCCTAGAGAGATGAGACCTGGTCTAAAACCTTCCCGGACACCTGATGTACCTGTGTGCCGAATTTGGTGAAAATCGGTCCAGTAGTTTGGTCGCGCATAGAGAACAGACAGACAGACAGACAGACAGAAACTCATTTTTATATTATTAAGAGATAGACACTCTACTAGGAATCATGGTTGTGCTGATTATTTACAGTATATTACCTACTGTCACAAACCAGCAGGTGTGAACCCACTGTGCCATGTATCCTACCTCCTCGAAGGGTGTTGTCTAAGTGAACCCCTAATTCTTCACAGTACAACTTGTGGTGGGGATGGGCTTTCCCGAGAGGAACACCAGGTCGCTACCTGGAGGAGGATTGGCACACGAGGCAGCTGGTCCAGGCGGACCAGGAGGTACCTGAGCAAGGTACCAAAGGTACAAACGTAGTAGCAGGCCAAGTCGTAACCATGAGCAACAGCACAGAACCGAAGAATGAGGCAGAGGCGACGTCAAACAAGCAATAGGTCAGGGCAGGCAGCACAGGTACAGGTCAGGCAGTCCAGGTCAGCAACAGGAGAGTCAAGGTAAGAAAGCAGGGATCAAACAGGTAGCAGAGTCCAGGAACAACGGGTCGGGTACACAGAAACACAAGCAGATAAATCAGCAACCTTTGCAGAACACAAGGACTTTGACATTGAGGTATCTGGGAAGGGAGCTGAGCCACTTATGTACATGCAGGAGGGCTAGGAATGGTCAGCAAGGTCACATGATCTAACCCATAAAGCACAGGAAGTGACACGTGCAGGCAAGAGCTGCAGGGAAGAAGCAGCAAGCATACTTTGTCCAGGGCTGAAGGGAAACTGTGTAGTGGATCCCAGAATAGTACCTGCAAGGATAGAGCCCAGGACTGCAGAGGTGAATGGGGAAGCACAGGCAGCAGATCACCAATGAACACGGCACCCAGGACCGCAGCAGTAAGCAGGAGAACAGCGGCGCACAGCCACCGCTGTTACACCTCCTATGTATGTCTATATACCTCACATTGGCACATGCCACATTGCTTGAGAAAAGCCTCATTGTACTGGGCTGAAATGTTGTAGTTAGATTTATAATAGTTTCACAGAAATATGTTAAGGATACAATGGGGGACATATACTAATCATATTTCGCCAGAATTATGGTGTAAAATGTGCCAAAAATAATGAAGCTATGATTTGTGCTAAATCAACTGTTTCTTATTATTTTTTGACAGAAAGTGAAACGTGCCAGAAAATTATTTTGAATGTCAAAGTGGGTGGGGCTATCAAATTAGCGTATATTATGCCTCACTTACCAACTTATGTGTGGCTTAAAAGGAGCGAAATGTAGCGGTATATTAAGCTAGGTAATGTGGTAGCGTAAATTATTAAAAAGATGCACACCAGATCAGATAGATTTGACTTTAATTCAAAAAGTTGTAATTTAGGTTGCATATCGGCCTTAAAAGAGTTGCACATTCAAAATCAGTTGAAAACAGAGGCATTGTCACAAATATAATTAAATGTCTCATTTTAACACTTTGGTGTAAAAAATGTCAGATTTGTATATAAAGTGACAGATTCTTAGCCTAGAATTACAAAATACAGATTTTAAAAATAGCATGCACCTTTTTATAAATGTGGTGAAACAAATCACCACTTTTGATTTTACTGGCACAAAATACGCCTTGATAAATGTCCACTGTTGTGTAATTTATTCAGGATGCCTCAGGGAGGCTGTTTTTTCAACTACTGTATTTGACAGATTGCTCGTATTCGTGTGCAGTATTTAAAGCTATAATACTCAGTTTATTATTGTCGCTGCAATTTAAAGGACTAAACCTCGTATCCTACACACTGAGAATCTGTCCACTATGTTCCATACACTAAACCTGTTTTACTACTTCTTCTGAGATCACCATGGCTGTATACACACTCACATGCATCTGTTCACAAAAAAGGATCATTTTTGGATTGTTTTTTTTTTTTCTTTTTTTTTCTTTAAAATGTTTTACAAATTCAACAGTGCAGTGTGTTTGAACCACTAGACACCATCAGTTTACCCATAGGCATATATGTCACTGTCACTTTGTCATTACTAATGCCTTCTTTGCATTAAAGAGCTTGAAAGGTGTTGGAATTTCTTGGTGACAGATTATCTTTAAGATTGTAATCGATCTTTTGGTGCTGCTTTTAATTTGATTCCTAATATTTTATGAAGCACTGGAAAAGTTTGTTCACAGGGCAAATCTTTTGCACTGTGAAATAATGGCTCCCATAAAGTTCAATCTGGATGAACACATGGTGATAATGTATAAAATAAGCTTCTAAACAGATGCTAAAAATAATTTTAACTTTCTGAAATCTTTTCAAACCCAACCACAGAGATCGGATATTACCAAGTCTATGCTGGTGCAGGAGCTGCGCGGGTGCAGGAGCTGTGCCCACCCGATCAGCTGCGGGGGACCGGCTGTGCCCAGTAGCCAGACCCTGCTGCGTACGCCCGCATCGGTGTTTTCACCGATGCGGGCGTATTAACCCTCGATGTGCCGCGGTCAGTGCTGACCGTGGCACATGCGATGCGGGAGGAAGGGGAGTCCATCGGGTCCCCGCGCTGCTGTGACGGGGACCCAATGGCTTGGATAGCAGCCCAATGCCTTCCTTAGGCATCGTGGCTGCTATTCCTGCTTGCCTGTGCGATCCAGCCTCCAGGATCGCATAGGAAGCAGGTTGTAAGTGTATTACACTGAGTAATACACTTACAGCCAATGCATTACAATACAACAGTATTATAATGCATTGTTAAGGGGATCAGACCCCCAAAATTTAAATAAAGTGAAAAAAGTGGAAAAAAAGTTAAAAAAAGGAAAAAAGTGAAAAAGTAGTTTTACAAAAAAAATAAAAGTTTCAAGTAAAAAAAAGTACACTTTTCCCAAAATAAAGTTTAAAAAAAATTGTAAGAATTGTAAGAAAAGTATACATATTAGATATCGCCGCGTCCATATCGACCGGCTCTATAAAAATATAACATCATCCACCCCGCCAGGTGAACGCAGTAAAAACAAAACGAAAAAAAAAATAAACAGTTACAAAACAGCCATTTTTTGGTCACCTTCCCTCACAAAAAGTGTAATAGCAGGTGATCAAAAAGGCGTATTTAACCCAAAATGGTACCAATCAAACCGTCATCTTATCCTGCAAAAATGATATCCTACCTGAGACAATCACCTGAAAAATGTAAAAAATATGGCTCTCAGAAAATGGCAACACAAAAAAAAGTTTTGATTCTGTTAAAAAAAAAATCTAGCGTGTAAAACTTTCCAAAAATAAAAATGGTAGACATATTGGGTTTCGCCGCTTCCGTAACAACCTGCTCTATATAAATATCACATGATTTGCCCCCTCAGGTGAATGCTGCAAAAAAAAAAAAAAAACTATGCCAAAACAGTCATTTTTTTCCCTCTTGCCTCACAAAAAGTGTAATAGCAGGCAATCAAAAAAGCGTATTTAACCCAAAATGGTACCAATCAAACCGTCATCTTGTCCCGCAAACATGATACCCTACCTGAGACAATCTCCATGCGCCTTGCCTTAAGCTTAGCACCAGCTCTACGGCCCCTGGGCCACCTCCTCCGCTGCACTGGAATGGAATGTCTCTTTCCGGCGTAACCCTCTGACCGCAGTGATAGCAGCTCCTCTCTCGTAAAAACAAAATTAGTCCTGCACCCATACATGGGAACAAGTTCCAAGTCCATACAAAAGAAAAACAAACAAACGATCAAACTTTATCACCAATTCTGCTATTTTTCTAATACAAAGGCAAAAATTAAATTAAGGATGAAAACTAAACCTAGTAATATCCTTTGTTAAAATTATGATTTAAAACAGGCTGAGTTTTTTTTAAACAGACCATGTAATTGAAATTAAGCACATAATTTTTCCTAGCAACAATGTGTGCCAACAATTAAAAAAAAATGTTTTCTTTCTATGAATTGAGAGGAACTATGTTGAATAATTTATTGCACTTTGAGATTGCTATCATGCATTGCTTTTGCCTGTGGCACTAGGTAATGTTGTCATGTTCTGGGCAGGGGAAGTGTCTGATATTATTCTGATGGTCTGTATTTTCCTGATACATGTATTGATTTAAAAATTATTTTCTTGTCTATATAAATATAGCACTGTCAGGGGATTTAAAACCCCTGGAATTTTGCACTCCATTTTTCTGGGGGAGATACTTCATTTTTTTTTTAAGTTAACTAAGCCAAAAACATAAAAACAGTAAAGGAACCCCATGTAGGAAGCATAAACAAAACTCATACATAGGTTGTTTAACCCCTTCAACCTTCAATAACTTTGGAACGCTTTTACTTATCCAAGCCATTCTGAGATTGTTTTCTCGTCACATATTGTGCTTCACGACAGTAGTAAATTTGTGGCAAAATATTTCATTTTTATTTATAAAAAAAATTACAAATTTACCAAAAATTTGCAAATTTCAATTTCTCTACTTCTCAAAATACATAGTAATACCTCCAAAAATAGTTATTATTCTACATTCCCCATATGTCTTCTTTATGTTGGCATCATTTTATAAATGTCATTTTACTTTTTTAGGACGTTAGAAGGCTTAGAGGTTTAGAATCCATTTTTCAAAGTTTCAACAAAATTTCCAAAACCATTTTTTTAAGCACCAATTCAGATATAAAGTGATTCTGAGGGGCTTACGTAATGGAAACCACCCATAAATTATCCCATTTTAGAAACTACACCCCTCAAATTATAAAAAACTGCTGTTACAAACTTTGTTAACCCTTGAGGTGTTCCACAAGAATTAAAGGAAAATGGGGGTGAAATTTCAAAATGTCACTTTTTTGGTAGATTATTCATGGTAATAATTTTTTTCTTGCAACACAGCAAGGGTTAACAGCAAATTAAACCTCAATATACATTGCTCTGATTATGCAGTTTATAGAAATATCCCATATGTGGTGGTAAACGTCTCTATGGGTTTGTGGCAGTGGTCAGTAGGAAAGGAGTGCCATATGGATTTTGGAGGCAGATTTTGCTAGAATGTTTTTTAGGCACCATTTTGTAATTGAGAGACCCTGACGTACCCCTACAGTGGAAACCCTCAAAAAGTGACCCCATTTTGGAAACTACACCCTTCAAAGAATATATTAAGGGGGGTACTGACCACTTTGAGCCCCTAAGCGTTTTATGGAATTTGGAAACACTTGGCTATGAAAATGAAAAGTTTCATTTATTCCAATAAAATGTTGCTTTAGCTCCAAATTTTTCATTTTCACAAGGGGCAACAGGAGAAAAGCACCCATAGTTTGTTCCCCATTTTCTCCTGAATAAGGTAACACCCCATATGTGGTGGTAAACTGCTGTGGGGGCACATGGCAGGACTCAGAACAGAAGGAGCGCCATGGATTTTGCAGAACAGATTTTGATGGATTGGTTTGCGGGAGCCATTGATTTTTATTTTTTTGAGTTATTGTCTTATGTGGGGGCTCATTTTTTGCGGGATGAGGTGTCGTTTTCATTGGTACAATTTTGGGGTACATAAGACTTTTTGATCGCTTGGTATTACACTTTTTGTGAGTCAAGGTGAAAAAATAGCTGTTTTGGCATAGTATTTTTTAACAGCATTCACCTGATATGAAATATGTGAGATTTTTATAGAGCAGGTTGTTACAGACGCGGCGATACCCAATATGTCTACCATTTTTATTTTTGTTAAGTTTTACATATTAGATGCATTTTTGAACAGAATAAAATCTTTTTTTTTTGTGTTGCTATTTTCTGAGAGACATATTTTAATTTTTTTGGTGATTGTCTCAGGTAGGGTCTAAATTTCTGCGGAACGAGATGATGGTTTGATTGGTACCATTTTGGGGTAAATATGCCTTTTTGATTGCCTGCTATTACACTTTTTGTGAGGGAAGGTGACCAAAAAATGGCTGCTTTGGCACTGTTTTTTTTGTTTTTTTACTGCGTTCACCTGGCTGGATGGATGATGTGATATTTTTATAGAGCCGGTCGATACAGATGCAGTGATACCTAATATGTCTACTTTTCTTTTTTTTCCTTTTTTTACAATTTTTTTAAACTTTATTTTGGGAAAAGTGCGTTGTGTTTTTTTTTTTTTTTTTTACTTGAAACTTTTATTTTTTGTAAAACTATTTTTTTTCACTTTTCCCACTTTTTTCACTTTTAGGGGTCTGATCCCCTTTACAATGCATTACAATACTTCTGTATTGTAATGCATTGGCTGTAAGTGTATTACCAGTGTAATACACTTACATCCTGCTTCCTGTAAGATCCAGGGGGCTAGATCTCACAGGATCGCAGGGATGGCAGCCACAATGCCTAAGGAAGGCATCGGGCTGCCATCCAAGCCATTGGGTCCCCGTCAAAGCAGCACGGGGACCCAATGGACTCTGCTTGAGCACGCACGCATCGCAAGTGCCGTGGGCAGCGCTGACCGCAGCACACCGAGGGTTAATACGCCCGCATCGGTGTTTTCACCTATGCGGGAGTACGCAGCAGGGGTCCAGCTACTGGGAACAGCTGGCCCCGAGCAGCTGATCGGGCGGTCGCAGCTACTACGGCGCTGGGCGGCAAATCCCTTCCCGCAGCGCCGTACATGTACGGCGCTGGTCGGGACGGGGTTAAGAAAAAGTCTTTCATATAGGCGCTTCATATAATAATTTAAAAAAAATTACAGCTTGTCCACTAGTTTACAAATCTTTCAAAATGCTGCACCATAATGCTTCTCCATTCTCATATCCACGAACCAATGTGTTCTCTTTTCCCTTAGTCAGTGGCCTACAACTCTCATCTTCACTAGTTACAGTAAGTCTTCTTACTTTTATTTCAAAACTTAATTAAATAAATTCAGCTGATCACAGAGTGCCTGTTATATTTTTGTGCTTCACAGTTATATAGATATTAAACTGGACTCAAACAATGCAGTATACATTTAGTGTACGTATATACAGTACGAATTTTGATTGTTATTTCAATTATAGGGTGAAAAATAGCATGCCTTTTTAAAGGTAAATTGGCAATGGAAATGATAATATGAGTTGTAACATCCATGCCACTTCATCTTTCAGTGAGAATGTGGGTGTCTGTAGCACATGTAACAGCACCATCAATCTGGCCAGGAGTAGTAGCAGGCCATGTTGTCCATCGCCCCTGGTAGACAATGTATTACTGCTGAACAAAAGGATGACATTTTGGACTGGATAGCTTACTCATGATCTTAGTAATAACAGGATGGTGTTGATGTTAACCATGAGTCTGACTCTGTGCATTTAAGCCAGTATTCAGCACATTCCTCTGCTCCTTCTCCTTAACGGTTTATTTGAGGCCCAATAGAAACATTTCTTTTCCATCATCTCTGTCTTCCAGGGGTGTGTCTTGTTTACTCTTAACAGACAACACCTAGAATACTAAACAAAGACATGAAACATAGTGTTCTGTTGATGAGCTGTGTGAGAACAGTCAGACTGAGCCAGTAAGCCAGACTGTGATAAGGAGGAGGATCAGTCAGAGGCGGAGGACATGATGATTGAAATGCATAGCTGTGTTGGTGTAATGTATGAGGGGAATCAAGGAACCCATGACATATCATAGTCTGAGTGTTAGACAGGACCTGGGAACCAGATCAGAGTGATGAGGAAGTGATGATGACTTCAGAGGAAGAATTTGGTGGCACTGACAATGATAAACAGCTATGGACAACTAAAACATAAAAAAAAACATGACAGGTGAAGATCTACTTCTACAGTTGCTACTGATGTTGGTGGGGGCTCAAAAGCTGTCAGACCCAGGACAAGCTTGGGTGGTGCTGACAAAAATTTTGTGAGCACTGTTGGTTTTGGCTCTATGTAAGTATCTCCTTGGAATTTTTTCTACATTGCTGGCCAACAAAGCCAGTGTGCAAGCTCTGAAGGCAAACAAAGAATAAGACATGACCATTCAGGCACAAACTATGGCTCTACTGTATAAGAATCAGCATCAGAGGCTCATGTGGAAAAATTAAACTTGCCAGCAATGTTAGCAAAACTTTCTGCCTCCCCCTCATCATTCTAGTAGCCAGGCCACATCCACAAGTAGTACATGGTTGTTACCATAATCAGAGAATTAGGCTGGGTCTTGAAGGTGAAAACTGTCTGAGTCCAAATTGGGTTAATTGTGACTACAAGTGTGCAGAGTGTTTATAGAAAGGGATGTTTAATTTTGTCTGTATTAATTCCTCTCCAAAAAAGTTGCACAGTTAAGCAATTCATGTTTGTGCTCAATACCAATGGGTACTATCTTTGTAGAAGGGGACATTTAATTCCCCCACTCTCCCCCCCCCCCAAAAAAAAAAAAAAAAAAACTGTTGCAATATTGCTACCATTTGTACTTGTGCAGCTCACAGTAATTGAATGCAATACCAGTGTGCAGTGTCTCCCCCCCCCCAAAAAAAAAATGATATAATCTTTCAGCAGTATGTAATTGGGCAATTCAGCACATATTAGTGCATCCAGAACCGTGCCTCATCATCCTCGATTGAGAATGTGGGAGGCCATCAGTAGCAACACAGTAGTCAACACCCAGCCGACCTTTACACAGTACACAGTTCTCCCTCACATCCAATAGGTGCCAGATTATTATTGAGGGCAAAAATGATGACATTGTGGTCTGGATGGCTCATTCATCCTCTTGGTCACAACAGCATGATGTTGGTGTCACCTCTGAGTCTGACACAGTGACTTTGACCCAGGCTTTGGACCTCCTTGCACCTCGAGAAAAGCCTTTCACCTGCACCATCTCTGCCTTCACTGCTCCCTCCTAATGTTTTGTCCTAAGAAGAGGCAACAGCACCCCATGTGCTATGAAAGATACTCAAGATAGTCTTCTATTTGATGAGTTGTAGACTACCATGAGAAGGCAGTTCAAGCAGAGCCAAGGAACCCCATGCATAGCTGTGTTGGTGAGGATAATTGTAGTGGCACTTGTAGCCACTGCAATAGTGGTAGAGGCAATGGTAGCCATGGTGACATTGTAACTTGGGGCAATACAGAGGAGGAAATTGTGAGATGGGCCAAGGAGCCCATGATGATATATCACAGTCTGATAAAAATGTCGAGTAGAGTAAGGACTATGACCATGATTGTGTGTTGGACAGGACCTGGGGTGCTGATGAGGTGGTGACATCAAAGGGAGGATGGCCGCTGCATTTATAAAGAGCACATGATACATGGCATATATGACTAGAGCATTGAGAGAAACTGCCAGGGCAAGATCTGCTTCTATTGTGGTCATCTCGAAACTGGTGATGCCACTCATATTATGGGTGCAGGCTCAAAACATGCCAGATCTAGGTCAAGCTTAGCCTCTGCTAGCTCTAGGCAGGTATCTCCTATATGATAGTTTTTCTCCACAGTGCTGGCAGGCAAAACCATTGCCTTATGCAAGATGCAAGATCTGCAAGATTAAAATAAGATGTGAGTGTTCAAACACAAAACTAGGCACCATGGGTCTATTGAACAACATAAAAGGGCATTACTATTTCCTGTGGAAAAAATAAGTGGTCGCAAGCACAATTGTGTGTGCTCTTTCTCCTGGTCTCCTTTGTTGTAGCATCATAGATTATTGCTTCCCTTGAGTCATCTTCCTCCACCCCTCCATTGTCAGTCATTGATAATATTATGTGTGGCCAGGAAAAATTTGATTAGTCACAAATCCGAATTTCCTCACACTTTGTGCTGCATGTGTCACAAAGTGAAAATAAGAATCCTGGGAACGTGATATGACCCATTATGCCATGCAGCAAGCCAATCACCAGATAGCCATGCCCTGTGATGTCACAACCCTATAAAAGCCTCGACCTGCTCAGTCTCTGCTATTTCACAGTGAGCTAAGCTTAGAAAAAGATGTGACAAGCGCTTGTGCACTAGGGACATTTTTGGATAGGAAGAGTGCAGGGACAGTGTAGAGAGATCGCAGGAAGAGCTTTTAGGATTGTAGGGAGAGCATAGGAAGAGCATATGGAGACTTCAGGAACACTGCAGGTTGAGTGTAATCGCCGTGTGCATCTTGTTGAACTGCTGCAAAATCCCAGTTAATCTGTTATTTTATAGATAGAATTACGGTGCTTCAGATAGGAACAATGGTTACTGATAATGGGAAGAACATTTTGTCTGTGCTGCTTCAGGGAGGGCTGACCCATGTACTCCGCATGACACCCATCTTCAATCTTTATGTCACCCGGTCCCTGAAATCTTCCACCCAACTACAAGAGCTGTTAAAAATGTTCAGGAAACTGTGCATGCACTTTAGCCACTGTTACCGTGCAAAACACTCCCTCCTTGAGGTGCAAAGGCAATACTCTCTTCCCCAACAACGCCTGATATGCAACATTTCCATTAGTTGGAACTCGACACTCCATATGTTAGACCACCTTCACGAGCAGAGAAAAGCAATCAACAATTTCTTAATGCTGCAGATGGACAGGTCTACTCCCCATTGTAACTTCCATGTTAGCCAGTGGCAGCTCATGCGTGACATGTGCAGTTTGCTCAGGCTCTTTGAGGAGGACACTTTATTTGTCAGTCGGCAGAACTACAGGATGAATTGTCATTCCACTCCTTCATGTCCTGGAGAAGATGCTGACAAATCTGATTTGCGAGGGGACAGAAGACGTGACATATCCATTTGCCACCTGAGTCCTGAGGAGAATGAACTGGAAGAGGAGGAGGATGACTCCCAGGAACTCTATCTGCCCAAGAGACAGATGAGGAGCAGGAGGAGCAGGAGGGTGACGACGACGATAACACAGACGAAGATGCCCAAGTCCCTTGAGCAAATGGCCAGATGCATTCTATCATGGTTGTGTATTGACAGCCGCATTGTCAGGATTTGGCAGAGAGATGACTACTGGCTATCCACATTGCTAGACTCTTGCTACCGGTCAAAAATTTCATTTTTTTAGACCCTCTGAGATGGATGCAAAAATGAGACATTCTGTGTAGTCAGTTGGTCGCTGCCTACGAGTGTCATCACCCATCCTCAGGAAGGTCTGACTGTAGGGACCCTCTGAGCTTACGCTCCACTGCCATGACTGTTGGGAGGCAGGAACAGTACCAGCTTCATATGCAGCAACTTCAGTCTGGAGTTTATGATGAGCAGTTTTCTTTAGCTGCCTACTTAAAGAAGAACTCCCGCAATTTTTTTTATTCTCTGACCTGTTAGAAAGGTGCATGATATAATCTGTAGTGAGTGCAATCTTCTCATCACAGACTGTAATTCTGAGTTATCCCCTCTCTTCTTATTGTAGCTGGGTCATGTGACCAACTCCCTGACCTCCTACTGACCCCGGACAGGAAGCCAGTTACTGCTGTATTCATTCCTATGAGACTGAAAGTGAGGCTTCCATAGGAATGCATATAAAATTAGACTTCCTGTCCACACATAAGTTTCTGTGTGAGTTGGTGGGTCTGATGCTGGTCACAAGACACAGATGAGAAACATCAGAGAGATATAACTCCCAAATACAGCCATTGGAAAGAAAATGACATTCACTTCAAATTACATCATGTACATTTCTAGCAGGACATGGAATACATTTTTTTGTGGGATTTCTTCTTTAAGATACCACCCAGCAGCAGGACATGCAGCAGAACCTCAACCAGCAGGTGGTGGCATATGGCAAGCGCGTCCTGTCACCCATGGTCCAAAATCCCTTGGACTACTGGACATGCAAACTTGAAGTGTGGCCGCAACTGGCCGAGTTTTCCAAGGGCATGCTTTCCTGCCCTGTAAGTAGTGTGGAATCAGGTAGGGTGTTCAGTGAAAAAAAAAAAAAAGAAAAAAAAGCATATGCATGCCACTAGGCCTTACTATCACACTGCTGTTTTTGGGTTCTGCTACTACTGTGATCTGCCACCATCTTGTGCGTATGCCTCTGCCCCCTCCTCACTCTGTTGTGAGGCCACTATTGTCCCTGTTACTGCCACTGCTGTTGGACATCATCCCCACTCTATTATGTGGCCACTATTGTCCCTGTTACTTCCACTGCTGTTGGCCCCATCCCCATTCTGTTATGGGGACACTGTTGTGCCTGTTTGTCTGTGTTGACATAACTATTTATTTTTCCATTCTTCTTATCAATCAGAAGAACAGAAAAATAAATTAAAATAAATGGATCCTGTACTTTGAGCATCCGTAAGGCCTCTTTCACATTGTCAGTATTTTGCATCAGAATTTAATCATTATTTGTAAGGCAAAAGCAGGAGTGGGTCCAAAACACAAAAGAGATGCAAATATTTCTATAACTCTGTTTTGGACCCACTCCTGGTTTTGTCGGTCGAGGTAATTAGAAGTGGGTTTCTACTGTTTGAAACTGTGGAGACTCTCCAGACATAATGCCCGCTGCATGTGCGAGCAGGTGCCATGTTTGCCCATCACTCCAGCGTCATACATGTAACTATGAATGTGGGTGCACTAGAATGTAATGCACATATCGATACACTCATTATGCAATTTCCCTGCAGTTTAACTTCCAAGCCTTCACACTGAGATTAGGCCAGCAAGTGGGAAGAATATGATTAGGCAGAGTGGCCTGGGTATACCTGATTAATCGGGATGTGGCTAAGAACAACCTCCTGGAGTTGCTGCTACTGAACAATCTTCTTTTGCACTGTTTGATCCATGATGTTCTAACTTTTTGGAATTCCACCTTACATATACTGGAGTATCTTTTGGAGCAGAGTAAAGCAGTGAATGATTACATCATGCACCGGACCATCACAACACGGAAGATGTGCTATTTTGAGTTCAGACAGTGACAGCTTATTAGGCATGCTTGTTGCGTAATTAGGATGTTCAAAGATGCCACCAGATTTTTCAGTAGGGACCACTGCGGCATCAGCAATGTCATCCCCCTGATATTTATATTAGCGCAAATACTCATGATGATGCAGCAAGGCACAGTGGGAGAAGCTTCCACATATTTCTTCCTGCCCTTTAGCTGTTGGGGACAAAGAGGGACAAAGTTTCTGTGGAAGAGAGATACAATTGGAGGTGGAGGAGGAGTCGGTGGTGCAGAAGGATGACACACATGATGATAACACTGGCCATGATGAACAATTATTTCAATGGGGGGCAAAGGTGGAAAGAAATGGGTCCACAGCATGATGCCATGCATGGCAAGCTGCATGCTCTCTTGCTTATGTGCTGACAGGTCTATTGTTTTCATGAAGGAAACTAATGACTACTTGATAACCAAGCTTTTAGACACTTCAAAGCAAATTGGGAGACTGAGTTCTTGTTGCCAAAAGGGAGGCAAAGTTGCTGTATTACCAGAACACACTGTGTACTCAACTTGCCACAGTTTTCCGCAAGCAGACCCCTGGCATGGATTTGTGGGCAGGCAGATTGGACCAGTTGCAGAACTGGCCCAGTTTGCTTTTACTATAACATCTTGTCCAGTCTACAGTTTCATCTCAGAACGGGCTTTCAGCGTGGTAGGTGGCATCTTCACATCCAAATGGGCAACATTTTCTTCCACAAATGTACACAATATCAGATTTGTCAAAATAAATTAACATGGGGGAGGAGCTTGCGCCAGAGAAAGATGGTGGTGTGAAGCGCTGCTCCGTCACTAGCTGCACCCTTACAGTGTGATATTTCCAGCCTGGCAGTCCCAACATGGTCAAAATTAGAGGCCCTAAGACCACTGATCCTCTGGGAATCGGCAGAAACAACATCCAAGCCGGAGAGATGGGAAAATTCATCAAGAAAGCGGCCTCTACTTACATCGCCCTCAAAACCAAGATGCCGCATGGAACGCCGCGCTCTTCCAGCTCCAAACACCAAGCGGTGGATGGAGGGGAGAGGGGAAGGGAGGACTCTCCGGACCCCGAAGGCCTCCCGATCTCAAGAATTTTCTTAAGAGAGGCTCTTGCTTTAGGGCCCCTTAGCACAGACATCTCCACTATTAAAGAAGATGTGCACCATATAGGAAGGAGAGTGGAGGCGTTAGAGGAGGCCCAAGTAACGGCCATTGCACACCAAAAAGCTGCATCTTTGAGTATTTCCTTATGTCAAGCCCACATAAACGCTCTATACACAGCAATAGAAGATCAAGAGAACTGTGGAAGGCGTAATAACTTGAGATTCAGGGGCATTCCTGAGTCAATTGCCCCAAGTGATATAAATGAAACAGTAGTTCAGATTTGCATGTCCTTACTAGGGCCAGACTCTGCTCATGAAATTCTGATTGAAAGGGCTCACAGGGCATTACGTCCTAAACCGCAGCCTGGAGAACCCCCCTCGGGACATCATCTGCAAATTTCTGCATTATCTTGTTAAAGAAGCAATTCTTAACTGTGCAAGAAATACCTCCTCTTTTGTGTGGGAAGATCACAATATCACCACATATCAAGATCTAGCTCAGTCTACATTGAGAAAACGCAGAGCTTTAAAACCTCTCACAGATTGGCTACGTAATCATAAGATCCTGTACAGATGGAGCTTTCCTTTTGGCATATCCTTTCTCCATGAAGGTCATCGCATCTCAGTTTCTTCATTTGAAGACCTGGATAAGGTCTATGACCATCTCAACATTGAACCTCTCCATATTGAAAATTGGGAAACGGTTCAAGACCTTGCAAAGCTGCCAGACCTCCCCACAATCACTCCTTGGGAAACCCCACGTCTTCCAAAACCACAAAGAGGCAAAAGAGCTCAAAGATCTTCTACACTGAGGAAACTATCGCTTGAAGACAAGTGAAGATGACAAGAACTGCTCCTTGGTCCAATAAGACCTCCTTCACTGGTTTAACACACCTACCCTATACAAGGGTTCTTTATATATATATATATATATATATATATATATATATATATATATATATATATATATACAGGGGCAGATTGGCCATAGACCTTACAGGGAAATTTCCCGGTGGGCCGATGCCCAGGGGGCCGCCTGAGCCCTCCTCACAGCCGGCCAGTGGAAGTTTTTGGGGATGTATTTTGTATTGCTGGCAGTATTTTGTGATGGGCTGTGGTATTTGGCTTTGTTGGGATGGTATAATGTGCCACAATATGGTATTGCTGGCCCTGCCTTCCATCAATTTGCACCCAACTACAAAATGGGGCCACTTTTAATATTTTTTCCAGGGCCACTTTAAGTTTCCAGTCCGCCCCTGTATATGTGTATATATATATATATATATATATAATCTTCATTTTTGACTAATGGGGTCTGATCCTCCAATCTATTATCTATCTCTCCTGCTCTACTATACTCTGTCTCTTCTACCCTTCACTATCGCTCTTTGTTTTCATTCTTTGGCCCTTTTAATGCTTTCTATGCTCTTTTATTACGAGAGTTAAGGTCCTTTAAACGAGACCAGTTGAATCTGTCCTTTGCATCTCCTAGGGTGCAATATGACGGTACTCACCTTTCCCCCTATTTAACAACCTATTTCTTATCCTCTAACTTTCATAGGATAGATGTTACTCTACCCTTTTCAATGGTTTCATGTTAAGTTAATTTATTTTGTTCATTTTTGGTTTCCACTTCACAGGTGCGGCAAGACCTTTTGGCCTTCTGGACGTGGGAGGAATATCCCCGTTTGGAAAGACAGAGTATTACCCAGGGAGGCTGAGTATCAACAGTCTAAATGTGCCTATAGTTTTATTTGCAACTTTCTTGTACACTTTAACTTAAAAAATGGCTGACATATGTGTTGCCTCTTTTAATGTCAAGGGCTTTCATTCCCCATCAAAAAGATGCCAGATATTTTCCTATCTCAAATCTGAAAAATGCTCCATTCTAATGCTTTATGAGACGCATTTTAAATTTAATAAATACCCTAATCTCTCCCACTACATATTTTCGCAATGGTATCATTGTGACTCTGATTCATCGGCCTCCAGAGGTGTCAGTATTGGTATACGGAAAGACCTACCATTTACATATTCCTCTCACGTCCAGGATGGGGAAGGTAGATATATTTTACTTAAAGGTTCTATTGCCAACCAATTATACACTTTTGTGAATGTTTATGCCCCAAATGTAAATCAGATTTCCTGGCTGGATAGTGTTTTCATGCTAGTGGAATCCTTTCAAGAGGGTGTGGTGGTGTTTGGAGGGGATCTAAATTTGACCATAGAACCATCATTGGATTCTATCTCAAAGAAATCTGCAATCTCCACTAACGCTCTCAGACACTTAAAAAAAGCTTTCCAACGCCTATCCTTATATGATGCTTGGAGACTGTTAAACCCCTCCACCTGCAACTACACCTTCTACTTAATGGTACATGGCTCCTATCAGAGACTCGATTATTTATTCATATCCAAAGAACATTTACAATTCTGTAAATGTGCTTGTATTGGTACCATGCACTTATCTGACCATTCTCCTGTGTTCCTCACCATTCTTGCACCCTCTCTCGAACCCAGGCAGGGGCGGATTGGGAACTTAAAGTGGCCCTGGAAAAAATATTGAAAGTGGCCCCATTTTGCAGTCGGGTGCAAACTGATGGAAGGCAGGACCAGCAATACCTTATTGTGGCACATTATGCCACCCCAACAGAGCCAAATACCACAGTCCATCACAAAATACTGCCCAAAAACTTCCACTGGCCAGCCATAAGGAGGACTTGGGTGGCCCCCTGGGCATCGGCCCACCGGGAAATTTCCCTGTAAGGTCTATGGCCAATCCGCCCCTGAACCCAGGGCATTCAGATGGAGACTTAATAAGCAACTTATCTCCCCTGGAGAACCCTTACAACGCTCCCAAAAACTACTTGAGGAATTTTTCGCTCTCAACGCTCTCACAGAGACTTCTCCTCACACCCTGTGGGATGCTCACAAAGCCTATATGAAAGGTCAGTTTATTAGCTTGGGCTCTCACCTTAAAAAGGAGAGGAAGGCATGTTTAGATAACCTTCTTTCCCAGATTAGCTGTCTTAAATCCCTCCATAAACAATCTCTGCTAGACACACATTTTACGGAGCTCTCTGACCTCCGGTCTAAAGTGAAGCACTTGCTGAACACCACTTCAGCTAAGTTTTATCTCCACTCTCAATTCAAATATTCTGCACATGGTGACAAGGCCTCAAAGTTCATGATGCATCGTATAAGGCTACTTTCACACTTGCGTTGTTGTTTTCCGGTATTGAGATCAGGCAGAGGATCTCAATACCGGAAAAAAACTGATCAGTTTTGTCCCCATGCATTCTGAATGGAAAGAGATCCGTTCAGGATGCATCAGGATGTCTTCAGTTCAGGCAGCTTTCAGTTTTGTGACCGGACACAAAACCGCAGCAAGCTGTAATTTTGTGTCCGGTCATAAAAACTGAAAGAAACTGATCAGGTACTGAAACCAATGCAAGTCAATGGTGACGGATCAGTTTTTTTAGGAGACTAAAAAAAACGGATCCGTCACCCATTGACTTTCAATGTATTTAGTGCCTGATCAGTTTTCTTCAGTTTTGATTTCACACAACTGCATCCCAACTGAACTGATGCATCCTGATGTGCAAAATCAAAACGGATCAGTTTAATTCAGGTATAGAGATCCTCTGCCGGATCTCAGTACCTGAATTAACAACGCAAGTGTGAAAGTAGCCTAAGGCCTCTTTCACACTAGCGTTAGCACGGATCCGGCACCTAAAGGGTTCCAACGGATCCGTGCTAACGCTGATACATATGTGGAGCCGGAGCAGCGCAGAGCAGAGCAGAACGTCTTCACGCGCCTCCTGCACGCAGTGATGACGATTCCCCACAGCGCCCTCTGCTGGGCGCAGTGGGGAAACGTCATAGCTGCGTGCAGGAGGCGCGTGAAGACATGCTGCCGGCGTCCCTGGAGTATGTGAGTATGTATGTGTGTATGTATGTATGTCTGTATGTATGTATCTATGTATGTAGCCGGATCCGGAATGACCCCCCATTGCAAATCAATGGAGGGCAGATCCGGATTACTGGTGTGTCCACACCAAACGGATCCGTCCCCATTGACTTGCATTGGGGGTCATTCCGGATCCGTCTTGGTGCGGATGCCTGGACCAGAGAGCAAACCGCAGCATGCTGCGGTTTGTTCTCCGGTCTGAAGACGGAACGGAATGCTTTCAGGAGCATTCCGTTGTCTTCAGTTCAGTTTTGTCCCCATTGACAATGAATGGGGACAAAACTGAAATGTTTTTTTCCGGTATTGAGCCCCTATAACGGAACTCAATACCGGAATTTAAAAATGCTAGTGTGAAAGTAGCCTAAAACAGAGGAAATCTCACAATTATATCGACAAGGTGAGGATCTCTGGTGGTGGTGAGGTTTTTAATACCTCGGCCATAGCAGAACAATTCCAAAAATATTATCATTCACTATACAATCTGAGAGAAACAGAACTCTCAGATAGAGTCCCCCCGCCTCCCCCAGAGATCATATCATCTTACCTTGACTCGTTGTCCTTGCCCACCCTATCTTCCAAAAACAAACACTTGCTAACCCCTTCTATATAGAAGAATTGGAAACTGCCGTCAAACAACTTCCCAATGGAAAAAGCCCGGGACCCCATGGTTTTCCAGCTTTATACTACTGCACATTCCACTCCATATTGGCTCCCCATTTACTTTTGATCTGTAATAGCTCTCTGTCGGGTGTCCCTCTGTCTATTGACATGATCAGAGCTCATATATCTTTGATCCCCAAAGAAGGGAAGGATGCTGCCCATTGTGCTAATTAAAGGCCAATTTCACTATTGAATTTAGACTTGAAGCTGCTGGCTAAAATGTTGGCCTCACGCCTCTCAAGTCTCCTTCCCAACCTGACTCACAAGGATCAGGTGGGTTTCGTACGAGGCGGGGAGGGCAGAGACAACACTACCAGAGTCCTCAATGCTATTTATCACTCTAAAAAGTATAAACAACCCTTGGTCCTTCTCAGCACTGATGCTGGTTTTATTGGGGTTTGGCCTTCCTATCCCATTTATTGACGCAGTTTTTTCTCTATATACTAATGCCTCAGCCTCTATTATCATCAATGACACCTTATCCTCCTCTTTTAATATTCAGAATGGCACTAGACAGGGATGCCCACTTTCTCCCTTACTTTTTATTTTAGTTATGGAATCCCTTTTGCAGACAATTAGAAGAGAGAGTATTAGAGGTGTTCTAATTGGCGGTTAGGAACATAAATTAGCTGCCTTCGCAGACAGTTTATTGATTATGACTACCAACCCGATCCACTCCCTGCCATGTATATATCAAATTTTGGAACAATTTAGCTCCCTTTCAGATTTCAAAATAAATATGAACAAATCCCAGACCTCCCAGTATCCATCAAGAGAACACTACAAAACACTTCCCCCTTTAATTGGGATACTCCACACATTACTTATCTAGGTGTAAAAATAGGGCCAAACCCCTCATCACTATATTCTCTCAATTATATCCCTCTATTACAGTCAATAACGACCCAAATCACAACCCTACAACCTTCTATGCTATCTTGGTTTGGTAGGAAAAACATCATTACTGCATTTGTCCTCCCACAAGTGACCTAACTTCAACAAGTTTTACCCATTCCTATCCCAAAGACATTTTACTCTACATTTAAAAAACAAATACGTTTATTCCTGTGGGCAGGAAAAAAGGCAAAGTTACCCTATTCAACTATCAGTAGACCTAAACCCTTTGGTGGGATTAATCTCCCGGATCCAGAGCTATATGGCAAAGCTCTTCTCCTTTCGAGGGTGGTAAGTTGGCTCGCTCAGCATTGGGATGGAGCTTGGGTGGGAATGAAACAATATAGTTTTGGGTCCTCCTTCGCAGGTCTCCTAGTGGGGGTGGAGAACTTTCAACATGAAGACAGATTCCTAAACCCGCTAACTAAATCCACTCTAGAGACATGGAAATGGCTCCAGTCCTCCCCAAATGCTATTCCTATGCCCTTGCCTTTGATACGTATAAAAGACGTAATAGCCCATACTCCGAAAGCTTTATATGAAAGCCTACCAGCTTCTATCCGTGATTCCACGGCCTCAGTCTTATCTCTGTTCAAGGAGGAGGGTGGGATTCTTGATGAGAATGATTTGAGTAGCCTTGTTACTGGTAATTACTTTTCCCCGCCTCTATTTTCATTTCCGCTCTTTCCTATGTAAATATGTACCTAAACAGGCTTTGCTGCGCCCTTTAACATGGTTTGAAGGCTTGATTGCTGACAAGGAACCACCTACCAAGCTTATTTCTAAGATTTACCGAAAGTTATGTACCCCTATACTTATGCCTAAACCAGCATTCATAGGTCTCTGGGAGAAAGATCTTGAGGTTACATTTACCTCATCAGAATTATCCTCGCTTTTCCTAATACCTCATGAAATCTCTAGATGCGTCCGAACACAGGAGAATGGTTATAAAATTCTGACCAGGTGGTACAAAACCCCAGACATTACCTGTCTATATAGTGCAACTGGGTCGGACACCTGCTGGAGATGCCTTTCACAAAGGGGCTCCTTCTTTCACATATGGTGGTCCTGTACCAAGATTCAGACTTGGTGGTTTGAGATTTTTGACATTTGCATAAGATTTGCAACTCGTCTATTTCAGTTTCCCCACAATTAGCCTTACTGGGAATCCCGACCACCAATTCTACCCACTTACCATCATCTCTCTTTAAATCGCTCCTAACTTCTGCACAACTTTTGATACCTCGTTATTGGCTATCTTCTGATCCCCCCCCCCCAATCTCCCAATGGATAGGGAAAGTCGGCCAAATATTTAGATTTGAAGAACTTGCTGCCTGGGAAAGTCGTAAGATCGACAAACATAAATCTCAATGGAAACCCTGGACCATCTTCAAGAAATTCTGAGGACTTATTATTAGGGCATCACAATCGCTCTTTTCTTTCTTAGTTATGCATTGTCATTCTAGCCTCTTCCTAATACTATGCCGTCTCTACTCATTGCTATATTATCATCTGCACCTGTGTTCAATGTTGTACAACCGATTGTTCCATTTTTCTTTGTTAATGAAGAAGTTATAAATAAAAATAAAAAATTTTTAAAAATAAAAAAAATAAAGGAACATGGATCATGGGAGGAAGGGAATGCAAACGAGCTCTTAACAACTCTACCTCTAATGCACCAGATGTAAGGCAGCTATCCTGTAGGCCAATGTTCAGCTCTTTAAATAAGCCTTGAGACATGACTCGGATATTAAATAAGCCAGCACCTCATCTGCAGACAGCTGTTTTGGGGTGATTGCCCCTCATCAGTGCAGAGCAGAGAGTACTGACTTAAAGAGGACCTTTCACCACTCCTGACATGGCTGTTTTAATAGCTTCATGCATTCCCCATGTAATAACAATTCTGAAACATCTATTCTTATGTCTGTATGTTGTGCCATTCCTTTATTATTTCTACTAGAAGTTATGAATGAATTGCTAGCAGTCTGCAGTATAGGAACAGAGGGGAGGTAACAAGTTGGGTGTGTATCTGCACAATCTGAACATGACAGCACTGATTGGATAGAGTCAGTCTGTGCAGGGACACACCCCCAACTGGTCTTCTCTCTGTTCCTTTATTGAGGGCAAATAGCAATTCATTCATAACTTCCAGTGAAAATAATAAAGGAATGACACAACATAGAGCCATAAGAATAGATGCTCCAGACTTGTTATTACATGGGGAATGCATGGAGCTATTAAAACAGGCATGTTAGGAGTGGTGAAAGGTCCTCTTTAACTGGGTAGGATGCCTGTCAGAGTTTTGGGGGTACAATCAGTCTCCTCATGCCGATTAAGGCGCGCTCTCCCAAAGGAGAGATTGTAACCCCCAAAACATGGATCATGGAGGATTTACACCCACCTCCACCTGCTGCCCCTTGAATAAATCTGCCATTGCTGATAGTGGGGACTGGATACTTACCATCGGCAACATAATGGCTTAGTGGTTAGCACTGGGTGTTAGCACTTAGTGGTTAGCACTCTAGATGTCCTAGGTTCAAATCTGAGGACAACATCTGCATGGAGTGGCTGGTCTGTTGCTGGACAGAAGCCCACCCTTCATTGATAGAGCCAGTCATCTCACTTGGCCATGTCAGTCTTGCTCCTGCGCCATTATTTTAAGTATTGACCCAAATGCAGAATATTTGCTGCTGCCTGAGAGCAAAAATACTGACTGCACAAGTGCTGCTGATGTCTGGGTACCCAGACGTCAGCAGTGCTTTTACAGTTAATATCTGTGCTGCTCAGATAGCAGCAGCAGATGCTTTGCATTTGCACTTGGAGCAATGGTGCAGGCATGAGCTTGACAGGGCAAGGTGAGATGTTGAGCCTTGTTAATTAAGGGCTCATGCACACGGCCGTTGACCGGCTGTGGCTGTATTGTGGCCCACAAACAGCAGCTCCACAATACACATGGTCTGCAATCCGTGAGATGTGGTACAGTGCAAAAACAGAAGCGCGGATCGGAAGCCCACAGAAGCACTACGGAGTGCTTCCGCGGGTTTCATGTCCGTACCTCCGTACCACAAAAAAAGTAGTGCATGCACTACTTTTTTGCGGTGTGGACTGTCAAGTGAATGGTTCTGCAATCCACATGTGGTGACCCACGGTCGGTGCCCGTGCATTGCCGACCGCAATTTTTGGTCCGTAGCACGGGCCTGGCCCGGCACACATTTGTGTACATAAAACCTAAGGGAAATGGGAATCTCTTGTGCATTAGGGCAGCCCCACAGTGCTCCAGGAGGCTTTTGAAATAATTTGATATGCCGTAATCAGTTTGCTCATCTTTATAAGAGAATATCTCACAACGGAAACATTTTTGTAATAAAAAGTAGTTTACAGAAGCAACTTTTCATGCTAAATCATCTTAAAATAATAACATTTAATGTTGGCACAGCCTCTTTAAGACTTGAGGGAGACTTTGTGAAGTAATGGAGGATCTCTGCTCACATCATGTTATTTATCTATACTAGATTAAAATCCAAGAGCTGTCTGTCAATTTAGATAATTGCTTAATCAATGAATCATTATGTGATTTATTCTACGGCCCAGAAAGTCATTGTGATTATATCCAGCATGTGCTTGTGCTAAACAGTAAGATTTTCACATCATTTACGCAACATAAGATATTCAAAGAAAATAAAAGCAGTCATTACCATGTGTACATTATGCAGGCTTCTTTTTTGTTAGATTAAAATGTATCCCAGTAAGAACCTGTTAAGAGGCAAATTAACTCATTAAAAATAAAGTGATTACTAATTCCTACTGTTTCTTATTGTAAAGCGAGGCTAAGGGTTCACAATTACAGACTGTTAGAAACAAAGATAAAGAATTAAATCTAACAAATTATTCATCATATTAATTAATGAGTTTCATTTTTCACAACAGTAAAGCAAGAGTTCTTTTAAATTCCCCAGTTTACCATTTTAGAATTTTGGATTATTAAATCATACTATAGGTTTCCCACTGTTAGTCGGGTCTCTTGTGTTCTACAGGTTGACCTAAGGAAAACGTGTAGATTAATATACTGAGGACTGAAGCAGCCAATCCTGCAAACATTTATAAAAATTCCCTCTGAGAGGGATCATACATGAAACACTTGTTAAGACCGATAAGACCATATAATATATCACAAGGGACCCTCTCTAACAAAAATTAAAACTTAGCCTTTATTTTAATATTCTAATAACAAATATTCAATAATTGAAGGGAAAAAAAATGTAAAACTATCAGGTGACTTTGATTTGTATTTACTATTGAGGCCACTTACTGATATGATCGCAATATAAATAGGAGATATGGAGAGCTGACAGGATATACCATCTGATAAATGCACAAGTAACAACCAAAGCCATCTGGTTTTCTATTGGAAAGGAGCTTATAGCCATTGCACTTTGGTAAACGGTAGTGAGGTGAGGGAGTAACATGCCTTTAACCCCTTCACGCATTTGGACGTAACTGTATGTCCAAATCGGATGTCATTTAGCGCATTTGGACATACAATCACATCCAAACTGCTTACCGGGGCTGTGACACTATAAAGTGTCACAGACAAGAGTGTCGAGACACTGGGGAAGCTGGCAAGGGACCAATCAGAGTGGTCCTTTGCCGACAATCACTCTGATTGGTTAGTCTCTGCAGACTAACCAACCAGAACGCGCCAATGTGAAAACTAAGAACTGCCTGAGATAATCTACTAATACCCCCTGTGCCCCCTCATGCCACCTGATGCCCCCCTTGAGTCACTGCTATCTTCCCCAGTATGTCGTGGGGGCAGCTCCGTTCCTGAGCAGCCACCATCAGCGGAGTGGCCCTTTAACACCTTATATTCTACTGGCCGAGGTTAATAGAGGGAGGGAGCTCACTCTCTCCCCATCAGGCCGCTGCGTTTCGATGGCTGTGGCTCAATGGTTACCATGGACACCAGACTCCTTTGTAAGTGCCCAGTTGCCATGGTAACCATCGGACCACTGTGGTCCGATGGTCACCATGGCAACCGGATGCCTTACAAAGGCCTCCAGGCTTGCCATGTGTATAGTGCATTGCAATAGTATTGCAGTGCACTGTATAGCAATCAGGCCCACTGGATCTACAAGATCCATGTGGGTCTTTATAAAATAAAAAAGTGTAAAAATAAAAATTGTAGCAAACAATAAAACAAAAAATAAATAAAAATGTAAATAAAAAATTAAATAAATAAGCTTTTCCCATATCCACACATTTAGAACTGATAAAAAAAATAAAGTACACATAATTGGTATTGACGCATCCATAGCGACTAGAGATGAGCGAAGTGGAATTCGTTACGAATTTCATGGAAAATTCAATTCACAACGAAAGCGAATTTCTTGGTGATTCGTAGTAACGATTTTTTTTTTTTTCCTAAAATGGCCGCAAGCACATGGCATGACATGGGGGAAGGATCTCTGGGACAAAGAAGTAAACACCCACAATGCGATCACATGCAGACATGTAGCCAATCAGCAGCCAGCCATGTCCTGTGATGTCACAGCCCTATAAATAGCTCTGCAGCGCTGGAAAGCGCCATTTGCTATTGATGTTAGACCAGAGACAGACGTCAGGAGAGATAGGGCAAGTGATGGGAAAACATTTCAAAATACAAGAAAAGAGATCAGGGATAGATAACCTGAATTGCAGGGATAGGAGAGGGACGATTTGTGGACAGAAAATCAGGTAGTAAATCGCTATCCATATACACTGCAGCAGCATTGAGTGGGCATAGGGGTTAGCCTCTTGTACAGCACTGCACTGCCTTCTGAAGGCTGTTTTGGGGTGCTTTATGCAAAGAAGCACCACTAGTGTCACTTTTTTGCAGTGCAGTGAAAGAGGGTCAGAGCCTTGTTTAGGGGTACATTTAAAAAAAAAATAAATTAAAAAAATAAATAGTGAATCTCAGTTTGTGGGGTTGTTAGTGTTAGTTTTAAATAAGTATTCTAGGCCTCATTCGCCATCCAAGCAGAAAAGCGTGACATTGTTGTAAGGTAGTCAGTGAATATCATTTAAATATATATATATATATATATATATCTCAGTTTGTGGGGTGGTTAGTTTCAAATAAATATTTTAGGCCTCATCCGCCTTCCAAGCAGAAAAGCATGATATTGCTGTAAGGTAGTCAGTGAATATCATTTAAAAAAAAATAGTGAATCTGAGTTTGTGGGGTTGTTAGTGTTCTTTTTAAATAAGTATTTGTGGCCTCATTTGCCATAGAAAAAGAAAATTGTCATATAGTGTGTAGTTCTGTGCAGTAACCCATTGTACTGCAGTTCAGCAACCCATTGTTAACCCACTCTGTGGGTGACGGTATTTCTCAAATAAATAGTTAGGTCTTGTGAGAGGCAGTGAGGAAAGTAAATTTTTTGGGTGGATTTTTAATTTCCTTTTATTTTAAATTTGTAATCAATCAGTATGTCAGACAGAGCGGTGACAGGCCCTTCAAAGGGGAGGGGCAGTGGCACAAATGTTTCTGGAATAGGCACAGGTCGCAGCAGAGGAAGGGGATGTGGCATTAAGGGTCACTTGGTGAGGCCAGAGCTACCGGTGTCATCTAGCGGTCGTGTGTTGACCACCAACCCAGCGGTTCTAGAATGGTTGACTTGGTCATCCATTTCCTCCCAGATGACATCGGACACCCCCAGCCAAGAGTCGGTGGGTTCGTCACATACAACTCTTAGTTGGCATGAGCCTGGAGCACCTCCACTGCCCTCACCTGTCCTCAACCTGCCTCTGTCCTTTTCGGTTCCCTCAGCCAGAGAAGTACTATTTGCTGTGGGCTCTGAGCCACTAGACAGCGAAGAAGAAATACTTGAGGACAGTCAGCAGCTACTGGGAAGCCAAGAGGTGGGGCAGAAATCCGCTCCTTCCAGTAGGTCAAGTACTGATGAGGAGAGTGTAGTGGGAGGTGATGTTGAGAGCGGTCAGGCTTTGTACACAGAGACAGTTGAGGAGGACATTAGCGACGTGCAAACTGTAGAGATGAGCGAGTAGTGTTCGATCGAGCTGGTATTCGATCGAATACTACGATATTCGGCACACTCGATTTCAATCGAGTATAACGGCGATGGCGCACTTAGAATTCGTTTCCCCTCCCACCTTCCCTGGCGCTCTTTTTCCACCAATCAACATGCAGGGGGGGTATGACAGGCACGCTGAGCACGCTGGCAGCGCGAAAACAGCGTCTACATGCATTGGCTGGAAAAACCATGTGACCTCGAATATTAAAAACTCAGCTCTTCCTGCTCGTACGCATATGCTGCGTGAACTTAGTCAGGGACAGAGGCTGGAGAAGGGAGAGACAGATTTTAGCTGTTGGACAGGCAGGAGCGTGAATAAAAGCCCTTATCAGGGCTACTACAGTGGACTTCAGTGATAGCTTTACTACAATATAGACTTTACAGAGAACGGCTGCTGTATTCAGGGATAGCTGCTGGAGTAGGGACAGAGAGAGGCATTAGTGGTGTATTAGGTGCTCTGCTACATACCAAACTATATTTGGCACTACTGCTGTGTACCTTGAAATATACAATATCTAGGCCTTTTAATTGGCAACTGTACTGTGCGTTCTCTTGCTAAATAATTTCACATACCTGGTGTAAATACCCACCGTCTGTTCAGTTAGTACACGGCTGTGTACTTTGAAATATACAATATCTAGGCATTTTAATAGGCCACTGTACTGTGCGTTCTCTTGCTAAATTATCTCACATACCTGGTGTAAATACCCACCGTCTGTTCAGTTACTACACGGCTTTGTACTTTGAAATATACAATATCTAGGCATTTTAATAGGCCACTGTACTGTGCGTTCTCTTGCTAAATTATCTCACATACCTGGTGTTAATACCCACCGTCTGTTCAGTTAGTACACGGCTGTGTACTTTGAAATATACAATATCTAGGCATTTTAATAGGCCACTGTACTGTGGCGTTCTCTTGTTAAATTATCTCACATACCTGGTGTAAATACCCACCGTCTGTTCAGTTACTACACGGCTGTGTACTTTGAAATATACAATATCTAGGCATTTTAATAGGCCACTGTACTGTGCGTTCTCTTGTTAAATTATCTCACATACCTGGTGTAAATACCCACCGTCTGTTCAGTTACTACACGGCTTTGTACTTTGAAATATACAATATCTAGGCCATTTAATAGGCCACTGTACTGTGCGTTCTCTTGTTAAATTATCTCACATACCTGGTGTAAATACCCACCGTCTGTTCAGTTACTACACGGCTTTGTACTTTGAAATATACAATATCTAGGCCATTTAATAGGCCACTGTACTGTGCGTTTCTTGTTAAATTATCTCACATACCTGGTGTACATACCCACCGTCTGTTCAGTTAGTACACGGCTGTGTACTTTGAAATATACAATATCTAGGCATTTTAATAGGCCACTGTACTGTGCGTTCTCTTGCTAAATTATCTCACATACCTGGTGTTAATACCCACCGTCTGTTCAGTTAGTACACGGCTGTGTACTTTGAAATATACAATATCTAGGCATTTTAATAGGCCACTGTACTGTGCGTTCTCTTGCTAAATTATCTCACATACCTGGTGTAAATACCCACCGTCTGTTCAGTTACTACACGGCTTTGTACTTTGAAATATACAATATCTAGGCCATTTAATAGGCCACTGTACTGTGCGTTTTCTTGTTAAATTATCTCACATACCTGGTGTACATACCCACCGTCTGTTCAGTTACTACACGGCTTTGTACTTTGAAATATACAATATCTAGGCATTTTAATAGGCCACTGTACTGTGCGTTCTCTTGCTAAATTATCTCACATACCTGGTGTTAATACCCACCGTCTGTTCAGTTAGTACACGGCTGTGTACTTTGAAATATACAATATCTAGGCATTTTAATAGGCCACTGTACTGTGCGTTCTCTTGCTAAATTATCTCACATACCTGGTGTAAATACCCACCGTCTGTTCAGTTACTACACGGCTTTGTACTTTAAATATACAATATCTAGGCATTTTAATAGGCCACTGTACTGTGCGTTCTCTTGCTAAATTATCTCACATACCTGGTGTTAATACCCACCGTCTGTTCAGTTACTACACGGCTGTGTACTTTGAAATATACAATATCTAGGCATTTTAATAGGCCACTGTACTGTGCGTTCTCTGTTAAATTATCTCACATACCTGGTGTAAATACCCACCGTCTGTTCAGTTACTACACGGCTGTGTACTTTGAAATATACAATATCTAGGCATTTTAATAGGCCACTGTACTGTGCGTTCTCTTGTTAAATTATCTCACATACCTGGTGTAAATACCCACCGTCTGTTCATTACTACACGGCTTTGTACTTTGAAATATACAATATCTAGGCCATTTAATAGGCCACTGTACTGTGCGTTCTCTTTGTTAAATTATCTCACATACCTGGTGTAA
>ONZH01024836.1:0-34461 GCA_900303285.1 Rhinella marina | reverse complement strand
CCAGGTATGTGAGATAATTTAGCAAGGAACGCACAGTACAGTGGCCAATTATAATGTATATTGTATATTTCAAGGTACACAGCCGTGTAGTAACTGAACAGACGGTGGGTATTACACCAGGTATGTGGATATTTTACAAGAAGAACGCACAGTACAGTGGCCTATTAAATGCCTAGATATTGTATATTTCAAGGTACACAGCCGTGTAGTAACTGAACAGACGGTGGGTATTTACACCAGGTATGTGAGATAATTTAAGCAAGAGAACGCACAGTACAGTGGCCTATTAAAATGCCTAGATATTGTATATTTCAAAGTACACAGCCGTGTAGTAACTGAACAGACGGTGGGTATTTACACCAGGTATGTGAGATAATTTAGCAAGAGAACGCACAGTACAGTGGCCTATTAAAATGCCTAGATATTGTATATTTCAAAGTACACAGCCGTGTAGTAACTGAACAGACGGTGGGTATTTACACCAGGTATGTGAGATAATTTAGCAAGAGAACGCACAGTACAGTGGCCTATTAAAATGGCCTAGATATTGTATATTTCAAAGTACACAGCCGTGTAGTAACTGAACAGACGGTGGGTATTTACACCAGGTATGTGAGATAATTTAGCAAGAGAACGCACAGTACAGTGGCCTATTAAAATGCCTAGATATTGTATATTTCAAAGTACACAGCCGTGTAGTAACTGAACAGACGGTGGGTATTTACACCAGGTATGTGAAGATAATTTAGCAAGAGAACGCACAGTACAGTGGCCTATTAAAAATGGCCTAGATATTGTATATTTCAAAGTACACAGCCGTGTAGTAACTGAACAGACGGTGGGTATTTACACCAGGTATGTGAGATAATTTAGCAAGAGAACGCACAGTACAGTGGCCTATTAAAATGGCCTAGATATTGTATATTTCAAAGTACACAGCCGTGTAGTAACTGAACAGACGGTGGGTATTTACACCAGGTATGTGAAGATAATTTAAGCAAGAGAACGCACAGTACAGTGGCCTATTAAAAGGCCTAGATATTGTATATTTCAAGGTACACAGCCGTGTAGTAACTGAACAGACGGTGGGTATTTTACACCAGGTATGTGAGATAATTTAAGCAAGAGAACGCACAGTACAGTGGCCTATTAAAATGGCCTAGATATTGTATATTTCAAGGTACACAGCCGTGTAGTAACTGAACAGACGGTGGGTATTTACACCAGGTATGTGAGATAATTTGCAAGAGAACGCACAGTACAGTGGCCTATTAAAATGGCCTAGATATTGTATATTTTCAAAGTACACAGCCGTGTAGTAACTGAACAGACGGTGGGTATTTACACCAGGTATGTGAGATAATTTAGCAAGAGAACGCACAGTACAGTGGCCTATTAAAATGGCCTAGATATTGTATATTTCAAGGTACACAGCCGTGTAGTAACTGAACAGACGGTGGGTATTTACACCAGGTATGTGAGATAATTTAGCAAGAGAAACGCACAGTACAGTGGCCTATTAAAATGCCTAGATATTGTATATTTCAAGTACACAGCCGTGTAGTAACTGAACAGACGGTGGGTATTTACACCAGGTATGTGAGATAATTTAACAAGAGAACGCACAGTACAGTGGCCTATTAAAATGGCCTAGATATTGTATATTTCAAAGTACACAGCCGTGTAGTAACTGAACAGACGGTGGGTATTTACACCAGGTATGTGAGATAATTTAGCAAGAGAACGCACAGTACAGTTGCCTATTAAATGGCCTAGATATTGTATATTTCAAAGTACACAGCCGTGTAGTAACTGAACAGACGGTGGGTATTTACACCAGGTATGTGAGATAATTTAGCAAGAGAACGCACAGTACAGTGGCCTATTAAAATGGCCTAGATATTGTATATTTCAAAGTACACAGCCGTGTAGTAACTGAACAGACGGTGGGTATTTAACACCAGGTATGTGAGATAATTTAGCAAGAGAACGCACAGTACAGTGGCCCTATTAAATGGCCTAGATATTGTATATTTCAAAGTACACAGCCGTGTAGTAACTGAACAGACGGTGGGTATTTACACCAGGTATGTGAGATAATTTAGCAAGAGAACGCACAGTACAGTGGCCTATTAAAATGCCTAGATATTGTATATTTCAAAGTACACAGCCGTGTAGTAACTGAACAGACGGTGGGTATTTACACCAGGTATGTGAGATAATTTAGCAAGAGAACGCACAGTACAGTGGCCTATTAAATGGCCTAGATATTGTATATTTCAAAGTACACAGCCGTGTAGTAACTGAACAGACGGTGGGTATTTACACCAGGTATGTGAGATAATTTAGCAAGAGAACGCACAGTACAGTGGCCTATTAAAATGGCCTAGATATTGTATATTTCAAAGTACACAGCCGTGTAGTAACTGAACAGACGGTGGGTATTTACACCAGGTATGTGAGATAATTTAAGCAAGAGAACGCACAGTACAGTGGCCTATTAAAATGGCCTAGATATTGTATATTTCAAAGTACACAGCCGTGTAGTAACTGAACAGACGGTGGGTATTTACACCAGGTATGTGAGATAATTTAGCAAGAGAACGCACAGTACAGTGGCCTATTAAAATGGCCTAGATATTGTATATTTCAAAGTACACAGCCGTGTAGTAACTGAACAGACGGTGGGTATTTACACCAGGTATGTGAGATATTTAGCAAGAGAACGCACAGTACAGTGGCCTATTAAAATGGCCTAGATATTGTATATTTCAAAGGTACACAGCCGTGTAGTAACTGAACAGACGGTGGGTATTTACACCAGGTATGTGAGATAATTTAAGCAAGAGAACGCACAGTACAGTGGCCTATTAAATGGCCTAGATATTGTATATTTCAAGGTACACAGCCGTGTAGTAACTGAACAGACGGTGGGTATTTACACCAGGTATGTGAGATAATTTAGCAAGAGAACGCACAGTACAGTGGCCTATTAAAATGCCTAGATATTGTATATTTCAAAGTACAAAGCCGTGTAGTAACTGAACAGACGGTGGGTATGTACACCAGGTATGTGAGATAATTTAACAAGAAAACGCACAGTACAGTGGCCTATTAAAATGGCCTAGATATTGTATATTTCAAAGTACAAAGCCGTGTAGTAACTGAACAGACGGTGGGTATTTACACCCAGGTATGTGATGATAATTTAAGCAAGAAAACGCACAGTACAGTGGCCTATTAAATGGCCTAGATATTGTATATATTCAAAGTACAAAGCCGTGTAGTACTGAACAGACGGTGGGTATTTACACCAGGTATGTGAGATAATTTAGCAAGAGAACGCACAGTACAGTGGGCCTATTAAAATGGCCTAGATATTGTATATTTCAAAGTACAAAGCCGTGTAGTAACTGAACAGACGGTGGGTATTTACACCAGGTATGTGAGATAATTTAACAAGAGAACGCACAGTACAGTGGCCTATTAAATGGCCTAAGATATTGTATATTTCAAAGTACACAGCCGTGTACTAACTGAACAGACGGTGGGTATTTACACCAGGTATGTGAAATAATTTAAGCAAGAGAACGCACAGTACAGTTGGCCAATTAAAAGGCCTATATATTGTATATTTCAAGGTACACAGCCGTGTACTAACTGAACAGACGGTGGGTATTTACACCAGGTATGTGAAATAATTTGCAAGAGAACGCACAGTACAGTTGGCCAATTAAAAGGCCTATATATTGTATATTTCAAGGTACACAGCCGTGTACTAACTGAATCAGACGGTGGGTATTTAACACCAGGTATGTGAAATTAATTTAGCAAGAGAACGCACAGTACAGTGGCCAATTAAAGGCCTATATATTGTATATTTCAAGGTACACAGCCGTGTACTAACTGAACAGACGGTGGGTATTTACACCAGGTATGTGAAATTAATTTAGCAAGAGAACGCACAGTACAGTTGGCCAATTAAAGGCCTAGATATTGTATATTTCAAGGTACACAGCCGTGTACTAACTGAACAGACGGTGGGTATTTACACCAGGTATGTGAGATAATTTAGCAAGAGAACGCACAGTACAGTGGCCTATTAAAATGCCTAGATATTGTATATTTCAAAGTACACAGCCGTGTAGTAACTGAACAGACGGTGGGGTATTTACACCAGGTATGTGAGATAATTTAGCAAGAGAACGCACAGTACAGTGGCCTATTAAAATGCCTAGATATTGTATATTTCAAAGTACACAGCCGTGTACTAACTGAACAGACGGTGGGTATTTACACCAGGTATGTGAAATTATTTAGCAAGAGAACGCACAGTACAGTTGCCAATTAAAAGGCCTAGATATTGTATATTTCAAGGTACACAGCAGTAGTGCCAAATATAGTTTGGTATGTAGCAGAGCACCTAATACACCACTAATGCCTCTTCTCTGTCCCTACTCCAGCAGCTATCCCTGAATACAGCAGCCGTTCTCTGTAAAGTCTATATTGTAGTAAAGCTATCACTGAAGTCCACTGTAGTAGCCCTGATAAGGGCTTTTATTCACGCTCCTGCCTGTCCAACAGCTAAAATCTGTCTCTCCCTTCTCCAGCCTCTGTCCCTGACTAAGTTCACGCAGCATATGCGTACGAGCAGGAAGAGCTGAGTTTTTAATATTCGAGGTCACATGGTTTTTCCAGCCAATGCATGTAGACGCTGTTTTTCGCGCTGCCAGCGTGCTCAGCGTGCCTGTCATACCCCCCCTGCATGTTGATTGGTGGAAAAAGAGCGCCAGGGAAGGTGGGAGGGGAAACGAATTCTAAGTGCGCCATCGCCGTTATACTCGATTGAAATCGAGTGTGCCGAATATCGTAGTATTCGATCGAATACCAGCTCGATCGAACACTACTCGCTCATCTCTACAACTCACAATGAATGGGGACAAAACAGAAGCGTTTTTTTCCGGTATTGAGCCCCTATGACGGAACTCAATACCGGAATTTAAAAACGCTAGTGTGAAAGTAGCCTTACTTAACTGGTAATCAGGCCTCATCCACAAGACAGGGAAATACAGGGACTGAAATACATGAGCACCTCCCCCACCTCTCTTATCTGAGCAGTGGCTGAGTGTACAGTATGTTCACAAAGGAGAGCTCCTTATCTCTATCTGTATCACATTCTATAAAGATACAACAATAGCTTCAAGACAGTATCACACTTAATAGAATTAGATACACAGGTCAGCAGAAAACTATCAAACAAGGTAGGATTAGATACACAGCTCAGCAGACAGTATCACACCTAATAGAATTAGATACACAGGTCAGCAGAAAACTATCACACAAGGTAGGATTAGATTCACAGCTCAGCAGACAGTATCACATCTAATAGAATTAGATACACAGGTCAGCAGAAAACTATCACACAAGGTAGGATTAGATACACAGGTCAGCAGACAGTATCACACCTAATAGAATTAGATACACAGGTCAGCAGAAAACTATCACACAAGGTAGGATTAGATACACAGGTCAGCAGACAGTATCACACCTAATAGAATTAGATACACAGCTCAGCAGACAGTATCACACTCTATACACATACATCTAATCGCTTCATAGACAGTATCACACATGATAGGAATAGATACACAGCTCAGAAGACAGTATCACACAAGGTAGGATTAGATACACAGTTCAGCAGACAGTATCACACATGATAGGATTAGATACACAAGTTAGCAGATGCTGTCATCCAGAATAGGATTAGAAACAGAGTTCATCAGACAGTGTCACACATGATAGGATTAGATACACAGTTTAGCAGACAGTATCACACAAGATAGGATTAGATACACAATTTAGCAGGCAGTATCATACACAATAGGCTTAAATACGCAACTCTGCAGATAGTATCACACATGATAGGATTAGATACACAACTCTGCAAACTGTATCACACATGATAGGATTAGATACACAGTTTAGCAGATGCTATCGCCCAGAATAGGATTAGATACACAGTTCAGCAGACAGTATCACACATGATAGGATTAGATACACAGATATTTAGGCAGTATCACCCAGAATAGGATTAGATGCCCATCTTAGCAGACAGTATCACACAAGGTGGGATTAGATATGCATCTAAGCAGACAGTGTCACACAAGGTAGGATTAGATACGCAGCTAAGCAGACAGTATCACATATGATAGGATTAGATACAAAGCTTAGCAGACGCTGTCACCCAAATATGATTAGATACAGAGTTCAGCAAACAGTATCACACATGATATGATTAGATACACAGCTCAGCAGACAGTTTCACACATGATAGGATTAGATACGTAGTTTAGCAGACACTGTCACACAGAATAGAATTAGATACACAGTTCAGAAGACAGTATCACGCGAGATAGGATTAGATACCCATTTTAGAAGACAGTATCACACATGATAGGATTAGATACACAGCTCAGCAGACAGTATCACACATGATAGGATTAGATACACAGCTCAGCAGACAGTTTTACACATGATAGGATTAGATACGTAGTTTAACAGACACTGTCACCCAGAATGGGATTAGATACACAATTCAGCAGACAGTATCACACATGATAGGATTAGATACCCATCTTAGAAGACAGTATCACACATGATCGGATTAGATACACAGCTCAGCAGACAGTTTCACACATGATAGGATTAGATACGTAGTTTAGCAGACACTGCAACCCAGAATAGGATTAGATACACAGTTCAGCAGACAGTATCACACATGATATGATTAGATATACAGCTTAGCAGACAGTATCACACATGATAGGATTAGATACACAGCTCAGTAGACAGTTTCACACATGATAGGATTAGATACACAGCTTAGCAGATGCTGTCGCCCAGAATAGGATTAGATACAGAGTTCAGCAAACAGTATCACACATGATAGGATTGGATACGCAGTTTAGCAGACAATATCACACATGATAGGATTAGATACACAACTCTGCAAACAGTATCACACATGATAGCATTAGATACGCAGTTTAGCAGACACTGTCACCCAGAATAGGATTAGATACACAGTTCAGCAGACAGTATCACACATTATAGGATTAGATACCCATCTTAGCAGACAGTATCACACATGATAGGATTAGATACCCATATTAGCAGACAGTATCACACATGATAGGATTAGATACGTAGTTTAGCAGACACTGTCACCCAGAATAGGATTAGATACGTAGTTTAGCACACAGTCACCCAGAATAGGATTATATACACAGTTCAGCAGACAGTATCACACAAGATAGGATTAGAAACCCATTTTAGTAGACAGTATCACACATGATAGGATTAGATACGTAGTTTAGCAGACACTGTCACCCAGAATAGGATTAGATACACAGTTCAGCAGACAGTATCACACATGATAGGATTAGATACACAGCTCAGCAGACAGTTTCACACATGATAGGATTAGATACCCATCTTAGCAGATAGTATCACACATGATAGGATTAGATACATAGTTCAGAAGACAGTATCACACAAGATAGGATTAGATACACAGCTCAGCAGACAGTTTCACACATGATAGGATTAGATACGCAGCTTAGCAGACACTGTCACCTAGAATAAGATTAGATACATAGCTCTGCAGACAGTATTACACATGATAAGATTAGATACCCATCTTAGCAGACAGTATCACACATGATAGGATTAGATACGTAGTTTAGCAGACACTGTCACCCAGAATAGGATTAGATACACAGTTCAGAAGACAGTATCACACAAGATAGGATTAGATACCCATTTTAGCAGACAGTATCACACATGATAGGATTAGATACCCATCTTAACAGACAGTATCACACATGATAGGATTAGATACACAGCTCAGCAGACAGTATCACACATGATAGGATTAGATACGTAGTTTAGCAGACACTGTCAAACAGAATAGGATTAGATACACAGTTCAGCAGACAGTATTACACATGATAGGATTAGATACCCATCTTAGCAGATAGTATCACACATGATAGGATTAGATATACAGCTCAGCAGACAGTATCACACATGATAGGATTAGATATACAGCTCAGCAGACAGTATCACACATGATAGGATTAGATACACAGTTCAGCAGACAGTATCACACATGATAGGGTTAGATACCCATCTTAGCAGACAGTATCACACATGATAGGATTAGATACACAGCTCAGCAGACAGTATCACACATGATAGGATTAGATACGTAGTTTAGCAGACACTGTCACCCAGAATAGGATTAGATACACAGTTCAGCAGACAGTATCACACATGATAGGATTAGATACCCATCTTAGCAGATAGTATCACACATGATAGGATTAGATACGCAGCTTAGCAGACACTGTCACCTAGAATAAGATTAGATACATAGCTCTGCAGACAGTATCACACATGATAGGATTAGATACACAGATTGGATAATCATTAAGGAATATTAAATGTCATGGTAAAATTGATGTATATACTGACACCCTGAATGGTATTATGTACATTTGTAACATGTAATGGGACTGTTAAAATTGTATAATTATTTATGCATAATACTGTGGTTGGTGTGTGCTATTTTGCATATAACTAATATAATACTAGACTAGCACTGTATACTGACACCAAGTCTACTGTACCTAACTCATAGCATACGGCATATAGACTTGTGGTAAACAATGGCAGCGGGCAAAATATATGATAATCATTGCACACTAAAAAAAAAATCCTTCGGAGGGATTTGTTTAATGTATACAATATATTTTGCTATTTAGGTTAAATGTAAGAAGTGAATACCTTAAATTCAGGTATTAGCTAGTACAGGGCTGGCCAACCTGCGGCTCTCCAGCTGTTGAAAAACTACAACTCCCAGCATGCCCAGTCTGCCTACAGCTATCAGCCTACAGCAGGGCATGGTGGGAATTGTAGTTTTACAACAGCTGGGGAGCCTCAGATTGGCCATCCCTGAGCTAGTAAAACAATGCGCCACCTGGTGTCTGAAAGTTGTATTACAATTTATCCAATTTAGTTATAACGTCACTTCGTGACACACATCTCAGGACATGTTGAGATAAGTGATCAGTTAAGTGTGGACACATCTGTATATAACTAACAGCAGTGCCCCACAGAAGATTGCAGACAAATCCCAGACATACCTGTGTGCACTGTGTGTCTGTCTTCCATGTCCAGGAAAAGCACTTTTATTCTTCAGGAAAACAGTTCCCAAGTGCCCAGCTGAAAGTGAAACTAAAAACAGCTTTCTCTCCCAACTTGATTTCTAACGGCTATATCTTCTGATATACTGGATATAATGATGTGATTTTGGTATCATTTTAAAGCTTGGGAGAATGATGGAAAAGTAGGAAACTAAGATGTCTGTCTGTCAAACTCTGCACAGAGAAGATCAGAACCATTTTTCTATCTGCTACCAATCCCAAGATATGAGCAGCTAAAGCAGCCCTCCCCTCTTCAGTCTGGTTTGCTTTGGGCACTTGCAGCAGCAGAGCTGGGCACTTGGGAGCTGTTTTCCTGCAGAATAAAAGTGCTTTTCCTGGACATGTAATACAGACACAAAGTGCACACAGGTATGTCTGGGATGTGTCTGCAATCTTCTGTGGGGCAGTGCTCTTAGTTATATTGGCAAAAATGACAGACTCTGTTTAAGTATGGACTTTGTATGGACTTTGTATTACTATATGTGCATTGGACTTAGAGTCATTGATGTATGCATGATAATGATGAGCAATATTGATGAAAAAAATGATAAAGAAAGCTTTTTGCGGGGTTTGGTGCATTTTTCCTTGAAGTCTAAATTAGGGGCCGTTCAGAAGGCCATGCTGTTGCGGATGCCGGCACCCCATACAAAATGCAATCGCGGACAAGAATAGGACATGTTCTATCTTTTTTCACAGAGCCGCGACTCTCCGCGATCTATTGCCGCCGATTGAAATGAATGGGGCAGCATCTATTCCGCAAAATTTTGAATGGGCCCATAGAGTCGAGTTGGGATATCGACATTTATGCACCGTAGCTGTCTTGTTGTGTGATTAAGAATTGATTGTGCCACCTACTTTTTTACTAAGCTCTAATAGAGTTACGTACCTTCTCTGATTTCACTGGTCTGACTAATAGTCTGACAAAGTGTTTTTTCAGTCTCTCTGTCAAGATAAAAGTCTAGACAGAGAGAATGTTAAGGACTCTGGACAGGAACTATTATGTATGGAGTTACTTTAACAATTTTTTTTATTTTTTTTTTAAACGATCCACTCAATTTATATACAAAAAAACAACATAGAATAGTCACATGTAGTCTGTTAATTTGAGCTACAAAAAATTGGATGGAAGCATCCCTAAGTCTTGTAAGTGTTGTGGTTTGGCTTTGTTTTTCCAGAACACCCCACAGATGTTCAAGTGTGGATGAGGAAAAGGTACAGTACGGATATGGTGGCATACAGCCACAATAGTAGCAGCCACAGAAACATAATAGCATGGAACATACAAGGCAGTAGGACAGATGTCTATGGGTAGTAATAGTAATAGTAGTGGTAGAGGCAGTGGCAGTAGATGCTTTGTGTTAATAATGGTGGCAGTAAGGGATTAGCAGTGAACATGTTGGCAGGCAGCAGCATAATGCAGAGAATAGCAGTGTTACAGAAGATGATAGTCACAGCAGTATCATAATGGTGACAGTGGCATGATGGAGGCAGCAGCCATACAAAACATCATAGATAATTTGTTTCACTATTGAATGTTTTGGTGTAGTGATCACCTACAAGCTGGTTTAAATAAATTGAACAACACAACATGTAGAGAAAGAGATGGGTGAATGAGGCCTGACACTTAAAATTACTCACAAGTAATTTTTTGCACTACCCAGTGTTTTGGTGGAGTGGTCACCTACATACAGGTTTAATTAAATTGTCCAACCGTGTGGAGATAGAATAAATGGAAATGGATGCCTGATGCTTAATATCATGTTATCACTACAGATAATGTGGTGCACTACCCTGTGTATTGTGTACTGATCACCTATATCCTGGTTTAATTAAACTGAACTACAGTACACCACAAATAAATACAATTCCAACCACGTGGAGATATATTAATTGGAAACAGATGATTAACAGACAGGCTTGATGCTTAATATCATGTTATCACTCACAAATTATTTGGTGTGCTACCCTGTGTATTGGTTTACTGATCAGCTATATACTGGTTTAATTAAATTTCAACCATATATATATATACCATATATACCAACCATATATACAATATATACCAACCATATATACAATAAACGGAAATGGATGATTAAGGGCCAGGCCTAATGCTTAATATCATGTTATTACTCACAGGTGATGTGGTGTATTACTACCCTATGTATTGGTAAAGTGGTCAGTTATATGCTGGTTTAATTAAAGGAAATCTCTCACCAGAATCATCACCATTAAACTAAAACTATTGTCTTGCAGCATGTACTACTTCCTTTCCAGATGTGCTTTTCTTTCCTTGATGCTTTCTATCTTGAAAAAATCCATCTTATTCCTTATGCAAATGACCCAGTAATGTGCCCAGAGGGGCGTTATTTTCATTCAAAGGTACGCACCCCATCAAGTGCCCAGGCCCGCCCTCCAGCAGAGCCCAAGCATGCCTCTCCTCTGCTCATACTCTATGCCCCCATCAGTGCTGTTGCCCCCCCCACTACATCTCGCCGCGCTTCTTCTCCTTTTCATCAGTGCTGTTGCCCCCCACTACATCTCACCACACTTCTTCTCCTTTTCTTCCAGTAGAGGATAAAACCGTCACTGGGCTTGGTGCATGCCCAGTAAAACATTTGAGGCTAATGCCCTCAGTTGAACCGGAAGAGCGGAGGTGCACTCAGTGTTTGGAACTGAGGGCATCAGCCTCAAATGTTTCACTGGGCATGCGCCAAACCTAGTGACATTTTTATCCTCTGCTGGAAGAGAAGAAGCACGGCGAGATTCGTCAGTGACACTGAAGGCAAGGGTGGGCATGGTTATCTGCTGTTAGTGATGTAGTGAGCGTTGGCGCTGCTGGGGGGCGTACAGTATGAGCCGAGAAGAGGAATGCTTTGGCTCTGCTGGAGGGCGGGCCTGGGCACTTGATGGGGGGGCGTTCCTGGGCACCTTTGTATGAAGATAATCCCCTCTGGGCACCTTACAGGGTCATTTGCATAAGGAATAATGTGGATTTTTTCAAGATAGAAACCAAGCAGCAAGGAAAGAAAAGCACATCTGGAACAGAGGTAGTAAGTGCTGCAAGACAATAGTTTTAGTTTAATGGTGATGATTCTGGTGACAGATTTCCTTTAAAGTCAATACTCCTTACGTCCCCCCAAAAAATAAATAAATAAATAAAAAAATAAAAAACTTGGAACTGTGTAGAGAAATAAACACTACTACTATTACTACTACTGCCTATAGACAGCTATCCTACTGTCTTGTATGTTCCATGATGTGCTGCTTTTGCTGCCGCTACTATTGTGGCCACGTGCCTCTTATTACCCTAACCTTTGCACATCCAATACTGAACTGCTGCTGCTCCCAATTAAAAGGGGGAATGTTTGTAGGCTCATTCAAAACGCAACACTTTTTCTTTTGACAATTATCACTAGAGTCTACCATATGGGCAGGCATTCTGACCCTGTAAAGGCATAATTTTTGGACTACTGGTCCCATAGCAAGCCACTTTTAAAAAAGATGTTTTATCCCATAACACTGTGTATTTAAACACTATCTGCCCCCGATAAGGAACAATTTTTGGAAGCTTTGGAATATTAAAAAGTATGACAAATGACATGAAGAGGTATGTTTTTAAACTCATAGCTATATAAAGTATGTAACTGTTACTCAGACATAATTGACTATTGCTATAATTGTGTTCAAGAGTTTGGGGGGAAAATTAATGAAAAAATGAACAAAAAGAGAGATTTTTTTTTCCTAAGATTTCACAGCCCTATGAGACTAGAGGGTATTATAACCAATTCACGTCCGTATCAAACTCTTTGAAAAAATTGGTGACCTTGAACAGGACCAAATCTCGACAGATTCACTCTTCTCTACTGTTAAAGTAACCGACTCCATGTTGTCACAATTATTAATGTAGCTGACTCCATCTCGTCTCTAAGCAAGCTTTTCCAAACTGCTTAAGGACATTCCAATAAAGGTGGGGAGGGGGTGGTGGGCAACAAGACTTGTTCAGGTTGCCATGGGCTAAAGGCGAGACCACACAAACCTCGTCCACACATTCCACCACAACCTGCTCGTTCTGTCCTGACATGAGGCTATCATGCCCTGTTATCTATAATCTGATTGGTAAATGTTCTATACCACAAACCTTTGATTGTCTTTGTGTTTGTGTCTTTGTGTATAAATAAACACTGAGGAAGGGGAAACCCGGACTCTATTGTACACCAACTCTGTGTGTGCTTGATGTCCCCCGGCCGGTGAATCGCTTGAACCTTGACAACTTCATTTTCAGTAGAGGAAGCTGCTCTAACAGTATTTGGGGGCTCTTGTCCGGGATCCCTATCACACCTACCTTGACTGAAGCAAGAAGAGAGCTCCCAAGAGGAAAGGAGAGACATAAAAACCGCGGTGAGTAAGCCCTTGTCTTACTGATTTCTCTCCTCCCCTCTCTGGGTAAGTTCTCTTTTCAGCCTGGGTGGGAAACGGGGAATCTCAGGGAATTTGTCAAGGTTCATTTGTCTGTCCTCAGGTTATTTGTCGTGTTTGTTTCTGTTCATACTTTAGGTCATGTGTGTGAAAGGAGAGTGATTGACAGGAGAGCTTCTGTTGTGATTCCAATACGTGGACCACAGAATAAAGAGATAGCATCCAAACGGCATTGTCCAAGGTGTTCCCTCCGGCCCCTGATCTCTGGGTCCACTGAAATCAGATCAGAAGTTGATCCTTGCAGAAGTGACGGGTATCCACTCCCGCCCACGAGTCGGAATAGCGCTCCTGCGAGACTGATTTGTGACCGAGTGAACAGCCAGGAGCGAGAGATAGGCAGTACAGGACTCAAGGTAGTGTGAGACTGCTGTGAGATGGTGCATGTGGAGTGAACACAGAACTCTGTCTTCCATGGAGTATGTGATTGAGTGCTGACAGACCCATAATGCTCATATATGTATAGTTAAGCCCTGCAATTACTACGTGAAACAGACAATTAGCATAGACCTATGCATATCTGGTCAGTCGGTGGCTGTGTGGGACAGTGATATCTTTTTGTGAATATTCATGGTGGGCTGAGGGTGGCGGTGTGGTTGAACTCATCTCGGGACTCTCTTGGCGGTGGTGACTCGGTGGGGTACCGTTGTAAAGCATACGGACCAGTGTTATGGAATCCAGTCCTCCAAAAGGGGCAGGGAGGTCCCTAGGAAAATTGATCCCGCGAGTAGGCGTAGCTACCCTATCAGGAGGGGATCATGGGCTTACAAATATAGCAGAAGGACTCAGGTCAGTGAACTGAGGTAAATTCAGTCCCAGGGAGTGAATGCTATGGATTTTTGTGAGGGAACTTAAGTAATAGCAAAAAGACTCAGGTGGGTGAACTGCAGGTAAGCAAGTCCCAGGGAGTAAATGCTATGGATCTTAAGGGAGGATTGGCAGTGGAAGGTATAAAGGAGGTGATAAAGAGGTGAAAATGACCAGGTGTCTGGATAAATTGTGAGAGATAGAAAAAGAAAAAAAGTGAAGGATAAAGGTGAAAGCATTGCTAGAGGTGTCTGAGTAAGCGAAGAGTAGAAGAGGTAATGTTATGGTAGAGTAGAAAGACTCTGATGATGAGCACCTCGCCGCAGCCTGGGAGTCCCATTAACCTTCCCCAAATAATCGCAATTCAACCACAGGTGCTGCCGTCTCCTTCTGCTCCCATTATATAACTTCTTTCAGTCACTATCACACCACAGCCACCGATCAGCTACAATAGCCTGTCTTGAGAGCCAATTGCTCCAATCTAACCCCCTTCCTTTTACCAAGTGAAGTAAGGGAAAGATAGGAGATCCAGACAGTAGTGCCCTATAAATTGTAGTAATTCACAGAGGGAATCTAATATCACCAGATTGCAGACATATCAGGAGCTTGAGATCCAGTCACTGGATCTGTGCAGAAAAGAAATCACAGCCATCAGAAAAGAATATTTGCCCCTCCTGTGGTGAACACCACCCACAGAGAAATCCCATATAATGTCTAATGTGCAGGAATGGAACCCTCCCCCCCCCCCTTACTATCTCCCAGCTATTCAGAGGTATCCAAATCTGCCATGCCTGCTGCCCTGCATCCTCCAGGCTTTCCCCACCCCCCACACACCCATCCTTCTGTAATAGTTGTAAATATAAGAAGGGACATACTCTCCCAGGCTAGCACCAAATATCTGTCTGCTGCAGGACTGAATATGAAGTAGCATTTCTTACCCCTCCAAATATAACTATCAGTGCTGAGCAGTTCTGAACCCAGCTACATTACTTTCACTGGGTCCAGAAGAGGGGAGTGAAGAATAGGCAGAGCGAATAGAAAACAAGTATGGCGAGGGCAGAGATGTACAAATGAGATGTACAACTGGGGTGCTATAGGAGTCAGAAGAGGGGGCACCACGAGAAATGTGCCCATTTAGTGACTCAGATGACATACATCACGGTTTTGAACAAATGAAACCAGAAACTAAAGAACTAGACAATGTGACAGATAGTCTAATACCTAATGCAGATTTTGAGCTTTTTGTAGATCCCAGTACTACCCTGAAGGAGAACCACGGACAGGATTTGCTGTCACCACCTTACATGAAGTACTGCTCCAAGAACCACTTCCCCCTGAGATGTCAGCACAGGCGGTGGAGTTGAAGGCACTCACTGCAGCGTGTATGATGGCGGAAGGACAGGTCACTAACATTCATTGACTCCAGGTATGTTTTTGGCATAGCGCATGATCGACCCATTTAAAAAAGTAGAAACTTTGCTGAATCCTCAGGTTAACACCGAAGAAAGCCCAATTGTTCAGGGCCTTGCAGTTGCCAACAAAGGTTGCTGTTATCAAAGTGTAGGCGCACAAGAAGGATACCTCTGCAGAAGCAAGGGAAAACTGCAGGGCTGATGAAGCAGCAAAGACTGCCGCTCTACTTCCCCTCCCCATAATGGCAGAGTGCCACTTTACAGCAGCAATAGGGAAGGAGGATAAGTCATTGCTGGCCCAAATGCACAACTAGGCTTCCAATGAGGAAATAAGGGGATGGAAGGGAAAAGGGGCTGAGAAGAGGCAATAAGAAATCTTGGTAGTAGAGAACAAACTTTGCCTGCCCTAAGCCCTCTACCCCATGATGACACATGGACCCATAAATGCTTCAAAGGAAGCCGTGGTGAGTTTAGTGGGTAATTTCTAGATTGCCCCGGGATTCAGCAATGTGGCTACATGCTTTGTTCAGGCCTGCCTGATCTATGCTCTGCCATAACACTGGAAAAGGTGATTAAGGGTTCCTCTAAGCTCCCCAAAAACCATCATACCCGTTCCAGCGACTGCAGACAGATTTCATCCAACTACCAAAGGTGGGACAGTATGAGTTTGTGCTTGTCTGTGTGGATCTCTTCTCAGGGTGGCCAGAAGCATGGTCTGTTATCAAGGTGACTGCAAGGACCGTGTCCAAGAAGCTCCTCTACTGGTATGTAGGTATGGTAAACTATACAAAGTGATAGGGAGACACACCTCCCAGCAGTAGGACAGGACATACTAGGAGCATTAGAGACAGGATAGGCTCACACACGTTATATCATCCAAGCTGAAGCTCAAGATTCAGAAGGCAGTGGCAGAGAATAAAAAGTCCTGGACTGAATGTCTTCCTTTTGCACCCTGCAACAGGAACTGATCCATATATATATATATATATATATATATATATATATATGTCACAGAGTACAGTGATCCCTCAATATACATTGGCCACAGGATACAATATTTTCAACATACAATGGTCGTCCTGGAACCAGTTGATATTGTAACTTGAGGACTACTATAGATGTTACTTTTTCCAGATCCTTATTCTTTACCCCAGCCCCATTACCCGAAGTATTCTGTGTGTATTAGTGTCTATGCATTGACCCTCACAGCACTCATCAGCCTTGCTATGTATTCTGTGTTTTGTGTATTTTAATGGGGACATTTCTTGTTATCGTTTATTGTTATTTTTGTATGTTCTATAAAATGTGTTTTGTGTATTACCAACAAATCATCTCACCTATTCATGTCCATGTGTTTTCCTCGAGGCCCATAATTACAACGAAACAGATCTGAAAGGTCTACAGCTCACTCAACCTATGTACAAGCCAATAATCCCCACTCCCTTCACCCAGAACAACAACAGAAGACGCCCTGTGTGTGACGGATGGAACCTGAACATTTTAGATATTTGTGTCTATTGCAGAAACCCCTCGTTATCATCGCCCAGTTAGTGGTAGGGAGAATAAAGGATAACTAGGGCAGGGCAAGGTTGCAGAGTTTCCAGAATCCCACCATCAGGGGCTGCTGGGATCATAGGGGTAGAATATCACAGATGAAGGGACAGGATAAGGGACAGATACAATGTCTTAAGAGTTTTGTAAAAAAAGAGGGGAATTGTTAAAGTAACCGACTCCATGTTGTCACAATTATTAATGTAGCTGACTCCATCTCGTCTCTAAGCAAGCTTTTCCAAACTGCTTAAGGACATTCCAATAAAGGTGGGGAGGGGGGTGGTGGGCAACAAGACTTGTTTAGGTTGCCATGGGCTAAAGGCGAGACCACACAAACCTCGTCCACACATTCCACCACAACCTGCTTGTTCTGTCCTGACATGAGGCTATCATGCCCTGTTATCTATAATCTGATTGGTCAGTGTTCTATACCATAAACCTTTGATTGGCTTTGTGTTTGTGTCTTTGTGTATGAATAAACACTGAGGAAGGGGAAACCCGGACTCTATTGTACACCAACTCTGTGTGTGCTTGATGTCCCCTGGCCGGTGAATCGCTTGAACCTTGACAACTTCATTTTCAGTAGAGGAAGCTACTCTAACACTACTTAGAGATGATCTAGTTTACTGTAAAGTGAATATTTGTTTGGTCAATATGAAGAACTAGCAGATGAGTTATTTGTTTCAAGGACTTTACGAAGTTCCAGTGGTACTGGCATAACTATAGGGGTCGCAGCGGTCACCAGTGGTACTGTGCTTTTCACTTTATAAGATGCAGTAACTGCAGAGTGGGACCTAAGAAGAGTAGACAGCCAGGACAGGGAGAGTGGCAGCAAGAGAGGTAAGTTCCTTTATTATTTTACAGTCTGACCTGAGGTCTGATATGGAGGTCTAATGGGGAAGGGGGGTCTGGAGAGGTCTCTCTGGGGGTCTGGAGGTCTCACTGGGGGTCTGGAGTGGTCTAATGGGAGTCTGGAGTGGTCCAATGGGGGTCTGGAGAGGTCTAATGGGGGTCTGATTGGGGATCTGGAGGTCTAATGGGGTCTGATTGGGGGTCTGGAGGTCTAATGGGGGTCAGATATGGGGGTCTGGATGTCTGGTGGGAGTCTGGAGGTCTAATGGGGGTCTGGAGGTCTGATATAGGGGGCCTGGAGGTCTGGTCTGAGGTCTGATAGGGGATCTGGAGGTCTAATGGGGGTCTTATATGAGGGTCTGGAGGTCTTATGGGGGTCTTATCTGAGGTCTGATATTGGGTGGGGGTCTGATGTCTAAAACTGGGGTCTTATATGGGGTTTGACATAGAGGTCTAAAGGGGTTTGGTCTGAGATGGGGGGGGATCTGATTTAGGGTTTTATATGGGGGTCTGATTTTTTTGTACTAGCACACAATATAAAGTTTTTGCACTGGCGCACTATCTGTGTGGTACCAGTATTTTCAGGGGGACTGTTTCTGCAGGAAGGTATTGGGGAGCACAGTGGAGACAGTATTGGGGGGGGGCAGGATGGGGTGTTGAGAAGGTAAGAGGGTGATAGAAAAGTAGGAAAGTAAGATGTCTGTTAAACTCTGCAGAGACAAGGCATGGCTTAAAAAAGTCACCATAGCAGTCTGGTCTGACAGGAGAAGAAGAGGAAAGAGAATGTCTACATCAGAGAAGAGAAGTCACTGGATGTAAGAGGTATGTAGCGCTGTATTACCCTTTATGTTCTGTAGCGCTGTATGTAATATTTTCCAAGTATGTCTTTAAAGGCAGGGGCGTAACGATCGCGGTCGCAGAGGGTGGGACAGGGCCCGGCAGGGGAGGGGGCCCGGGGCCCACAAGTGCTTCTAATTCACAGTTGGGCCCGGGCCCTCTCTGTTTTAGCCAGCGGCGCAGCGCTAATGCACAGTGCTACACACTTCACAACACTACGCAGCCTGCTTGTCCCTATAAAAACACGGCGCCCTTCCCCACCCCATAACCTCTCTCCGGCACTGCGAGCGGCCACTTTGTGATCCCGCGAGACCTGGCGCTGGGTCACGTGTCTCGCGGGATCACACTGGCTGACGGGGTGATGCTGAGTACGCAGGACGACGGGATTACGTGAGGAGTTTTTTTTTTTGTGTGTGTGTCTGTCTGAGCGTGTGCACATTTGGGGGCACTCTGGCACCGTCTGCATTATTAAAGGGGGGGCGCCAGCCATATGGGGGTAAAAACATGAAATTATATAGGGGTAAAAAAATGAAATATATACAGAGCTGGGACAAAAATCAATATATATTCAGTAAGGGCTAAAATATAATGGGGGCAAAAATTGAATATGTAAAAGGGGGGGGAAATTGAATATATAAAAAGGGGGGAAATGGAGTATATTAAAAAAGGGGGGAAATGGAATGTATAAAAAGGGGGCAAAAATGGAATATATAAAGAGGGGGCAAAAATGGAATATGTAAAAAGGGGGGAAATGTAATATGTAAAAGGGGGGAATGGAATATATAAAAAGGGGCAAAATGGAAAATGTAAAAAGGGAGCAAAAATGGAATATACAGGGTGGGCCATTTATATGGATACACCTAAAGAAAATGGGAATGGTTGGCGATATTAACGAGATGTGCAGCATCTGAAACTATGGATACTGGAAGCCTGTGTTAGCATTTCTTCTGCGGTGTTGCTATCAGTGTGTGAAGAGTGGGAGAAGAGGGTTGCATTGTCAATCCAACACAAAGGGCACATTTTATAAGTGGTCAGAAACTTGTAAATAACTCATGAAAGAATAAAGTTACGTTAAAACCAAGCACATCATTGTTTTTCTTCTGAAATTCTCAATAAGTTTGATGTGTCACATGACCCTCTTCCCACTGAAAAAACTAAAGATGAATCCAAAATGGCCAACCTACAAAATGGCCGCCATGGTCACCACCCATCTTGAAAAGTTTCCCCCCTCCCATATACTAATGTGCCACAAACAGGAAGTTAATATCAGCAACCATTCCCATGTTATTTAGGTGTATCCATATAAATGGCCCAACCTGTATAAAACGGGGGCAAAAATGGAATATATAAAAAGGGGACAAAAAATTGAAATATATAGAAAAAGATTAAACGTCTACCTCCTCTATTTAATATTTAACTACAACGCATTCAAACCTATAGTTGGCGGATGATGGGGGGCCCCAAATTCAAAGTTTGTCCTGGGGCCCATAGACCTCTAGTTATGCCACTGTTTAAAGGGATTGTCCATTTTTTTGTTTTATTGTACAAGTGGTGCCTTCTCTGCTCTGTTTACCTGCTTATCACTGCAAATTCTACAGCGAGCAGGTGAACAGAGCAGAGAAAGCAGCTCTCTTATAAGCGCTGCCCTCTCTTCAAACAGCTGATCATCGGGGTGCTGGAGGACCCCAGCCGATCTAATATTGATTATAAGTAGTAAAAAGAGGACAAACCCTTTAACAGAGAAGGGTTAGGTTGAGAATTTGACATGGGGGGGCGTTTAAATATTTGCCTTGGGCAGCAGAAAAGCTAGGTACACCAACGTGTGAAGGGGAGTGGGGGCAAGCTGAACTCTTGCACCAGGGCCCATGAGCCTTTAGCTATGCCCCTGACCAGCGGACATTACATGTGGACTCGAGGAAACGTGATTTAGATATCACTATAGGAATGACTTCTTTACAGTTCGAGTAGTCAATCTATGGAATGTCTTGCCCCAAGTGGTAGTTATTACTGATCCTATGTCAGCATTTAAAAAGGGCTAGATTCTAGTGTTGAGCGAGCACCTCTGTGCTCGTATGCTCGGGTGCCCTGGCCGAGCACTAGGGGTTGCTCGAGTGCTCGGCCGAGCGCCCGAGCATAATGTTAGTCAATGGGACTAAACCAGGCACCCCCGCTCGGAAGAGGGGAGGGTGTCTGGTTAATAGAAAAAGGTCAGAATCGCGACTTCTCCTCTTTTACTCCTTTCACTGGTAAAAGTATGCTAATTAACTGAATTTGTACACATTAGCGCACAATGCGTACGGATTAGCGCACAGTGCGTATGCATTAGCATACAAATGCGTACGCATTAGCGTACAAATTCATATGCATTAGCATACAAATTCATACGCATTAGCGTACAAATCAACATTACAGTGCAGGGAAGAGACTCGAGCATTGCGCTCGAGTACACTCGGTGTTCGGCTGGAACACTGAGCGGACCCGAGCGTAGGCATGCTCGGCCAAACAGCGAGCTCATTCGAGCATGCTCGCTCAACACTACTAGATTCTTATCTAATAGCAAATGACATTGAGGGTAATAAAATCAAGCTAAAGGTGAATTTATATTGCAAGATTCTATGACAGATTATTGGGAACTATTCTTCCTGTGAATCCTCGTTCCTGACAATCGGCCCATGTAAAGGTCCTGCTGATTAACCAATAAACAAGCAAAACGCTCATTTATCGGGTGAGACCATCGTTCGTGCAGGCACCTAAATTATTGTTTCTGGGCAGCAGATTGTGCGGTCTAAACAGCAATCTGCTGCCCAGAAACAATGCAGCTGTATGAGGATGTGGAGGCTTCACTTCCACTAAGCGAGCAGCAAACAGTGTGTCTAAATGTGCCTTTACAATAGTGTACACAATGTAACTGATCTAAGGAAAGTGACCTTGATGAACCTATGATTTTTTTTAACCTATAAAACTACAGTATTTGACCACTTTTGTTTCCTTTTAGTGAGTTAATTCATTTCAACTTTTGATACAATATCATATTGATTCTAGGAACGTGTCTCTACGTGTGCTGACATCTGTCTGCCTGGATATAGGAAAGCTTTAAACCCAAAAATATACTGCTGCTATTTGTGTGTACCTTGTTCTGTGGGGACATTTTCTAAAGAAATTAGTAAGTAATATAATTACTTTTTATAATTGTGCTATTCATTATATATACAGTACACAAATGCAAAAAAGTAATTCAGTATGGCAAGTGTGCTTCCTTCCACAGGCCCGATGGGGTGGGAGTTTCAAAGATGGGCAACCCCTTTAAAGGGGTATTCCATGATTTTTATGTTGTTGTCTTCACAATAGACCAATAATATCAGATTGGTGGAGTTGCGTAGTTGCGTGCAGTACTTTTGATTGATACCATTCTGAGGTGTGGGTTTTTTGTGGGAAATGAAGAAACCAAAAATGGCCATTTTGATGTTTTTTTTTTACCACTTCGCCATTTACTGGGGAATATATTTTTATAGTATGGGCGTTTTTGCTCGTGGTGATAACCATAATGAAGGAAAGGGGGGTCATTTGAATTTTTACATTTTTTTATTTTTAAAAACTATTTATTTTACACTTTTACCCAAGCAATCATTAGATTGCTATATTCATAAACTCCAATGAATTAGCTAGTTTCATATGGATCCCTATTACAGACAAGGGCTCCATAGGAAATACTGTGCAGCAACCTCCTGTCATTCTCAATGACAGGGGCTGCTGCGAACACGCTCCAGCTCCTCCGATCGCCCCACAGGGAAGCGTTAAATGTCTCTGACCGGCATTATCGCTGGTTGCAGACAAGAGCCACAGGTGTCTGCTGTATGAAGCAGCAGGCACCCCGTGACTATGATGCCTGCTCTGCTTGTATTAGTACGATGCTGGTCGGGAAGGGGTAATGGCCTATCCTGAGGATAGGCCATGAATATTAAAATACCAGAATACTTCTTTAAAGCAAAAGTTGGCTCTGTTCTGAAGAGACTATCAGAACAAATTGTCCCAAGATGGGACAACATAATTAGGCAGGGCCAACATATGCAGGCAGGGACAATAGAAGTAAGCAGTGCAAGCAATGCCATAATGCAGAGCAATATACCACCCAGCTGAACCAAATACCACAATGCACCACCAAATACTGCCATCTGTTCCACAGTATTCAACTGTTTTGCCTTCCTGAGAATGTCGATACAGTCGAATTAAAGATGACACCTGTGGCTGCTAGTCGGGTGCGTGACAGAGAATCAGTTCATTATGAACCCAGCTGGCGGCCGTGAGGAGGGTTTTGGTAGCCCTCCTAGCATCAGCCAACCGGGAAATTTTTATGTAGTGTCTATGGCCAATCCACCCCTGTTAGCAGTACCCTCTAAATGAGCGTTACTAAGGCACATTGGTCTTGCTTATATAGTACAGTGCAGTACTGACTGTGAAGATGGCTGGGCTACCTGCTGCTGCCCTCACTGCTCCCTCACATACTGTACAGGATATTACTATGTATACCCTAAATATGTGTTCATCTCCTGCTATTTCTCATTGATCAGCATGGCCAGCACTGACAGTGAATGGTCCTGCTGTAGAGATACATGTAAGCGTTTGCTATTAAGAATGTAGGGAGACTGGGAGAAGTTTTTCTATAGTATATAGGAACAGATATACTGTAACTTTCCCTATATACTGTTGCATACTACCATATTGTACTATAACTACCTTAAAGGGGTTGTCCGAGTTATTTTTTTTTGTCCTTTGTATGTTTCTAACTAGTCAAATACAACAGCTTTTCCATACACTTTCTGCTTCTAAAGCTGCTGGTTACTTAGATTTAACTCAGGGTCACATGACTTGTGATGTCAGCTTATCTCCCTGCTGTGTGATGTTTCATGCACAAGCCTCAGAGATCAGATAACAGTCTGTACACGAGACGTCACTGGCCACGCCCCCCTGCTTTGCCAGGCTCCTGCTATCTGCTCTCTCCCTGGATTCCTTCAGATAAAACATTAACCCCTTCAGCCAGAACACACTGAAGGCTTTACAACAGCAGCTGCAGATGTAAAGAGACACAGGATCTGCTCTCCTCTCCTACAGACACAAAGCTGACTGGAGCTGATCTGGAGGAGATGCAAAGTACAAGAACAGGTGGGGGAAGATCCTGTATGTATCAGCAGGGTCATTGTACAGCTGGGACTTGTAGTCATACATATACAACATGCTGCTGAATATCCCAGCAGGCAGACATGTCACTCAGCATTTGTATTCACTCCCTTTACAGAGAGGGGGGAAGGGCAGATATTGTTATTACTGCATGTAAACAAAGGCCAGATGAGGAAAATAAGGAAAGGAAAAGGAAAATGAGGAAATTTTTTTGCCTAAAACTTGCTTAACTTAGTTATATATTGCTGCCCATCAGACAGATCATTTTTATTTAACTATTATACATATATTTATTCTTTAGACATGGAAAAATGTGACCAGTGCCCAGAAGATGAATGGTCAAATTCAAGACATTCTGCTTGCCTGAAAAGACCACTTGATTTTTTATCCTTTCATGATCTGCTTGGAACATTGTTAACATTTCTTATTGTCATATTATGTGTTTTTTCAATCATCATTCTAGTTATATTTATTAAATATAGAGAGACCCCTATAGTAAAGGCCAATAACAGAAATCTCAGTTACATCATCCTTACCTCACTTATGTTGTCCTTTCTATGTTCCTTTTTGTACTTAGGCAATCCTGCCAAGATAACATGTTTGTTACAGAATATTATTTTCTATTTAGTTTTTACTGTTGCTGTTTCTTCTGTTTTGGCAAAAACCATCACAGTTTTAGTTGCCTTTAATGTTACTAAACCTAAATACAAATTTAAAATTCTTTTGAAAAACAGATATTCCTATATGTTTATAACATTGTGCTTTATAGGTGAATTTGGTATCTGTCTGTGCTGGATACATTTTTATCCCCCATATCCTGCAAGAGATTCAGTGTCTAAACCTGGGATCCTTATATTATACTGTAATGTAGGCTCTCATGTCATGTTTTATTTAGCTCTTGGTTATAACAGCTTCCTTGCACTTCTATGTTTCCTTGTTGCTTTCTTTGCAAAAAAGTTGCCAGATAGATTTAATGAAGCTCATCACATCACATTCAGCATGCTGGTGTTCTGTAGTGTATGGGTCTCATTTATACCAGCGTATACCAGCACTAAAGGCAAATACATGACTGCAGTGCAGGTTTTTGCCATATTAGCGTCTAGTACTGGACTTTTGGGATTCATTTTCTTCCCAAAGTGCTTTATTCTGATATTTAGGCCTGAATTGAATGTTAAAAAATCCCTGTATATTAGACGCCAATAATTTTCTGCGTTGGTGTTTAACTTTTCCCTGTAATTGTGCTGTAAATATTCATTATGTTACTTAGAGCATTAAAATATAGAGAATAACATGCTAATAAGCATCAGATGCCACTAATAATTTTTTCTGCACTTTTAGTGTAACTGTAAATGGATAACAATTCAAAGGGGTATCCATAAGATAAACTCTTTCCATATATGTTATTAGGATATATTGATGCTGTGGAGGGAGCGGAACTGAATGACTGTCCAGCACCCCCTATATGAAACAGATTGATGACAATATTAAGCAGTTATAGATCTGGATGACCTGGACCATTTATGCAATACTGGGATAACTATTGCATAAATGGTCCAGGGGGGAAGGGGAGGGGGAGTCAGAAACCAGACCTCTGGCAATCAGCTGCTCTTTAGGTGACTTATTTTCCAGTGAAACTCTTGAAGCGCGACAGCTTCTTTAAAAAGGACCAGTAACCTCTCCTGAATTTCATATGCAGTAGGAATTCTAGAGCATCTATTTTTATGACTCTATCTTTTTGTTGTTGCCAGTTGGTGGGGGAGGGGGTGTCCCTGCATTGTCTCCCACTGGCAGTACTGATTGGATAGTATGGGCCTGTGTAATGACACATCTCCAACTGGTAACACCCATCTGGACCTTCACTATAAACTGCTAACAATTCATTCATGATAAATAATAAACAAATGGCACAGCATAAAGTCATAAGGATCGATGCTCCTGAATTGTTATTACATGAGGATGCAAGTACTGCTGCTCTTAAAACGGACATGTCAGGAGGGGTTACAGGTCCTCTTTAATACATACTGAACTTTTAAACTGCTTTGAAACAACTAAGGAGCTACAATGTATACATGGAAATATGAATTGTCATACACTCCTCATTGTTGAAGATGCAACACCAAAAAGGACAAACTGTAAAGTCATGCAAACAAAGGAAGTAGCAGATGTAGCTAAAAATTGCAAAAGATCAAATTTTCAAGCACGTAGTTGTAATGTGTGGCATGTGAGAGGAGCATACCAGCCAGAGTGAAAGCAAAGTCATAGATATAGATGAGCCAGTTATCGCCTCTTGTCGCAAATTGAGAGGGACTGAATCCTTGAAGTGAGAGACCTTGGTCTATCCGTCCAGCAGATCGCTAAACGTCTAGGCCAAGATGTCAGTACTGTTTAGTGTTGTCCCAATAGAAAAATCTGGGATTTGGATACGCGACCAGTTGTAATCCCAAGCTTTACCTACTAGTGAAAAGGCTGCTCTAGGGGTACTACGTGAGCAGAGACACACGTGTTCAGATAATACAAGTACAAGTCGATGTGGCAATAAATAGGAAAGATACCTAGGGTAGGTTCTTTTAAAATTGTCACACCCAAATAGCACAAAAAATTCCCCTATTGATAGCACCAGATCCTAGGGGCATTAATTGCAATTAAATTTCCAATGATCAATGTACACAAGTGAATTCAGATATTAAGAAGATATATATACAGTACACAATTTGTCTCCTCTTAGTCGATAATTGGGATCAGATTGTAAAAACATAATAATAATAATAGTAGGATAATAAACGATGAGTGTAAAATAAAATAAATTAAAAGAAATATGGGGGGCGTGGCCGGATGCCGGGAGCAGCAGACGCTTAGGAAAAGAGCTCCGTGCCCTGAGGACTCAAGCGGCTCTCAGCAATCAAAAAAAGTGGATAATTTGCCTACCAGAGATACCCACTGCAGTCCCGACACTCTGAAGCATTCATCAATGATGACTAGAGGGAAAAAGAAGGGTTCCAGCCCGAAAAAGCTAACGGCCTTCTTCTCTCCTGCAACAGGCGCGTCACAAGATGGCGGCGATTCGCGCCACATGATAAACGCATCTCCCTCCTCCCAGAGCAGCTCCGGTTCGAGCTCCCCTAAACAAGCCTCAGATGAAAATTATAAAAAGAAGCAATCTATATCTAAAATGATCAGCAAAGCTTTGGAGTTGGTGAGTAACGACTTTGTCATACTAACACCTGACACAAGCGTGTCACATAGTGAATCTAATAACGCGAAATTAACACTAGCGACCAGGGGCGTAGCAATAGGGGAAGCAGGGGAAGCAGCTGCTTTGGGGCCCAGACCCACAAGGGGCCCTTTCAGGAGGGAGACTAAAAGATTTTATTGTCAGGGCCCCCTCAACAGTATTATACAATGACATTATATACAGTGACACTATAGGAAACGGATGGAAAGGCTGTCAGGCCTTGTCTGGGAGAGCTCAATCTTGACTAGCCACAAGAGTGAGGGTTGCATGTGAGTTCGGGGTTGCGAGGAAGTTTCTGGGGGGGCTCCATTCAAAAATTTGCTGTGGGGCCCAGTTAGTTGTAGTTACGCCACTGCTAGCGACCCTACAGAATATGTTCAAAGAATTAAAAGACTCAAATCCACCATACATGCAGATCTAATTGGAGAGCGCACAGTGCACCTAGAAGAAAAAATGGAGGAGTTTGTCTCAGCACATAATACTCTTGTAAATGGTCATAATGCAGTTGAAGATGATCTGGCCTTGATCAAACTAAAGCCTTCTGACCTAGAAGACCGCTCAAGACGGACTAACATAAGATTTAGAAATATCCCAGAATCCATTACGGATTCTCAGTTACAGGAATTTATAATTGATCTCTTGGCGGCTTACAACCCTGAGGCTCCCACTCCACAGTTGATAATAGATAGGGCCCATAGAGTGCCCAAGCCGAAATCACTACCAGCCTCAGTGCCCAGGGATGTCCTGCAAGGATCCATATTTTCATATAAAAGAAGCTATAATGAGAGCTGCTCAAAACAAACAAAATGTGCCACAGAGATTTAAAAATGTGGCTTTATTTACTGACTTATCGCCTGCGACACTAACAAGAAGAAGAGAATTTATGCAATTTACTAAAGCCCTCAGACAAAATAACATACCATATAAATGGGTTATCCTGTCAAATTCATAGTCCAGTTTAACAATGCAACATATGTACTGGATTCTCCAGATGAAGCATCTAAAGCTATTCTTAAATGGAACTTCTCTTCACTACAAGATGGCGATGCTCCTGCAGATAAAGACCCTTCCACCTCTCCTCCTAGGAAGAAGCCAGTGACACTCACCCCTGAATGGATTAAAGTCGGAGGTTCATCCACTTCATCTACTTGATCAGATGGCATCCCACACCATCAGTTTCTATTTGATATGGGTATCTCCTATCTTGTCAGGTCAGACATATTAGGTCCATCATTGGGCTAATTATTGAATATAACGTCTGCCTATCCCTAATCCACTTACCTTCACACCTCCTATAAGAAGCACTTATTGGACTTATTGTTGAACTGCTAGTTCATGTTGGTTATTTTTTTATGTTCCTCCTGTTTCTTCCTTTTCTTTCTGTATTTAGGTCCTTCACGAATACTCATTATCACGACAATCAGGATCTGAAGATCATTACCACCATATGGCCTTATGCTGCTGTCTGCCTAATAAGGACTCAACTCTTGTGGTTACTACTTCCTTTTCGCCTTTATGTGTTAAATGTAAGGTTTTTATATTATATGCACGTTAGCATATCCTTGCTATATTGTTATGGGGATTAAACTCATGTCCTTTAATGTAAAGGGTTTAAATAACCCCTTTAAAAGATCAACCTTATGGTCTGAAATTAAGAGGCAGAAATGTGATATATTCTGTATACAAGAGTCTCATTTAAATCAAGCAGACTCGCATAGATTCCACCATTCATCCTTCCCGCATATTTATTTTGCTCACGCACTAAACAAAAGGGGTGGAGTAATTATAGGCATCAAAAACTCGGTTTCTTTTCAATACCATAACTCAATCATTGATGATGAGGGGCTGAAGGATATATTATCTTAGTATGCTCTATTAATAATGTATTGCTTACTTAATATACGTCAATATTTATGTACCTAGTAAACAGCAAATACGGTTTATTAAGAAAGTTCTGACCTCAGCCCAGGATGTAAAACAAGGCTCCCTGTTAATAAGTGGAGACTTTAATCTGTGCCCCGACCCGACAATAGATAAATCCCCCTCTCAAATCAAGACTTCTCCTAAGGGTACTCTTCAAGACCACTTATTTTCTACAGATCTGATAGATGTGTGGTGTGCCTTACACGCTAACGAGAAAGATTATTATTACTTTTTTTTCCCACATAACTCTTTCTCTCGTATTGATTTATTTTTAGCTGATAAATGGCTCCTTCAAAAAATAAAGACATCCAATATCCTAAACATCACTTGGTCAGACCACGCACCCATTACCCTGGAGTTAGTAGATAACTTACAAAATGAGATATACTCTCCCTGGAGACTTAACAACTCACTCCTCCAGAATAATGACATCCAAACAGATATTGCCAATAACTTACAAGAGTTTTATCATTTAAACGACAATGAAACTTTCTCAGATGTAACTGAGAAACACAAGGCTTTCATAAGAGGACATTTTCTAAAGCATGCGGTCCAGCAGAAAAAAATCAAGTTAGCAACACTTAATTCTCTTCTCTCAACAATAAGCGAATTAGAGAAAAAACACAAAGAAACATTAGAACCATCAATAGGAAATAACCCTAAATTAGCAAAACATCATTTATATCTTCACCTACATAGTACATATGAGTTCCACCTGTGCAAACTTAGATCAGAACATTATTGGCAAGGAAACAAAGCTACTAAGCTAGTTGCCAATAGAGTTAAGAAAAAAGAAGCCAAAACTAAAATACCCTAAATAAAAACAAACAGAAAATATTTAACCCAAAACTAATGTGCCTCGGTATATTCCTTAGGCTTTTTATCAAGCTCTTTTATGATAAAAAATGGAACTAGTCAGGGATGTCCCTTGTCTCCCCTAATCTTTGCACTAGCGATGGAACTGTTTGCAAAACATATCAGATCTTCTCCTAGTATAAAAGGCATAACGATAGGGACACAAGAACATCGTATTGGACTATTTGCTGACGATGTTCTCATCATAATATCAAACCCCTCAATAACTCTTTCAGCAATTCAAGAAATAATAGCACAGTTTGGACGTGCCTCATACTATAAAATAAATGTGAGCAAGTCCCAGATGTTAAATCTGGGTTTACCCACTAAAGTTATAAAACATATATCTAACACATGATTTTTCATGGACAGAAAAATTCCTCACCTATTTGGGTGTAAAACTAGCTTTTCCCACCGCTAGACTATTTGATGTCAACTATACCCCCCTATTGGAAGACATTAAAACAAGTCTTGCCAAACTTAACATGAACACATTCTGGGTCATTTATCAGACTGGTGTAAAGTAGAACTGGCTGAGTTGCCCATAGCAACCAATCAGATTCTTCCTTTCATTTTCCAAAGGAGCTGTCCAAAATGAAAGCTGGAATCTGATTGGTTGCTATGGGCAACTCAGCCAGTTCTACTTCACACCAGTTTGATAAATGACCCCAATTGTCTTGGATAGGCAAAATGTCTGTTGTAAAGATGATTATACTACCCAAAATATTGTATATTATGCAGAATGTACCCATCCATCTCCCCTATATGCATATCCAAAAATTGCAGTCAATTCTGATCAGACATAGTTGGGGGAAATTCAAATCCAGAGTCAAAACCTCCATACTATATAAACCCTTGTGTACGGGAGGTCTTAACTTTCCTTCTCTCTTACACTATCACAAAGCCATTGTTCTAGATCAACTTAGATATCTTTCTAGAGATGACTCACATAAAAAATGGGTTTCTATTGAGAATACAATATTGGGAAAAGACTCAATTCTACTCCAGCTCTCAGCTCAATCCATATTCAACACCAAGTTAAAAAGCCCTCTAATTTGTATCCAAGCTGTTTCCCACATTTGGAACTCTATCACTAAAACAGAAAAGTTAATGCCCGCTAACCTATATTCCTCCCCAATACGTATCTGTGAGTTGGCTATTCCCAATTTAGACCGGACCGACTGGGAAATCAAAGGTATCTCATGTATTTCCCAGATTAGGCAGAGCAATGGTTTGGTTAATTTTAAATATTTGAAAGAGACATTTATATCTCCAATAAAGATTTCTACAAGTTTCTACAGATTAGGCATTTACTGCAGTCACCTGCTACGTTTATATCTGAAGAGACATCGTCTGACTTACATAAGTAGTTCATATCCCACAGGATTGTAGATAGAGGTATATCTAGAGGCTATCAGATATTAAAATCTAGCTGGATAGACCCTCTTACTCACATCATTGATAACTGGCACCTTGATTTAAATATAAAGCTATCTGATTCTCAATGGCAAGAATCATTTACTACGGTATTAAAGCTATCAAGATGTGCAAGTCATTTAGAGAACTCAAGAAAAATCTTGTATAGATTGTACAAAACTCCACAACTCTTGAATAAGAGTTTCCACGTAAGTGATGGCGCTGTCATTCCACCATCGGCTCTTATATCCACATGTGGTGGCTTTGTCCTAAAGTGGCCAAACTGTGGTCTCAATTATTCAGTATTATATCAGACATACTGTATGTCATTATGTAGTTCGGCCCAATCCAGAACTAGCTTTGTTGGCCATTGGTATCTCATCCTTTCCTTCTACGCATAGATCCATTATATTGCATAGAATCATAGCAACAAGGACCAAAATTGCTATGTGCTGGAAGGAAGACTCATTGCCCCTACTCAAAAGAATACTGAGAAATATAGAATTGCTGCTTTGAAGGTGTATGGGTTTCCTCTAATAACAAAAAAAATGTCTTCCAAAATAACTAGGATCTTTGGTTAAATTATGAGGAATGTAATATCCCCTGAGACGCCTTTATTAGAAAATAGACACACACTTTGTCATGAATAGACATTGAACAAATCTTTGATCCCATGTTCATATATTGGGTTAGGGATACATGATGTATTAACACATGCCACCCCTCCTTACAACACTGTAAGTGTCAATTTTAATCAATACTTAACGAGACAATTATGACCTATTGAAATATTCGTGGATTGTTGTCAATATTGTTTTCCTTCTTTTATATGATATGAAGGTTCACTATGTTTGTTAGAGATGAGCGAGTAGTGTTCGATCGAGCCGGTATTCGATCGAATACTACGCTATTCGGCATACTCGATTTCGATCGAGTATAACGGCGATGGCGCACTTAGAATTAGTTTCCCCTCCCACCTTCCCTGGCGCTCTTTTTCCACCAATCACCATGCAGGGGGGGTATGACAGGCCCGCGGAGCACGCTGGCAGCGCGAAAACGGCGTCTACATGGATTGGCTGGAAAAACCACGTGACCTCGAATCATAAAAACTCAGCTCTTCCTGCTCGTTCGCATATGCTGCGTGAACTTAGTCAGGGACAGAGGCTGGAGAAGGGAGAGATAGGTTTTAGCTGTTGGACAGGCAGGAGCGTGATTAAAAGCCCTTATCAGGGCTACTATAGTACTATAGCCCTTATCAGGGCTACTATAGTTACTGGCTGCTGTATTCAGGGATAGCTGCTGGAGTAGGGACAGAGAGAGGCATTAGTGGTGTATTAGGTGCTCTGCTACATACTAAACTATATTTGGCACTACTGTTCTGCGTTCTTTTTGGCTGCAAAACCCTGTTATATACCTAGTGTGTATATGCACCATCTGATCTTCTGGCAGTATACGGCTGTGTACATTTTTTTTTTTAAATACAGTTTCTTTGGCTCTAGTGTTCTGGGTTCTGTGTGCCTACAATACCCTTTTTGTATACCAGGTGTAAATACCCACCGTCTGACCTGTTAGTACACGGCTGTGTACCTAGAAATATTTAAAAAAAAGGCATTTTATTTGGCACCTGTACTGTGCGTTCTGCGTGCTTGCAAAAATCTTGTATATACGTGGTGTTAATACACATCCAGTCTGACCTGATTAGTACACGGCTGTGTACCTAGAAATATGAAAAAAAAAAGGCATTTTATTTGGCACCTGTACTGTGCGTTCTGCGTGCTTGCAAAAATCTTTTATATACGTGGTGTTAATACACACCGTCTGACCTGTTAGTACACGGCTGTGTTCTAGAAATATAAAGAAAAAAGGCATTTTATTTGCACCTGTACTGTGCCGTTCTGCGTGCTTGCAAAAATCTTGGTATATACGTGGTGTTAATACACACCGTCTGACCTGTTAGTACACGGCTGTGTACCTAGAAATATAAAAAAAGGCATTTATTTGGCACCTGTACTGTGCGTTCTGCGTGCTTGCAAAAATCTTATTATATTACGTGGTGTTAATACACACCGTCTGACCTGTTAGTAACACGGCTGTGTTCCTAGAAATATTAAGAAAAAAAGGCCTTTTATTGGCACCTGTACTGTGGCGTTCTGCGTGCTTGCAAAATTATTTTATATACGTGGTGTTAATACACACCGTCTGACCTGTTAGTACACGGCTGTGTACCTAGAAATATTTAAAAAAAAAGGCCATTTTCATTTGGCACCTGTACTGTGCGTTCTGCGTGCTTGCAAAAAATCTTTTATATACGTGGTGTTAATACACACCCGTCTGACCTGTTAGTACACGGCTGTGTACCTAGAAATATAAAAAAAAAGGCCTTTTATTTGGCACCTGTACTGTGCGTTCTGCGTGCCTGCAAAAATCTTTGTATATACGTGGTGTTAATACACACCGTCTGATCTGTTAGTACACGGCTGTGTACCTAGAAATATAAAAAAAAAAAGGCCTTTTATTGGCACCTGTACTGTGCGTTCTGCTGCTTGCAAAATATTTGTATATACGTGGTGTTAATACACACCGTCTGACCTGTTAGTACAACGGCTGTGTACCTAGAAATATTTTTAAAAAAAAGGCCTTTTATTGGCACCTGTACTGT
>ONZH01024835.1:0-24075 GCA_900303285.1 Rhinella marina | reverse complement strand
TGCTCAGCTTACCCTCTAAAACATTAGGGGCGAGGACCTGCTGCTGATCTGACCGTGTAAAACAATAGGCGCGAGGGCCTGCTGCTGATCTGACCGTGTTAAACATTATGTGTGAGGGCCTGCTGCTTATCTGACTGTCTAAAACATTAGGGGCGAGTGCCTGCTGCTTATCTGACCGTGTAAAACATTAGGGGCGAGTGCCTGCTGCTGAGCTGACCGTGTAAAACATTAGGGGCGAGTGCCTGCTGCTGAGCTGACCGTGTAAAACATTAGGGGTGAGGGTCTGCTGCTGATCTGACCATCTAAACAATTAGGGGCGAGGGCCTGCTGTTTAGCTGACCCTGTAAAATATTACTGGCGAGTGCCTGCTGCTGATCTGACCGTGTAAAACATAAGGGGTGATGGCCTGCTGCTGATCTGACCATCTTAAAAATTAGGGGCGAGGGTCTGCTGTTTAGCTGACCCTCTAAAATATTAGGGGCGAGTGCCTGCTGCTGATCTCACCATGTAAAACATTAGGGGCGAGTGCCTGGTGCTGATCTCACTGTGTAAAACATTAGGGGTAAGGGTCTACTGCTGAACTGACCCTCTAAAACATTAGAGGCTAGTGCCTTCTGCTGATCTGACCGTGTAAAACATTAGGGGTGAGGACCTGCTGCGATCTGACCATATAAAAAATTTCACCGAATGTCAGAAATATTTAGGACACACAAACGTTAAACAGCAAACGCAGCGCAGGTAATGTCGCTCTCAACAACAGCAGGAAAAATTTCACCGAATGTCAGAATTTTTAGGATATACAAACATTAAACAGCAGATGCAGAGCAGGTAATGTCGCTGTCACCAACAGCAGGAAAAATTTCACAGAATGTCAGAAATATTTAGGATACAAAAACGTTATTCAGCAGACGCAGCGCAGGTAATGTCGCTGTCACCAACAGCAGGACAAATTTCACCGAATGTCAGAAATATTTAAAACACACAAACGCTATACAGCAGACGTAGCGTAGGTAATGTCGCTGTCACCAACAGCAGGAAAAATTTCACTGAATGTCAGAAATATTCAGAATGCGCAAACATTATGCAGCAGACCAACAGCAGGAAAAATTTCACTAAATGTCAAAAATATTTAGGATACAGAACGATAAACAGCAGACGCAGCGCAGGTAATGTCGATCTCACCAACAGCAGGAAAAATTTCACCGAATGTCTGAAATATTTAGAATGTTGAAACGTGATGCAGCAGACACAGCGCAGCTAATGTCGCTGTCACCAACAGCAGGAATAATTTCACAGAGTGTCAGAAATATTTAGGAAACACAAACGTTAAACAGCAGACAAAGCGCAGGTAATGTCGCTGTCACCAACAGCAAGAAAAATTTCACCGAATGTCAGAAATATTTTAAATGCGCAAACAGCGCAGGAAAACAGCAGGAAAAATTTAGTTAAATGTCAGAAATTTTTAGGACACACAAACGTTAAACAGCAGATTTAGCGCAAGTGATCTCATTGTCATCAACAGCAGGAAAAATTTCAGCTAATGTCAGAAATATTTCGGACACAGAAACGATAAACAGCAGACGCAGTGCAGGAAATGTCGCTCTCACCAACAGCAGGAAAAATTTCACCGAATGTCAGAAATATTTAGAATGAGCACATGTTATGCAGCAGATGCGGCACAGGTAATGTCACTGTCACCAACAGCAAGAAAAATTTCACTGAATGTCAGAAATGATACACAAACGTTATACAGTAGACGCAGCGCAGGTAATGTCGCTCTCACCAACAGCAGGAAAAATTTCACCAAATGTCAGAAATATTTAGAATGAGCACACGTTATGCAGGAGATGCTGCGCAGGTAATGTCGCTCTCACCAACAGCAGGAAAAATTTCACCAAATGTCAGAAATATTTAGGACACACAAACGTTAAACAGCAGACGCAGCGCAGGTAATGTCGCTGTCACCAACAGCAGGAAAAATTTCACCAAATGTCAGAAATGATACACAAATGTTATACAGCAGACACAGTGCAGTTAATGTCGCTGTCATCAACAGCCGGAAAATTTCAGCGAATGTCAAAAATATTTAGGATACACAAACGATAAACAGCAGACGCAGCGCAGGAAATGTCGCTGTCATTAACAGCAGAAAAAATTTCACCGAATGTCAGAAATATTTAGAATGCCCAAACGTGATGCAGCAGACGCAGCGCAGCTAATGTCGCTGTCACCAACAGCAGGAAAATTTTCACAGAATGTCAGAAATATTTAGGAAACACAAACGTTAAAAGCAGTCAAAGCGCAGGTAATGTCGCTGTCACCAACAGCAGGAAAAATTTCACCGAATGTCGCAAATATTTAGGATACACAAACGTTAAACAGGAGACACAGCGCAGGTAATGTCGCTGTCACCAACAGCAAGAAAAATTTCACCGAATGTCAGAAATATTTTGAATGCGCACACATTATGCAGCAGATGCGGTGCAGGTAATGTCGCTGTCACTAACAGCAAGAAAAATTTCACCGAATGTCAGAAATATTTAGAATGCGCAAACATTATGCAGCAGACGCTGCGCAGGTAATGTCGCTGTCAACAGCAGCAGGAAAAATTTCATTAAATGTCAGAAATTTTTAGGACACACAAACGTTAAACAGCAGATGTAGCGCAAGTAATATTATTGTCACCAAGAGCAGGAAAAATTCCACCGAATGTCAGGTATTTAGGATACACAAACGTTATACTGCACACGCAGCACAGGAAATTTCATCTTGATTAGCGGCAGAAAAAATTACACTGAATGTCAGGTATTTAGGATACACAATCGTTATACCGCACACGCAGCACAGGTAATGTCGCCTTGATTAGCGGCAGAAAAAATTACACTGAATGTCAGATATTTAGGATACACAAACGTTATACAGCAGACGCTGCGCAAGTAATGTCGCCTTGATTAGCGGCAGAAAAAAATACTCCGGATGTCAGATATTTAGGATGCACAAATGTTATACAGCAGACGCAGCGCAGGTAATGTCGCCTTGATTAGCAGCAGAAAAAAATACACCGGATGTCAGGTATTTAGGATACACAAATGTTATACAGCACACGCTGCGCAGGTGGTGTTAAGGTCAGGCAAACTTGTGCTATTTTTGCCCCTCCAAAAAAAAAAATATTGCAGCCAGATATAACAATAGTCCATAAAATTACTTTTGGGTCTTTTAAACAGAAAAATTAGCCCTGTCTAGCCAATTTCTATCCCTACACTATCTGTCCCTCCTTGCAGCAGCTCTCCCTGAATCAGACTGAGCCGTGTCACATGTCACTAGGTGCTATATAGCACCCGATGACGAGTTCCCGGCCAGCCAATCACTGTAATGCCAGTAGCCAACATGTGCCAGTACCTTCCCGCACACTGATTGGCTGCATAGCAGCCAAGAACCGTGCAGGAAGGGGACTCGAGCATGGCACTCGAGCACACGTGGTGTTTGGCTGAACACCGGGATGTGACACGCAGCACCATGCTTGCACGAATATAGTGTTTGGACGAGCATGCTCGCCCAACACTAGTGATGAGCAAACTTCTATTTTTAAGTTCGGCGTACAAGCTTTGGGGTATCTAAGAATTCTGTTATGGATTCCGCTACCATGAACCATAAGTTATGGTCCGTGCTAGCGAAATCCATAACAGAATTCTTAGATGACCCGAACCTTGTAAACTGAACTTGAAAACAGAAGTTCGCTCATCACTATTCCTAAATTATAAATATTTAAAAATAACACACAAATCCTTATATTTTAAGGAATAGTGTAGCATATAAGTGCCTTGTAGTGATGAGCGAATCGAAGCGGCAATATTCGTGATTCGCACGAATATTGCCCGCTTCGGCTCGGCATCCCGAGGCAGCGCGGACTTGTGATTATTCGTGCGTCACTGCAAGTTTGAAATGCCCGTTTTTTTCAGCCAATCAGCATCAAAGGGAAGCCTGTGGGAACGCCTGCTGTGATGTAACAGCCCCTATACCTCCCCAGCAGTAATTGGCTGGCAGTGACATGTGACCTAAATTTACATAAGGTAGGGACCTGCACAGTGTCGGACTGGCCCACCAGAGGACCGGAGGATCCTCCGGTAGGCCCCAAGCCACCCAGCCACTTAAAAAAAGCATACTTACCTGTCCTGCCGCGCTGTCGCTGTCCTCGGCTCCCACGCTCCACTGTCTTCCCTTCCGGCGCGCACTATGACCTGACGCAGCGTTAGGTCATAGTGCGCGCCGGCAGGGAGGACAGTGGAGCGTGGAACCTGATGGCAGCAGCAGCGCCGCAGGGCTGGTAAGTATGCTTTTTTTAAGTGGCTGGGTGGGCTGATCTGAGGTCTGGGGGGGGGGGGAACTGATCTGAGGTCTGATGGGGCACAAGATGCTGACTGAGGTCTGATGGGGGCACAAGACGCCGACCTGAGGTCTGATGGGGGCACGAGATGCCGACCTGAGGTCTGATGGGGGCACAAGACGCCGACCTGAAGTCTGATGGGGGCACGAGATGCCGACCTGAGGTCTGATGGGGGCACGAGACGCCGACCTGAGGTCTGATGGGGGCACGAGATGCCGACCTGAGGTCTGATGGGGGCACGAGACGCCGACCTGAGGTCTGATGGGGCACGAGACGCCGACCTGAGGTTTGATGGGGGCACGAGACGCCGACCTGAGGTCTGATGGGGGCACGAGACGCCGACCTGAGGTCTGATGGAGGCACGAGACGTCGACCTGAGGTCTGATGGGGGCACGAGACGCCGACCTGAGGTCTGATGGGGGCATGAGACGCCGATCCCTGTACTGTGACATCACTGTGTTTATTATCCCTGTACTGTGACATCACTGTGTTTATTATTCCTGTACAGTGACATCACTGTGTTTATTATCTCTGTACTGTGACATCACTGTGTTTATTATCTCTGTACTGTGATATCACAGTGTTTATTATCCCTGTACAGTGACATCACTGTGTTTATTATCCCTGTACAGTGACATCGCTTCCCAGTGCAGGAAGAGGTAAGTGGTCTGTGTTTGTGTGTTTGTTTTCTATTTTTCAGGGTCGTGAATGCAGAGGACTACGTCGGATTCGGTGGACTATGTCGGACCAGCTTTTTTTTTTTTTTAATAAAATGGTCAAACAGGGGTCTGGGGGAGTGTTTATTTCAATAAAATGTTTTATACTTGTGTATGTGTATTTTTTTTTACAATAATACAGTTTTAGTAATTATGGCTATCTACAGACGGCCCTGATTACTAATACTGGGCTTAGTGCTTGTCGGTATGGCAGGCCAGCACTAACCCTAACATCTATTACCTCGGCACCCACCGCCACGAGGGGTGCCGGGAAGAGCCGGGTACCCGCAGGACCGGACCTTCTAAATTGAGGGTCTGGCTCTGGGGCGGCTGCAGGCTGGTACCATTAGCCTGGGAAGGGCCAATAACCGTGTCCCTTCCCACCCTGATAGTGCCAGGCTGCCGCTGCTGGTTGTATCTGGCTGGTGAAGGAAAAAAGGGGGGGACCCCACACCATTTTTTTTTTATTTAATTATTTTTGTAAAAAAATGGCGTGGGGTCCCCCCTTTTTTCCTTCGCCAGCCAGATACAACCAGCAGCGGCAGCCTGGCACTACCAAATCCCCAAATCTTTTAGGATTCTATCAACTCTAGTGCCTTGAAAAAATTTTTTTTTATTTTTTTAATTCAACAAATTATTATAATTTTTTTTCCCCAAGCAAGACCCCTGTCCCTGCCATGAGCTCTGCTTGCTTCTGATGCTTAGTGTGCACCAGGCTGAGTACATGGGGGGGGGGATTCAGCCTAGGGCACAATGTCCTGTATATAAACAGCAGCAAGCAGAGTTCAAAGGTGGGGGAGGGGGGGGGCTGCCATGAACTCTGCTACTGATGCTTATATAGAGAATTGCCACCCCCTTCCTAAAAAAACAAACAAATAACAACTTGGTCACTGCTGCTGAGGAAGGCAGAATCGCTGCCCCCCCCCCGCCCCCCTCCAACAACCATGACATGAACTTCTTGTTACTTACTCAGTTAGTCTCTGGCTGTGCTGTGGATCTGGCCTTTACTAAGACAAGCAGGGCCAGCATGGTGTCACACATGAGAGCAGTTGTAGTACTCACTGGCTGGCTTCTGTATGTGTTGGCATTGCTGATTGGCCAGTTCATTGATCAGCTGACAGAGGAGAGAGAGCTCTCTCCTTGGCTTACAGTGGGGACAGTCTGGAACTGCCCCAGCCTCAGGAACATATACAAAGTTTGTAAGGGGGGTAGGGGCCCTGGGATCAGGGGAAGCAGGACTCACTAGAGCCCTACGTAGGGACTCATGCAGTATCTATTATTACTTTAGTATAATCAGGAAGTGGGGCTTTACATCCACTACGGGCCCCCTCCTCCAAAGGGCCCCATAGCAGCTGCGTGGTCTGCCTATGTTATAGGTACGCCACTGGGTTATAGTTACTAGAGAGGGGTCGTTGATCCAGGGAGTTATTCTGACTACCTGATTGGAGTCGGGAAGGAATTTTTTTCCCTCTAAAGTGGGAAAATTGGCTTCTACTTCACAGGGGTTTTTTGCCTTTCTCTAGATCAACTTGTAGGATAACAGGCCGAACTGGATGGACAGATGTCTTTTTTTGGCCTTATAAACTATGTTACTATGTTACTGTAATTAGAATGTGCAAATGTAACACAACAGATGTAGCAGAGGTTGTGTCACTGTCAGCAGTGGCCAAACAATTGCACGCAATTTAGTGCAGGTTGAGCTAATAATATACAGTGGGGAAAAAGTATTTAGTCAGCCACCAATTGTGCAAGTTCTCCCACTATTGACATCATAGGTAGACCTCAACTATGAGAGACAAAATGAGAAATAGACCCAAAGCATGATGTTGCCACCCCCATGCTTCACAGTAGGTATGTTGTTCTTTGGATGCAACTCAGCATTCACTCTCCTTCTTCCAAACAGTTCTACTTTGGTTTCATCTGACCATATGACATTCTCCCAATACTCTTCTGGAACATCCAAATGCTCTCTAGCAAACTTCAGATGGGCCCGGACATGTACTGGCTTAAGCAGTGGGACAAGTCAGGCACTGCAGGACCTGAGTCCCTGGCCGCTTAGTGTGTTACTGACGGTAGCCTTTGTTACGTTGGTCCCAGCTTTCTGCAGGTCATTCACTAGGTTCCCCCGTGTGGTTCTGGGATTTTCGCTCACAGTTCTCGTGATCATTTTGACCCCATGGGGTGAGATCTTGAGTGGAGCCCCTGATGGAGGGAGATTATCAGTGGTCTTGTATGTCTTCCATTTTCTAATTATTGCTCCCACAGTTGATTTCTTCACACCAAGCTGCTTGCCTATTGCAGATTCAGTCTTCCCAGCCTGGTGCAGGTCTACAATTTTGTTTCTGGGGTCCTTCGAAAGCTCTTTGGTCTTCACCATAGTGGAGTTTGGAGTGTGACTGTTTGAGGTTGTGGACAGGTGTCTTTTATACTGATAACAAGTTCAAACAGGTGCCATTACTACAGGTAACGAGTGGAGGACAGAGGAGCCTCTTGAAGAAGTTACAGGTCTGTGATAGAGAGAAATATTGCTTGTTTGTAGGTGACCAAATACGTATTTTTCACCATAATTTCCAAATAAATTCTTTAAAAATCAGACAATGTGATTTTCTGGATTTGTTTTCTCATATTGTCTCTCATAGTTGAGGTCTACTTATGATGTCAGTTACAGGCCTCTCTCATTTTTTTAAGTGGGAGAACTTGCACATTTGGTGGCTGACTAAATACTTTTTTTACCCCCCCTTTAAATTGCAGCCAGATAAAACAATAGTCCTTGAAAGGACTTTTGGGTCTCTAACACCTTTCAACACTAAATCCTGCCTAAAAAACACAATTCCTGTCCCTACACTATTTGTCCCTTCTGCTGCAGCTCTCCCTGAATAATACTGAGTCGAACCACATGTCATCGGGTGCTATATAGATGGAACACAGATCGGAAACACCCAGGACCTGATCACTTTCCCCTTACCAAAAGAGATCTACTTTTACATCTATGTCCACTTCCTACCCTGTCACCACTTCTTGCGTTCCAGTTTAAAGGGCAGTCTAGAAGTGATATTGCTTAGAATATAACCATCTTCCGTTCACCGGAAGGCATCTATAATTATGCCTCCCCACCACTCTAATTTCTGGAAGTGACATTCATACCATGATATATGCTCTAGAACGTTAATTGTTACTTTGCGGAGTAATATCATCTCCAGTGCAATGTGTGCGTTCCATGGCTGGAGCACAGAAGTTCCTATCGGAAGAGACATAGTTCACTATGCTTTTTATATGTTATACACCTTCGCAAATGATGGACTATAAATGATATTTTCATTAGAAGTAACATAGTATCATACTATGAGTTATTCCACTATAAGCAACTTATGTGCTTATACATTTCTTTGATGATACTATATGTGTTCCAGGGCTGGAACACATTCGCCTGTAGGCCTAAACCGGAAGCGATGTCTTATCACTAGAGTTGAGCGAATCCTAAAAGATTCGTGGATTCGGTATTCGGCCCGAATTTTCCGCGGGATTCGTGGGTTCGAGCCGAATCACGAATCCCATTAAAGTCTATGGGAGACCCGAATATTTTTGCAGGGGCCAAAGGTTCTGCACAGTCAAGTTTGCCCCAACATGTGAAAACCTCAGAAAAAGATGGAAACACCTTGGAAATGGATAGGAAACACCAGGGGCAGCATGTAGGGATGCCTCTGAGGCTCCCTAATTGCACCATTTTTTCTAAATCTGGCCAATAGTCTGGTGATGACCCCAAGGCAATTTTCAGGGACAAGGTAATGGTGACCCACTTAAAAATGCTGCCTGACAACCTGGCGGTGAACCCCTGATTGTCTGTCTTTCAATAAGATTGCAGTGTAAAGCATGGTGGTGAGCCTCAGTATGACTTTTTGGATGGAGATTGCATGTGGTCACGTACTCCCTGGAACCCCATAGTCACCCCTTCTCTGATGTGCTACCCCAGAACATTTTCTGCTCCAATTCGCAAGACCTTTTGCAGTCTCAGTGTGCTGACAGTGGGGATTTACCAGTGTTGTCTGAGGAGGTGGTGGACAATGGCGAGACACAGGTGTCGGGGGGTGAGGTAGTTGAAAGTAGTGTTGCTCGATATATCGAAAGCTCGGTACGGTTTTGGTACCTAGTGCGGTACCGAAGCTCGATACCGAGTTTTCTTGCCGTCCGATACATAGAACATGGCACGCGCATCACTTTAATGCGGTTGCTATGTTCTAATATCTGCCGCGCTGCCAGGGCCGGATTATAATTGGAGCACCTGGAGCTACTGCTAATGATTTCACCGCGCCCCCCTCAGACCTCAGATCAGCCCACCCAGCCACTTTAAAAAAAGCATACTTACCTGTTCTGGCTGCCGCTGTCCTCAGGTTCCGCGCTCCACTGTGTTCCCTGCCGGCGCGCACTATGACCTGACGCAGGGGGGCCACAAGACGCTGGTCTGAGGGGGGCACAAGACGCTGACCTGAGGTCTGAAGGGGGCACATGGGGGCCATTGTGTTGATCTGAGGTCTGAGGGGGCCACAAGACGCTGACCTGAGGTCTGATGGGGGCACATTGTATTGATCTGAGGTCTGATGGGGGCACAAGACGCTGATCTGAGGTCTGATGGGGGCACAAGATGCTGACCTGAGGTCTGATGGGGGCACAAGACGCTGACCTGAGGTCTGATGGGGGCACAAGACGCTGACCTGAGGTCTGATGGGGGCACAAGACGCTGACCTGAGGTCTGATGGAGGCACGAGACGCCGACCTGAGGTCTGATGGGGGCATGAGACGCCGATCCCTGTACTGTGACATCACTGTGTGTATAATCCCTGGACTTTGACATCACTGTGTTTATTATCCCTGTACTGTGACATCACTGTGTTTATTATCCCTGTACGGTGACATCACTGTGTTTATTATCTCTGTACTGTGACATCACTGTGTTTATTATCCCTGTACAGTGACATCACTGTGTTTATTATCCCTGTACAGTGACATCGCTGTGTGTATTATCCCAGTGCAGGAAGAGGTAAGTGGTCTGTGTTTGTGTGTTTGTTTTCTATTTTTCAGGGTCGTGAATGCAGAGGACTACGTCGGATTCGGTGGACTACGTCGGACCAGCTTTTTTTTTTTTTTTTTAATAAAATGGTCAAACAGGGGTCTGCGGGAGTGTTTATTTCAATAAAATGTTTTATACTTGTGTGTGTGTATTTTTTTTTTTTACAATACTACAGTTTTAGTAATTAGGGCTATCTACAGGCGGCCCTGATTACTAATACTGGGCTTAGTGCTTGCCGGTATGGCAGGCCAGCACTAACCCCAACATATATTACCTTGGCACCCACCTCCACCAGGGGTGCCGGGAAGAGCCGGGTACCCGCAGGACCGGAGCTTCTAAATTGAGGGTCTGGCTCTGGGGCGGCTGCAGGCTGGTACCATTAGGCTGGGAAGGGCCAATAACTGTGTCCCTTCCCACCCTGGTAGTGTCAGGCTGCCGCTGCTGGTTGTATCTGGCTGGCGAAGGAAAAAAGGGGGGGACCCCACGCCATTTTTTTACAAAAATAATTAAATTTAAAAAAATGGCGTGGGGCCCCCCCTTTTTCCTTCGCCAGCCAGATACAACCAGCAGCGGCAGCCTGGCACTACCAGGGTGGGAAGGGACACAGTTATTGGCCCTTCCCAGCCTAATGGTACCAGCCTGCAACCGCCCCAGAGCCAGACCCTCAATTTAGAAGGTCTCGGTCCTGCGGGTACCCAGCTCTTCCCGGAACCCCTGGTGGCGGTGGGTGCCGAGGTAATAGATGTTGGGGTTAGTACTGGCCTGCCATAATTACTAAAACTGTAGTATTGTAAAAAAAAATACACACACACACAAGTATAAAACATTTTATTGAAATAAACACTCCCCTAGACCCCTGTTTGACCATTTTATTAAAAAAAAAAAAGCTGGTCCGACATAGTCCACCGAATCCGACGTAGTCCTCTGCATTCACGACCCTGAAAAATAGAAAACAAACACACAAACACAGACCAATTACCTCTTCCTGCATGGGATAATACACACAGCGATGTCACTGTACAGGGATAATAAACACAATGATGTCACTGTACAGGGATAATAAACACAGTGATGTCACAGTACAGACATAATAAACACAGTGATGTCACTGTACAGGGATAATAAACACAGTAATGTCACCGTACAGAGATAATAAACACAGTGATGTCACTGTACAGGGATAATAAACACAGTGATGTCACAGTACAGGGATCGGCGTCTCGTGCCCCCATCAGACCTCAGGTTGGCGTCTCGTGCCCCCATCAGACCTCAGGTCGGCGTCTCGTGCCCCCATCAGAACTCAGGTCGGCGTCTCGTGCCCCCATCAGACCTCAGGTTGGCGTCTCGTGGGCCAGTCCGACACTGTGCAGGTCCCTACCTTATGTAAATTTAGGTCACATGTCACTGCCATCCAATCACTGCTGGGGAGGTATAGGGGCTGTTACATCACAGCAGGCATTCCCATAGGCTTCCCTTTGATGCTGATTGGCTGAAAAAAACAGGCATTTCAAACTTGAAGTGACGCACGAATAATCACGAATCCGCGCGTGCGAATCACGAATATTGCCGCTTCGATTCGCTCATCACTACTTTTCACTATTTCCGGTTCCTGAATCCCTGTGTTTCCGAAAGATGGACCTTGATTGGCAACACATTATGGCATATCTCTATTTATACAGTATGTGAGTAAATGTATTATATGGTTATATGCTCCTGAAGAAGGGGACTTGTTCTTTTCCCCAAACGAGTTGTGATACATTTGAATAAATACTTCTAAACTAATTGTCCCTGTGTCCAGCCTTGAGATACCAAAATACAAGACTTCTTAAAGACAACCTTTGTGAGAGAGGAGTGGTTGACAGTTGTCTTGAGGTTATCTTGCACCCACCTAACTCTTGAAGTGAGAAACCTTACTCTACCTTTTATTATACACCTAATTGTACACCTTGATTTGTATCCTTTTGGCACTTGCAACAGGATTTTACCATTGATTTTATGTGACTAGTTTTGGCAGTGTCTGGCGCCCTTATGCACTTTTTTCTGCTCTCTTCACTCCCATTCATTATGCAGTTTACCTTGGTCTCCATGATAAAATGACCATTCTGGGATACTGCCTCCACTGTCCTTGTCTGACCTAATAGTGATCTGCCTCCACGTGATCTACATATTTCCATCTCAAGATCCCTCCATTCACATAGTCCTCTGGCTCCCATCCCCACCCAATATCCTCACCCCACCACCCTCCTCCACATGCCTGTTTTTCTTTTAGCCCTAACTACTTTTTTCATTTGTTTCATTCTGACTTTCACTTTAACAGTATTTCTGTTAAACACAAAGCAGTTATATACAGCTATTTCTAATATTAACTTCCTACCCCGAAGTCTGATAGAGTTTTTGATCCCAATGCCCAGTGAAATAATTACTTCAAGTGGCACAGATAATTACTTTAAGTGATGCTTAATGTAACCTCTGTGAGTAAAGAGGTTAATGAATCGAGCTCAGAGATTTCTAGCAGCAAGGATTTTAATGGCATGGTGCACTGAAATTCTCACTGATATGGTAAGACTTAATGAAGTGATTCTGTGCAGGTCTTTTTGGCAATAAAAACAGCATTTTGCAAGTCAATGTGACTGTAAAACATTATAAATAATTATTTGCTTTGAGGCAAGCTTTGAACTATTAATGAGTTTAGTTGTTTTTGTGAAGGGCAATGTGATGATTATTTTAATATTTTCCACCAAAATATTTTAATACCTGCAACACAGAAGAAAAAATAACTTGCTGCATATTTTATTAACTGCAACTGGTTGTGTTTTAAACTGTATCTAAATGTATCTATTATTTTTAATTTGAGATGTGGATCATTACAGGTTGTTTTCATACTAGAGAATTATGTTTATATGACAATGATCATTATTTGTATTCAAGTATATGTATTAATTTTACATATACATTTTATTTAGCCACAGAATCCAGCAGTTCTAATGTATAAGACTTAGAGATGAGTGAATGAGTGAAAAAAATAAAATAAAATAAAATTGACTTTGTCCAGTTCAGCAAATTTTTCAAAAAGTTCAGTTATGACCCAAATTGATTTGCCATGAAGTTTTTAAAAATGTTCACTCTCTCACCTGGGTAACCGCATGTTTCACAATATTAACAAACAGCATGTTTAAAAACCCACAGTGCCATCACATGTTATGATTTTTCATAGTAGAAAGCTTCAAAAAATTTACAATATATACATATAGTGTTATGGGAAAAATAGTGGCTTGGTGGGACAAAGAGTCCAAAACTCATGCCTCAGTGGGGGCGGATTCCTTCCCCTATTCATAAACACACTCACGTTAATGTGAGAAAAAAAAGGTGGCTTGTTCTGCTAGGAGACATCAGCAGTGGCATGATGGAGTACCCTCAGCGAGGACAGATCTATTCATGAGATGGATGCACTGTAAGGCGCGTGCATCGACGTCGTGCACGCGGTCGCTTGCCCTCCCGGGCTCCGGGTGTTGGTGAAGGGGTACAGGCGAATCGCAGTGCGGTATCCTTGCGCCCACAGTCTTACTGCAGAGAACAAGGTCCGGCACAGGAAGTGGTCATGCGCCAGGTCCTTGAGACCTCTGGTGATGTCACTTCCGCCAGGCGTTCACAGGAAGTATGTCACGCACCACACCCTGCCAATTAGCTCACTGCTATTTAAACCCTGAGCTTCTGCTGGGCAGGGCCGGTGCCTTGTTGTTCATGTGCGACTACTATTCGGTCCGGTCCCTTTGTTACTGACGCTGTATGGTGCCTTGTATGTTTGAGTGCCTTCTTGCACTGGTGCGTGGGCTCCCGTACCTCCTTCACTGTTTCAGTCTGTTCGTGTAGTGTGAATTACTCTGAGTGTTTGAAGGCCACGCTTGCAGCCTTGCAGTAGCTCCCTCCTGGAGCACGGGTACACGGTGGGAGTCACCCGTCTGGAGGCCTGTGTAGCCAAAGCTCTGGCTCCAGCCTTAAGCGCTGTTGCGCAGAACGTGTTGTTGTAAGCTGTTACCTTACTATTGTGTATCTTGCCTCCTGTATTATTTCGCCCTTCGGAATGGGTCGTTATTGTCCGGCTGCCCAGGGTTTGGGTCCAGTGATCCCCAGTGATTCTGCCAAGTGGCAGAGTCACTTATTTATTTTATTTGTGCCTCAGTGGCCTAACAGTAGGCACCGGCCAGGGATCCGCCAGCGCAATGTCGAACCCGATTACTCCATCTATGCAGGCGTATGTAAAACTGTGGGAACAGCGCATGCAGGAGATGGAGCAACGAGCTGCCGCCTTTTCGGGGCATAATGCAGATTTCTTTTCCACCCTAGACGGTCGGTTGCAGGCTTTGGAGCAGCATGCCGCTACCACGGCTAATACTACTGCTGCCCCTGTTGATGCCTGGGTTTCTGTTTCAACCCACCGACCGCCTAAATTACCCCTCCCCGCACGATTTAGTGGAAAACAGGAGGAGTGTAGAGGTTTCCTGAGCCAATGCCAAATCCAATTCCAGTTAAATCCGGAGAGCTTCTTGGACGACCAGACCAAGGTGGAGTTCATTATCTCTCTGCTATCCGGGCAGGCGCTGGCTTGGGCGACTCCATTATGGGAAAGAGTAGATCCTTGCGTCACCTCCTTGACCCACTTCCTCTCTTGTTTCAGGGAGGTGTTTCAGGGTCCAGATCTGCAGGTCATTGCCGGTTCCAGTTTACTGGAATTACGCCAGGGAACGGAGTCGGTGGCTCAGTATGCAATCCGATTCCGGACCTTGGCGTCAGAGCTCGCGTGGCCGGATGCTCCGCTACTCACTATCTTCGAAGCAGGTCTAAGCCCTACCGTTAAAGACGAGTTAGCTGGCAGAGAGAGGCCGAACACTCTCAGTGGCTTTATTGACCTAGCTACTAGGATCGATCGTCGTCTGTCTGAACGCCGCCATGAGCAAGCGCAGGTGAGAAGGCGAATTCAACTCGCTCCCGCCTTCTCTCAGCCCAAAATTCCCCGAGGGGAACCTATGGAGGTAGACAGAATCCGTCCTCGTCGACGTGAAGTGACCTGTCATTTTTGTGGGAGATAGGGCCACTGTGCTCCTCAATGTCCTCAGAAGTCGGGAAAAGGGCACACCTAGAGACTGTTGGAGGTACCTCTCTAGGTGGAATAGCACAATCCTCCACAAAATGTACATTTTCGGTTCTAATCTGGGTTAATGGTAGGACCATACCCTCCAGGGCCTTCATTGATTCCGAAGCTTTGGGCAATTTTATTTCCCTTAAATTGACCCAGAGACTCGGAATTCCGACCAAACCACTCGCTTCCAGTATAAGTATATCTGTGGTGGATGGCTCCAAATTAGACACTTGTATTACACATGAGACAGTCCCTATAGTGATCCAGGTAGGAGCTTTACATAGGGAGACTTTATCGCTCCTGGTCTTACCTCAGTCCATGGATCCCATTCTTCTTGGTCTTCCGTGGCTGAGGTTGCATGCCCCCATACTAGACTGGACTTCTGGCGAGGTCAAAGAGTGGGGTACACACTGTCTAACTAAATGTATGACTAGAGTGACTCCTGTGAAGTCCCTGCCCATCGCGGCAGAGCTTCAGGGGTTACCTCCCCAATATGCTGCATTCGCCAACGTTTTTAGTAAGAAAGGAGCTGACACTTTACCTGAACATCGCTCATATGACTGCTCCATTGAGCTGATTCCGGGGGCTACACCCCCCGTGGTAGAGTGTACCCTCTTTCGTTACCCGAAACTGAGGCCATGTCAGCTTATATCAAGGAGAACCTTGAGAAGGGATTCATCCGAAAATCTAATTCCCCTGCAGGGGCAGGCTTCTTTTTTGTGGTTAAAAAGGACGGGACTTTACGTCCATGCATAGATTATAGAGGATTGAATGACATCACAGTTAAAAACAGGTACCCTCTTCCACTCATCTCCGAGTTGTTCGATCGCTTTCAAGGTGCTACAGTCTTCACAAAATTAGACCTGCGTGGAGCGTACAATTTTATCTGAATTCGGAAAGGAGATGAGTGGAAGACCGCATTCAACACCAGAGACGGTCATTACGAATATTTGGTAATGCCATTCGGACTTTGTAATGCTCCGGCAGTATTTCAAGACTTCCTCAACGACATCTTTAGAGATCTCTTAACCACTGCTGTGGTAATGTATCTAGATGACATTCTTATATTTTCTGCTGATTTGTCTTCTCATAGACGCATGGTAAGGGAGGTATTGCGCTGTCTCCGATGTAACCATCTCTATGCAAAACTCGAGAAATGCGAGTTCGAAAAAACTCAGTTAGCATTCCTCGGATACATTGTATCTGGACAGGGACTCCAGATGGATCCAGACAAGTTCAGATCCATTATGTCTTGGCCAAAGCCACAGTCATTGAAGGCGGTGCAGAGGTTTCTTGGTTTCGCTATCTATTACAGACGTTTCATACCTCACTTCTCGTCTTTAGTGTCTCCTCTCACGGCCCTGACACGAAAGGGGGCTAACCCTGGTAAATGGACGCCGGAGGTGGAGTGCGCCTTCGCTGCCCTTAAAGAGGCTTTTTTGTCTGCAACGGTGATTCACTGCCCCGATCCCCAGCGTCCCTACTTTGTAGAGGTAGACGCATCTTCTGTGGGGGCTGGAGCCTTTCTGTACCAGAAAGATGGCAAGGGTAAAAAATTGTCTTGTGGGTTCTTTTCTAAGGCTTTCAATCCAGCAGAGCAAAATTTATAGTATTGGGGATCATGAGCTATTAGCGATTAAACTGGCCCTAGAAGAATGGAGACATCTTCTTGAAGGGGCCATATTCCCAGTCCAGATTTTCACTGATCACAAGAATCTTTTATATCTACAATCTGCGCAAAGGCTTAATTCTAGGCAGGCGAGGTGGGCACTCTTCTTTTTTGTTTCAATTTTGTTCTGCACTTTGTTAACGGGGGCAAGAATGTAAGGGTGGATGCTTTGTCCCGCTCTTTCGATGCCCACGGAACTGAACCTGAATTACGTGCTATTACTCCACCCGAGAAGTTGTTGTCTCTAAACCCTATTGGTCTGCGTCAGTTGCCTCCTGGCAAGACTTATATGCCAGCTTCTTGCAGACAGGAGATTCTCTCCTGGGGGCATACTTCTGGGCTGGCTGGGCATCAAGGTCCCAAAAGAACAATGGAACTCATTTCACGATACTACTGGTGGCCAGGTCTCTGCCGGGATGTGTGTGCATTCACTCAGGGATGTACCACATGTGCCCGTAACAAACCATCCCGTCAGAAACCGTCGGGGTTATTAATGCTTTTGCAAGTCCCAGAGAGTCCTTGGCAGGACATAGCTATCGACTTCTTGACGGGGCTTCCCTGTTCTGAGGGAAATACTGTGATCTGGATAGTGATGGATATGTTTTCTCATGCTTGCCATTTTGTCGCCCTACCCGGGTTGCCCTCCGTTCCTCGTCTGGCGGAACTGTTTTTTCGCCATGTTTTTCATCTGCATGGTTTGCCTAGACGGATTGTATCGGACAGAGGTCCTCAGTTCGCTGCCAGGTTCTGGAGGGAATTGTGTCATTTGCTGGGAGTTGAAGTAGATCTCTCTTCAGCCTTTCATCCCCAGACTAATGGCTTGGCGGAGAGAGTGAATCAGTCTCTTCAGATCTTCCTTCATCATTTCGTTTCGGCAAGACATGACAATTGTTCTGAACTATTGGCGTGGGCAGAGGTTGCCGCTAATAACACTGTTTCCGATGTGACAGGTAAAACCCCCTTTTTTGTTCAGAATGGGCAACACCCTCGCCTTCCTTTACCAATGGCCGTCACAGCGGAAGTGCCCACCGTAGCGGACTTTGCTTCTCATCTACAAGAGGTATGGCAACTAACTCAGTCATCTTTGGCAGCTGCTAAAGCTAAGATGAAGCAGCAAGATGACCGTAGATGTTCTAGTGGTCCTGAGTTTGAGCCTGGAGATCTGGTTTGGTTGTCTTCTAGACATCCGGCTCCGTGTGGCCTCTTTGAAGTTCGCACCTCGCTACGTCAGTCCTTTTCGGGTCCTGCGTCGAATCAACCCTGTCACTTACCGTGTTAAGTTGCCTCGGTCCTGGAGAATTGTGAATTCTTTCCATGTGTCGCTTCTAAAACCAGTACGGCTTAATAGATTTTCTCCTCCGGTACAAGAGGAGACTGAGTATGAGGTACGGGAGATTCTTGACTCTAGAACCATACGAGGTACCACGTCCTACTTGGTGGACTGGGTTGGGTTTGGGCCTGAAGAACGTTCTTGGGAGCCAGAAAGTAACCTTAATGCGCCAGATCTTATTGCAGCCTTTTGGAGGAGGAGGGGGGGCCCTCGGGGGGGGGGGATGACGTCGTGCACGAGGTCGCTTGCCCTCCCGGGCTCCGGGTGTTGGTGAAGGGGTACGGGCGAATCGCAGTGCGGTATCCTTGCGCCCACAGTCTTACTGCAGGGAACAAGGTCCGGTACAGGAAGTGGTCATGCGCCAGGTCCTTGAGACCTCTGGTGATGTCACTTCCGCCAGGCGTTCACAGGAAGTATGTCAGACACTACGCTCTGCCAATTAGCTCGCTGCTATTTAAACCCTTAGCTTCTGCTGGGCAGGGCCAGTGCCTTGTTGTTCATGTGCGACTGCTATTCGGTCCGGTCCCTTTGTTACTGACGCTGTATGGTGCCTTGTATGTTTGAGTGCCTTCTTGCACTGGTGCGTGGGCTCCCGTACCTGCTTCACTGTCTCAGTCTGTTCGTGTAGTGTGAATTACTCTGACTGTTTGAAGGCCACGCTTGCGGCCGTGCCATAGCTCCCTCCTGGAGCACGGGTACACGGTGGGTGTCGCCCGTCTGGAGGCCTGTGTAGCCAAAGCTCTGGCTCCAGCCTCCAGCGCTGTTGCGCAGAATGTGTTGGTGTAAGCTGTTACCTTACTATTGTGTATCTTGCCTCCTGTATTATTTCGCCCTTCGGAAGCGGTCGTTATTGTCCGGCTACCCAGGGTTTCGTCCAGTGATCCCCAGTGATTCTGCCAAGTGGCAGAGTCACTTATTTATTTTATTTGTGCCTCAGTGGCCTAACATGCATGCCTTGTTCATTTTGACATAAGTGATATTGTGTACACTGGCGGAGGACAACTTGGGCCGTTGGGTGTCACAATACCTGCTGTTGCGCTGAATACCCTCTCTAAGATGATACTGGAGTCTGAGCAAGATATAAGAGAGAGAGAGAGCGTAATGTCCAGTTCAGGTCACCGTTCCAGTCAACTGATTTGCCTCAGCCTGGGGTAGCACATGAAAGAATTGCTCTATCCTGTTGATGATGCCGAGCTGGCAACTGATTTGCTTTGGGTTCAATTATTGTGGTAGCAGAGATGACAGGAGGTGAGTGACTCTGCGGGGGCAGAGATGGGCCTTAGACTGGCGTCTGCTAGCTGAAAGCTGCGTACACAGTGTTTCCTGGTAATAAAGTAATTTGGTTTCCCTTTGGGCAAAATAAAACCATTTCCCCATTTTGCTTTGATACTGAGAGTCTAGAAGCATGGTGTCACGGACATTCCCGAGACACTGGGTGAGAGGAGATCTGTGAGATTGGCAACACGTGCTTTGATCTGACAGGTTTCTTGTGGATCATTAGATGGCTATGTTGTTTCTGATACTGGCCACACCTCTCACTACCAGGTGTTGCTATTTTTCTCACTTAACTTTCCTTATTTATAGTTGCTTCTCCCACAGTCCTGTGCGCTTTATATATTCAGTTGTCTGTGGTCTGTAGTGTTTGGTTATCGTCAGAGATCGTGTTGTTCACATAGCCATTGGAAAGTTAAGTGTTTCCTTTCTCTTTTGCATTTAGCTTTGGATTGTCTGTGTGTTGTTTTCCCTTGCTCTTTGTTGTAGGCCTGAGGGAGACTCCTGTCCGTCCTTTATTCCTGTAGTAACAAGTAGTCTCAGTCCTGTCAGTATCGCCAGGGTCTTATAGGGTGTAATAGGACTCTAGGTACTCCTGTGTATGAACTCACCTACCTTTGGGGTCTGTTCATACTGATAGCCAGTCAGGACTGTGACTAGGGATTTGATTAGGAGGTGTCTTTTTCCCTCCCTAGCTTTCAGGCCTTGTTCCTTGTTCCCTCTCCTTCTTCGCCTGGTGTGGTATTTCCCTCCCACACACGGGTGTGACACATGGCTATCCAGTAAGTATATATTCAAGTAAATGAATGATGTGTGTGTGTGTGTGTGTGTGTGTGAGCATCTGCTCTAATATAAATATCAGGAGGATGACAATTTTTTCCACAGTTCCTTCCACTGAAACATTTTATGTCTCCTTGCCACTTAAGAATGACTACAATGCAAGGAGTGTCTCCTGGACATGTCCAGCACCCACTGTAACCCAGTGTACTTTTTTGAAAAGTGTTGCATGACTAAATTGATCATGTGCACTATTCAGGGAACATGTGTTATTTCCCCAAAGTGCAGAGTGGCAACGATGTTTCTGACATTGTTGCCGGCCACCTTGCCTAGTCGGAGTTGGCATTTTAGCAAGTCATTGGCTGTGTGGCTATCCTCACCAAGGTTGATCAGCTCTAACATCACATGGCAACACTTCAGTTTACACATATGATAGAAGGGAGGGGGATTGGAAGCAATGTACTGCTGCTGTTAGGGACCGGAGGATGTCCATGGAGGAGGAGGTGGAAATGACATGTACTACCCTGTGCCCTTAACAGCTGCTCAAGGTCTACATGTTGGTGTGCACTTTGCTGCACAGTGAGTATGGCAATTAGAGATGAGCAAAGTTTTCAAAAATTTAATTTGGCTAGTTCACCAAATTTTCCAAAAGATTTGCTTTGATCTGAATAAATTTGTTGCGAATCGGGTTAAAAAACAGCTACTTCCGGGCTGCAGAGAGCCTGGATAGTGGTGTAGAACACTGTGCCTTGCAGTAAAACGCATAGGGAGTAGTGTTGAGCGAGCACCTCTGTGCTCATATGCTCGGGTCCTCTGGCCGAGCTCTCAAGCATAATGTTAGTCAATGGGACTAAACCAGGCACCCCCCGCTCGGAGGAGGGGAGGGTGTCTGGTTGATAGAAAAAGGTCAGAATCACAACTTCTCCTCTTTTACTCCTTTTGCTCGTAAAAGTATGCTAATTAACTGAATTTGTACGCATTAGCGCACAATGCGTACACATTAGCGCCCAAATGCGTACACATTAGCATACAAATTTGTACGCATTAGCATACAATGCGTAGCATTAGCATACAAATCAACGTTACAGTGAATGCCAGCATTGCCAGCATTGCGAGTACACTCGGTGTTCGGCCGAACACCGAACGGAGCCGAGCGTAGTCATGCTCGGCTGAGCAGCGAGTTTGGCCGAGCATGCTCGCTCAAGAATAATATGGAGTCTACTGTGGTAGTGAAAGAATACTGTGAGCCAGTGTGACACGCACATAACAGGCTTCGCTCTTAGAATCGCTGCACACTTTTAAGTATTTGGGCAGTTAAGGGGCCAACTCACCAAACAACTCAAGTCTGAACTCAGCCTTACAGGTCAATGTTAGCGCCAGCTATAAAGAATCGTGCAGAGGCCCAAGATCCTACTAGAGCGCCAAAAGCGCATGCCTTTTACACCAATTCACTGATTCCACATACATTTTGACAGAACCTGTTCTATTACATGCTTATACAAGCAGAGCCCCCCCAGACAGGTTGGAGATAGCAGTGGCAGCAGCATCAGCAGACTATAGAGAGGCACGACGACAGTGTGGCCAGGTGGCAGCAGCATGAGTAGGCCACAGAGTGGCATAATGACAGACCCTGGAAGTGGCAGTAGCAGTGGAAGTAGTAGTACAATTTGGAGGCCACAGAGTGGCACTATTACCTAATTTTGACGTAGCAGCAGCTAAGAGACGGCATGTGGAGTCGGCGGCGACAGCAGCATCAGGCCGGAGAGTGGCATGATGACATACCCTGAACAGCAGACCGTAATAAAAAATTCATGTCCTTTTGGTTAAGATCAACTGTCACATATGTTCTTATCAGTATCGGGGCTGGTTATGCCAGCGGACGGGAACGTAAGACAGAGGAGGTGCAGTGAAGGCTCCAGCTTTGCCTCGACTGTGACAAAATGTCAGTATTGACCCAAGACACCAAGAAAGTAAGGAGTTCCATCTTGAGATCGAGCTGGCCATCTGCAGGGAGCTGAGCTACCACCTGTGGGAGCTCCTGCCTCTCGCCTCCCCCATGCTCATCCCTGAGTGTCCCGGGGGCCAGAATCGTTTATTTTTAAAAATTTGAGTGTTCAAAACAAACAGGGTTTCCTGGGTACTTGAGCTTTGAATAATGAAATAGGACTACAGAACATACCAAAAATTTATGACTGACATGCTGCTGCCGAGCAGAAGGTCCAAAAAATTCTAATCAATTTACTAGAGTAGCACCGTAACAGCAGCTGCAAGAGGCGGCAGCAGTCAAAGAAATTTCAAGGCCACAGAGTGGCACCATAACAGAAGCTGCAAGAGGCAGCAGTCGAAGAAATTTCAAGGCCACAGAGTGGCACTGTAACAGCAGCTGAAAGAGGCAGCAGCAGTCGAACAAATTTCAAGGCTACAGAGTAGCACCGTAACAGCAGCTGCAAGAGGCAGCAGTCAAACAAATATCAAGGCCACAGAGTGGCACCGTAACAGCAGCTGCAAAAGGCAGCAGCAGTCGAATACATTTGCTATTCCACTGAGTGGCACCGTACAGCAGCTACAAGAAGCAGCAGCAGTCGAATACACTTCAAGGCCACAGAGTGGGAGAGGCAGCAGGAGTCGTACTCATTTTAATGAGACAGAATGGCACAGTGACATACCCTGGGAGGCAGCAGCAGTCATAAAAATATAAATGCAACATACCGTAGTGTGGCATAATTGCATAATTAAGAGGTAGTGGCAGCTAGGACACAGCGTGTGGAGGCGGCGGCAGCAGCATGAGTAGGCCACAGAGTGGCACAATTACATAATTTGGAGGTAGCGGCAGATAGGACACAACATGTGGAGGTGGCGGCAGCAGCATTAGTAGGCCACAGAGTGGCACAATTACATAATTTGGACGTAGCGGCAGCTAGGACACAGCGTGTGGAGGCAGCAGTATACCGTAGAGTGTCACAATTACATCATTTGGAGGTAGTGGCAGCTAGGACACAGCGTACGGAGGCGGCGGCAGCAGCATGAATAGGCTACAGAGTGGCACAATTACATAATTTGGGATGTAGCGGCAGCTAGGACACAATGTGTGGAGGCGGTGGCAGCAGCATGAGTAGGCCACAGAGTGGCACAATTATATAATTTGGAGGTAGCGGCAGCTAGGACACAGCATGTGGAGGCGGCAGCAGCAGTCGCATACCGTAGAGTGGCACAATTACATAATTTAGAGGTAGCGGCAGCTAGGACACAGCGTGTGAAGGCGGCAGCAGCAGCATGAGTAGGCCACAGAGTGGCACAATTACATAATTTGGACGTAGCGGCAGCTAGGACACAGCGTGTGGAGGCGGCAGCAGCATCATCAGGCCAAAGAGTGGCATGGTGACATAGACTGGAGGTGACAGGAACCTAGCCTGACACAGACCATGATGGGCAAGGCACATGCCCATCACATGTTAGTAAAGCACCCAACTAGGTGCAACGAAGGTCCATCACCGCCTGTGGGTGACACCACTGCCCATGCTGGAACTGCTGTCCAATCCCCCACCCCACGACGCAGGCATAAGCCTGACACAGCATGGTGGTGACACCAACAACTGACCAAGTTAGATGAGGTAGCAAGAGACACCCAAAAATTTATTCTGACACAACGTGGCGGTGACAACAGAGTGACCAAATTAGACTGAGGTAGCAGGTGAAACACATGAAATTTTACCCTGACACAGCAA